>FLSR01000442.1:118639-181575 GCA_900092035.1 Leuciscus waleckii
GTGTGTGTGTGTGTGTGTGTGTGTGCATATATTTGCAGTGTTTTATCAGTTATTATTTTCCTGCTCTAAACATGTCTGGGCGTCAGAGACTGTAAGTCATAAAGATCTCAAGCGTGGATATAAAAGAAACTTCTCCTCGATTGTTTGATCCAATTCACTCGAAACTCATGACAAAAAGTCATCAAAAAACCCTGACACATCAAAAACCTGTGAAGATATTAAATGATAATTTGTACATGTGTTGATCTGTATCTGCTGAACGTCACGATCTAACCCAACGAATCCTGATATTCATCTTCTCTGGGTCACATGATAACACACTCTTCAAATATCACTCACACAATTCAACAAACATGGCCGTCAGCAGCCAATCAAATCACAGCAGCTAATAAGGTAAATTCATAATGTCTGACTGTTATGCTAATTAACGTATATGTGTCAAAATGAGGCTGTGTATCAAATCTTGTGAGATTCAGTCACATGGTGGCGTTATAATAAGCAACATTACGTTTTTGCTAATAACTCTGTTTCCAAGTGAAGCTTCGAAACACAACAAGCCCTGAAAACTGATAAAAGAACAGATATTATACAGACACCTGATATTTAATCTTATTAGATGTTTAGTTCACTGCATCTGATGGATTATACTTTCAATAAAACATTTGCAATGTGTTTGTAAAAGCTGTTTTAGTGCAAGTTTGGCCTGAGTTACTGCATTCCCACTGTTCTGACCAGCAGGAGTCGCCAGCGTGTGGAGATTCCAACGATTCGAAACACTGAATCATTTTGTTCAGTTGATTCAGAGCTTTGAAAAGCTTGGTTTCTCCCATCACTAGTCGACTCTGAACTTCACAAAAGTACACAACAGGACATTCTGAGGATTGATGTTTGCTGAGCTTCAGTTTTAAAACACCAGCCGTTATATCAATGGGAATGATAGATGACGGCTGTAATATTAATGTTCTCAGCTCTAGGATAAGAGAAATCAATCGATCCACTTTCATTTGTATGTTTACTGCACTTTAAGATGAAATGTTTCCTCACATAAACCTCACTGTAAAAAATAAAATCGTAAAAAAACGGTCATTGACTGTCAGCTGCGGCTGCCAAACAAAAACCGTAAAAATAAAGTAAAATATTGTAATTTAAATGAAGTGCAAAAGACTTTTACAGAAATTTTCCTTAAATGTTTTACAGAAAAACACTGTTATTTTACAGCTATTTCCTGAATTATTACGATCAAACACCTTCATTGTAAAAAAATCCTATAAAATAACAGTCAAATGACTGTCAGCAACGGCTGCCATACAAAAAACATAAAATTAATGTAAAATATCCTAATTTAAATAAGTGCAAAATACTTTTACAGAAATCTTCATTAATCTTTTTTAACAGAAACACACAGTTAAAACACAGTTATTTCACATTTATTTTCTGATTTTTTTACTGAAAAACACGCAGTTAATTATATGCATGATTTGTTGTGACTATACGTCACTGCATCAGCAACTACACAGTTACTGTCAGTTAAATAAAGCAACATGCAGCATTTCATCTGTGTTTTTCTGCTCATCCTGGACTGAAGCTCAGGCTCTACTCTTCAACACAACGGTGACACACAACACACACCATACAGAAACACTTTAACCCTCTGGGGACCAAGCTGTTTTTGGGGCCCTTGAGATGTTCTGACATGCTCTGACATTTGTGCTTTTTTCAGTTATTTATAAACATGTTAATGGCAAATGTGTAAATTCACTCTATATAGCACAAACAGGGCTACCAAAATATGTGATCACCATGCATGTATATTTTTTAATTTTTAAGAGAATAATGTTTATGCGTGGTTATTGAAAAAAATAAAAATGAAAGTTGCTGAAATATGACCACAAAACTCATAATAAATATGTGTCAATAAGACTTTTGACTAATGGATGTTGTCGCCTTTAGTTTTTTCTTCCAAATTATGTGAAAATAGTCTTGCTTTATCGTTCACATAAAACTATACATTGATTTAAATTGATGTAAAACAGGTTTTGCTTGGAAAGCCAATATGCGAGGGGGGCGTGAACGAGGAGTGGTTTACACCTTAGAATACAATGTCCCACCCACTCTGCATAATGATGAGCCATTCACTCAGGTGTGACACAGTGACTGAGCCACAATGCAAGGACAAAATATATATTTAGAAGAAGACTTATATTGATCATTTAAGATTTTGCTTACATCTATCTTGTAAATATGTTTTGCTATTTTATTAAAAAGGTTACAATTACAACAATAATTACAATTTCAGCAATATTTCTGCAAAAAAGTACTCTTTCTTTGTAAAAAAAAAAAAAAAAGATTATAGGCCTACATTTTATCATATGTATTCATTAGTTTGAATATAGCCAACATTGGAACATCTTAGTCTATGACTTTATTTTTGACAAAATAGTATTTTATATATATGAGCAGAAAAGCTTATTTGATGTGACAGTATATTCTACTGTAAAAACTGTACCCAAATCTAGTCAACAAAATGTTTTCTTTCATACTTCGCCTGACTGTAACGCAGTAACTGTAACTGTAAAAGCAGTTTATTCTTTCACACACAGACGCGCGATTCATATTTAGGCTAAACACTCTTTACAAATATGTACCCTTCATTCATTCACAGAAACGCGATTCATATTATAGAAACGCGATTCATCTTTTTGTTTACATAAGCCTACAACTTTATTCCATAACGTTATTCCACATTAACACTTGAGAAAGGATAACTTAGCCTACCTCACTCCTCAGCGGGATGTGCTCCTCATATCAGCACGGAAAATTTTCTCCATAAGGTAGGCTATATTATGCCTCTTTGTTTACAGCTGATGTGGGGGCGTTTCACAGACTGAAATGGTTCTCAGAATTTGCGTTTGAATAGCCTGCGCTCTCCGGGGCGTGGTCAAATTACTTTTGAATGGCTCGTAATCAGCTCGACTGGGGTCGCTCTCTTTTTATACAGATTACAGAAGCTGATAATATTTGTTTTTTATATAAATTACTTCATTTAAAAGAAGAGATTTCAAGCTTCATGCCTGTGTGTCTGTATGCCTGTTTGACTGAGTATTCGCTGAGTTATTGTTCATTTTCGGACGCGTTTCAGAATGGACTTCACTGGCAGAGAGAGGGCAGAACTCGCTTCTTGTTTATTTTTCTTTATTTGGCAAAAAGCACAACTCTTTGTTTTTATTGTGAGTATACACAAAAATAATAGACATTTAACAGAATCGATTGATGTATGAAACTCCTGTGGAAAATCAAAGTCAACAGAGTATTTATGAGTTTCTTTTACATTGATAAAAAAAAAGCGAGCTGGTATCGCCGGCGATACCGTAGACCTCAGGGGGTTAATTTTAATAATTTTTTCATTAACAAATTTCCTGGATTTAAAGTAAATATAGGCTAGCAATCACAACATAAGGTGCTTGAACTGGAGATCATTATTAACCAGACCGTAGCCTACTCGCCTCACATGTCTAAAAAATTTGAAATATATTTACAGAAAGCTGGTTCTAAACAAAACCATCCAAAACAAAAAACTATGTAGCCTAATAAATGTGCATTTCTCCGGTGCGTTCACTAGCCTACTGCGAAGATCGCGAGTCAATAGCCTATCGTCAACTTCATCTTTGCCAGAAGTTAAATTTAAATTGCGTGTGTGAATGAATGATGATGTTTTAGCAAACTGTATTGCTATACTGAGATAAGTAAACATCGACTGAATGTTGAAATAAAATTTAGGCTATTTGTATAAGCAACGTATTAAACTGCAAATTAACAATATGCCCTAATATTTCATGAAAACAACGTTACAGTCAGACGAAATATGAAAGACAACATTTTGTTTAGTAGATTTGGGTACAGTTTTTACTGTAGAATATACTGCCACGTCAAATAAGCTTTTGTTTAGCAATTTCTATATCTGTTTTTGTCAAAAATAAAGTCATCAATTAAGATGTTAGCTGTTCCAATGTTGACTATATTCAAACTAATGAATACATAGATAAAATGTAGGCCTATAATCTTTTTTTTTTACAAAGAAAGAGTACACTTGAAATATTGTTGAAATTGTAATTATTGTTGTAATTGTAACCTTTTTAATAAAATAGCTAAACATATTTACAAGATAGATGTAAGCAAAATCTTAAATGGTCAATATAAGTCTTCTTCTAAATATATCTTTTGTCCTTGCATTGTGGCTCAGTCAGTGTCACACCTGAGTGAATGGCTCATCATTATGCAGAGTGGGTGTATTCTAAGGTGTATACCACTCCTCGTTCACGCCCCCTCGCATATTGGCTTTCCAAGCAAAACCTGTTTTACATCAATTTAAATCAATGTATGGTTTTATGTGTACGATAAAGCAAGACTATTTTCACATAATTTTGAAGAAAAAACTATAGGCGACGACATCCATTAGTCAAAAGTCTTATTGCCACATATTTAGTATGTGTTTTGTGGCCTTATTTCAAAAACTTTAATTTTTAGTTTTTTCGATAACCACTCATAAACATTATTCTCTCAAAAATGAAAACATGTACATACATGTGGCTCACATATTATTGTAGTCCTGTTTGTGCTATATAGAGTGAATTTACACGTTTGCCATTAATATGTTTATAAGCAACTGAAAAAAGCACAAATGTCAGAGCATGTCAGAACACCCCCAGGGCCCAAAAAAACGCTCAGACTCCAGAGGGTTAACAAACGGGGCGGTAGAATATCCAGCGAACAAAAAGCTGGCTTCAGGTGTTGGACAATATCCAGCAAATCAGACGAAGAAACCGGCTTAAATGTGGTCAACTGACCCCCAGCACACGAATCGAGTGGTGGTTCCAGGCTGCTTTAAACACTGACAGAATTCAAAATGCCGGCTCTAATAGTTGTAATCTTATCCATAAAAAACTTTTCACAAGCTTTCCCAGAATGCTCAAAAACAAAGGGGCTGGCAGGACTCATAACAGAATTGATCACACGAAATACAAATTTTGGGCTATGGTGGTTTTTGGAGATTAAGTCCGAAAAGTGTTTCGCCTTAGCCGCTTTTAAACTGTTGATAAGACAGCATGTGCTCTCTTAAAATCTCGTAAGAGACCTGCAGTTTGTCCTTCAACCATTTCCTCTCTGCCTGCCTCCACAATTGCCTCAACAATCGACTCTCGTCATTAAGCCAGGGCTGAGATACAGTTTTTGCTTTTACCTGTCTCCAGGGGGCAATACAATCCAATGTATGGTTGCACCTCGTATTAAAGGCTAAGACACGCTCCTCTACACTCTGGTTTAAACATTTTTGCTTATTTGCTATCTTGTGGGTATTGTACTGTTCTGAGAACTTAAAAGCTGACGCAGCATGAAAAATGAAAAATGCAGAAAATGAAAAAACTTCAAGTGGTTATAATGATGCACTGAGAATTGTGCTTAAAATTCCTAGGTGGAGTAGTGCCAGTGAAATGTTTGTGTCTAACAATGTGCCCACTTTTAACGCTGTTTTAAGAAATGTTATGTATAGATTCATGTGCAGACTGACAGGGTCTAAGAATATGATCATTGTGTCCATAGCTGATGTTTCTAAGAGTGACACAAGGTATACATCTGTCTTTTGGAAACATTGGACCTGAAGCCTGTATATGTTTTAATGATGCCTCATTGCATCATTCTTAAATGTGTTGTATTGTTTTATATTTATATATTTGTACTGTGTTGTCTCTATGGACCTCTGTGTCTTGAATAAAGTTGATTGATTGATTGACTGCATCACTCGACGCTGCGTCACCCGATGCTATGTCAAAATGAATACCCCTTTCAGAGAAGTTGGCAGCGTGGAAGCTACTGGGGAAAATCTCAGAGTATCCACTGTATTGTATCCACTGTATCTGACTGACTGCACTGTGTTCTTCCTTTTGATTTTAAACTAAACTGAAATGGCACTGAGAATTGGGTAAGAGAGAAACATAAACCACTTAATTGGGGAAATTGAAAGATGCAAAATAAGATACACCGGTGTTTTGCCAGATGAGAAGTTTTTTCTATGTATCATCTTTTTACTACTTTAATTCATTTTACTCTAATTCATTCCTTTTATAACTGTTTTAATTTCCCTTGCTTTTATTTTGTGCTTATTTTCTATGCAAAGCACTTTGAATTGCCATAGTGTGAAATTTTAATTCCTTTTTATGTAAAGAATTTTGAATAACTGTTTTTAATTTTCCTTGCTTTTATTTTGTGATTATTTTTATTCATTTTTATGTAAAGCACTTTGAATTGCCATAGTGTATGAAATGTGCTATCTAAATAAACTTGCCTTGCCTTGCCTACTGCCAAACGTGTCTCCTTGGGTCTTGAGGACAATAGAAAAGGCTACAGAATACAGCTTGTGCGCCACCCTGCTGTTGTTTCCACCATTGTGAAACCTAATCAGGCGCGCTTGTTGGTTCAAGAACTGCAAACTCTGCTGGACAAAGGGGCCATAGAACATGTTCCCCTCTCAGACAGACAGTCAGGTTATTACAGCCGTTATTTTCTGGTTCCCAAAAAAGATGGGGAGTTGTGTCCAATTCTACACCTTCGCGGTCTGAATCGTTCTCTCAAGAGGTTAAAATTCAAAATGTTGACAATCAAAATTACTGTGTTTCAAATTCAGCACAGAGACTGGTTTGGCACGATCGACCTAAGGACCTCAAGTTCATGACGTTTGCTATTTTGGGCGGAGCTTACCAATATCGGGTTCTTTCATTGGGCCTAGTATATGTCCTTGTCACCCCGCACATATACAAAATGCATGGATGCAGCTCTGGCTCCTTTACAACTCCAGTGCATCCGCATTTGAAATTACATGGACGACTAGCTGACATTGGCTTAGTCTCAAGAGCTTGCGTTATGACATCGAGATATCGTCCTGGCTCATCTTCAAACTCTAGGGCTCGATAGCAAGAAAAGCGTTCATTCTCCAGCTCAGAGAACAATGTATCTAGGGTTCGTATGGGACTCGGGTCACCAAGCGGGCATGGTTGTCTCCCGCATGTGTCGAGTCCATCAGCCGTTTCAGTTGTGGCTCAGGGGATTTCATCGAAGCCAGGGGATTTCATCCAAGAACCAATCCCCAAAGGTGAATAAGGGTTACGCACCGCGGCCTTCGTATCCTTTCTTTGTGGCTCAGACCCCGGTCCCTTACCTTGGGTCCTACTCTAGATCCGTGCTGTCGTTGCAGGATGCTAACGTCAGATGCTTCCCTGACGGGCTGGGGAGCGGTCTTAGATGGCCATCCAGCTCAAGGGGTGTGGAGAGGCCGTCATCTCGACTGGCACATAAATTGCCTCGAACTGATGGCTGTGTTTCTGGCGCTGAAATACTTCCTCCAGCAGTTAAGAGGCTACCATGTTCTGGTGTGGGGGGACAGCACTGCAGTAGTCGCCTTTATAAATCACTAGGGCAGACGCGTTTGCGCCATTTGAACAAACTAGCGTGACAGGTTCTGCTTTGGGCTCAGGACAAGTTCCTGTACCTCAGGGCGATTTACATTCCTGGAAGCACAAATGTAGGAACAGATCTATTGTCCAGACGGGAGGTCACAGACGGGGATTGGAAGCTTCATCCCGATGTGGTCAGTCAGATCTGGGAAAGATATTACGAAGCAGAGGTGGACCTTTTTGCTTCAAACAGCGCAATGTCCCCTCTACTTTTCACTGACTCCTCAGCCCCCCTGGGTCTGGATGCCATGGCCCATGCATGGCCCAAGAAGCATCTATATGCGATCCCACCGATCGCCCTGCTCCTGGGAGTCCTGGCGAAGGTCTGTCAACAAGGGTCATGCCTCTTGCTAATAGCGCCTCATTGGCCGACCAGAGTCTGGTTCTCAGAAATAATATATCTCCTCGACGGCTCTCCGTGGGCGATAACGAACAGGAGAGACCTTCCGTCTCAGGCACAGGGGACGATATTCCATCCCCGGCCAGAGCTATGGAATCTTCATGTCTGGCCCCTGAGGGAGACCGGCTGAGAGATGCTGGACTTCCAGCGGATGTGATTGAGACAATTCTGCTAGGGTTCCTTCCACCAGAAGAATGTACCCTTAAGTGGCGCGTCTTTGAAAGGGGGTGTGCAACACATCATGCAGACCCAGAACATTGCCAGATTGTTTCAGTGCTGGAGTTTTTGCTGGAAAAGTTGTCAGCAGGCACATATCCTGCTACTCTCAGAGTTTTTGTGGCCCCCATTGTGGCTTGCCACGCTCTGATTGATGAGGTTTTGGAGGGGAGACCCTTTTGACCACTCGCTTCATTCATGAAGCCAGGCGACTGAGGCCTCCTGTCAGATTCAAAGTTCCTTCATGGGACTTTGCCGTGGTCCTTGAGGGGTTAGTCGACAACCCATTTGAACCACTAGAGTCAGCGCTGGTCAATCTTCTGACTCTAAAAATGGTTTTCCTTATGGCTATCTCGTCACTAAAGAGGATTGGGAATTGCAGGCTCTCTTGGTTTTGCCATCCTGCTTAGACAGTTGAAACTCCACTTACTGTGTCCAGTTCGTGCTCTTCAGATTTACGTCAACTGCACTAGCCAGTGGCGTAAGTCAGAGGAGCTGTTCATTTGTCATGGGGGCCGTAACCGGGGGTGGCGCCACAAAGCAGACTATGATGCTATCGCCTAAGCCTATGAGGCGCACAGTCAAGCTTCGTCTTCGACCCCTTACGGCATTGGTCGTGGCTTTTGTTCACCAGGGTGCGTTCCGGGACCGATCCCGGTAATGTTACAAGGTCCCCATCCCGGCATTGATCCCGGCATCAATCCCGGGACGTGTTTGTGTTCACACAGAAGGCACTCTAGCAATTTTACAGCAATTTCCCAGGATCAACGCGCTGTGTGAAAGGGGCTTATGACAGACAGAAAATATTATATCACCATGCACAATTATAAATCTCCCACTGTCATTCTCAAACAAGGTGTTCCACAGGGATCAGTTCTCGGCCCATTACTATTTATTATTTACATTTTGCCTCAAATTATTCGCTGCCATCGTTTTCAATACCACTGTTATACCGACGATATTCAGATATATACTGCTTGCCAACCGGACTCTATTCACCAGACTACATCACTATCATCATGTATTAATGAATTAAAGACCTGGGTAAACTGCAATTTTCTCAGTTTGAATCTGACTAAAACAGAAATCTTAATTACTGGTTCACCATCTGTAACAAAAAAAAATATAACTAATACTCCCACACTTGACCTTGAAGCTACATCAATTATTCCATCTGCCACTGTCAAAAACTTGGGTATCACTCTTGACCCTTCACTACCTTCAACGCTTATATTAGTCAACTCTGTAAAGCTGCATTTTTTCAACTCCGCCATATTGCCAAACTCCGTCCCTATGTCAGCCCAAAAGATGCTGAATCGCTGGTACATGCGTTTATCACATCTCGCCTCGACTACTGTAATGTTCTTTTGTATGGACTAACAGCACACTCTATCCACGTTTGCAATATATTCAAAACTCTGCCGCGAGATTGCTAACTTACACTAAACGATCTGCTCATATCACTCCAATTCTGTTCAACCTCCACTGGCTACCCGTGTCTTCTCGTATTACTTAAAAAATGATTCTGCTTACCTTTAAGTCACTCAATGGTTTTGCTCCTTCCTATCTCTCTGACTTACTTTCTCCTTATATTCCCCCTCGACCTCTCCGATCTTCTGGCTTTGAACTCCTCTGTGAGCCGAGATTCCGTCTTCATCTATGGGTGGCAGGTCTTTCTCCGTTATAGCCCTTAAGCTATGGAACTATCTTCCCCTGGCTCTTAGGACAACAACCACGCTGCATGAATTTAAGTCTAAACTCAAAACCAATTTGTTTAAACAGTATTATCAGTCATAAGTTTTTCTTAAACATTTTCCATAACTCCAATCATAAAGTTTCCTTATGTACCATTAGTCTTTTGCATCTGACCTTTGCTTCAACTGCCCACCTTCTATGCGGTCTGTAAATGGTGTTATAGTGTTGTTTTTTTGTTTTTGTTTCTGTTTCTATTCCAATTGCAATGCGATATGCAACTGCAATCGCTCATTTCTTGGACTGGGCAAATGTCTATTGTCCATTTATGTATGAACTGATTGTTTGTTCTGTACTTTTATTGTGAAGCGTCCTTGAGCTTGGGAAAGGCGCTGTAAATTAAACATATTATTATTGTTATTACTATTATTATTAGGGCTCATTCTACCAAGGGGGTTGCATCCTCCAGGGCTTTAGCAAGAGGCTCCCCATTGCAGCACGTATGTGATGCTGGTCCTATCCGCATACATTTATCAGATTCTATAGTTTGGATGTTCACATTACTCCGGGCTCTCACGTCCTTGAGTTGGCATCCCAAGCTCATGTCTGAGGCCCTTCTTGTGTTTGTGCGCACACACTACACAACCTTGAGGGGTCCAGACTCTTCCAGTGCAGCAGCGCCGTTGGAATTCTCGTTCCCTATAGACCTTATGTAGCCCCGCCCTTTTCAGCGCTGCGCTTGTGGTCTTTTGTCTTCCGGTTTGTCTTAAGAATTTATGAATGAACTGCCCGTTTTAAAATCTTCCCGGTCTACTGACATATGTTAAGACATCTGCTTTAAAGATTACAATGCTCGTGATAACTTTCGTTAACTCTACAATAAGTAAATCCACTTCACCAGCGAATTACTCTTCCACAGCGATGCCATAGAAATATACAGAGCTACTACCGCTAAAACGGAAGTTCAAAGACAATATTCTAAAATGGTTGCGCGCATGTTTCTTTGGCGCATAAGGTCTATAGCGCTTTAAATCAAGCGCAGCATTGAGAGTAGCTTTTGAAAAGGAACGTCTCAGGTTACTTGACTGTAACCCTGCTCCCTGAAAAAGTGGGAACGAGATGCTGTGCTTCATTGCCGCACTGAGGGCCCTGTGCACTGTTCAGGACGTTCTTCAGAAAAAACGACCTGATGAGCACACCTGTCACACATCTATTTATAGCCTCTGACGTGCACATTCCGATTACATCATCATCAGAGGTTATTTAAAGCCAAATTCTTTGGTGTGTTTGCCACATGTGTTCACAAACCGGTCAAACAAAGACGTTCTTCCCCATAATACGTTTTTATGTAGGTAATATTTGTTTTCCCTTAACTCACAAAACAGATCAATAAGAGCATTATTTCAAAGAAACACTGTGCCTTTGCCTTATATTTACTCGTAATGGAATCGTTTGACAGACAATATTGTTTGGAAAAAGGTTTGGCTTATACCAAAACAATAATTCATTACAAACAAAGTCCAAGAGGTATTATTTAAAATGATACATAGTATTTACCCAGCGAAACATTACTTTGTCAAATTCAAAGGAGATATTGATTTTAATTGCACTTTTTGTGATGGTTGCCCTGAAACGGTGGTTCATTTGTTTAGGCACTGCACATTCATAAGACCATTTTGGCAAAATGTTTGTGATTTTATTACAAAGAATATTGATGGTCAATTTGTGTTGTTATGGAAACATTATTAGTTGGTCTTTTGGAGAACTGTAGAGACAAGCGCAGTCAGGTTTATATAATATATTTTCTTTATTATTTAAAATTCCATGTTCACAAATGTAAGTTTCACTGTAAAAAAAAAAAAAAAAAAAAAAAAAAAAAAAAAGGTTTTTTTTTTTTAAAAAAAAAATATATTTCAAGAAATAAATGGAACATTATATTGACTTTATTTAGATCTACAATAAGCCCCCTCTAGTGTGCAATTGTTTGTTACATTTATGTCTGTTCTTGTATTTTCAAATATCTGTAAATTATTTTCTGTTAATAATAATAAATAAAAAAACATCTCACTAGTAAAGTTTTGATGGATGAAGATTGCAATCAAGGTGAAGACGATTGCGGAGACGTACAGGAGTTGTACAGTAAGCAAACGCGAGTCTGTTATATTGATGTGCAAACGATGGACAGGCCTCTCGATGCACAGACACAGTTCATTAAAGTTGTTTACGCACACAATCAGGATAATGTTGATTTGATGTGTATGTTGCTGCGTTTAGGTATTCTGAATGGATCCGTGTACTGTAGTAGGGATGCAGTCAGGTTGTTGTTTTTTTTGGCATCTCCATGTGGTCCTGTTCGGTATTGCAACTTGACTTGTCTAAAATGTAAACAAGCTCTTTGCTGTTGCAAAGACATGCACTGCTGTTACATAAACTATACATTTATGAATTTCATGGACTCCTTATTTGATTTTTTTTTTTTTTTTATGTCCTTTTGGAATGTCCTTTTTTGGAAAAACACTTAAATTTACCTCGAAAAAAGCAGAAATCAGTTTTGTGAGAATCACCTTTCAATCTGATGGTTTACTTTGCTGGATATAGCAAGTATTAAACAAGATAAATTATTTTTTTCACAAGTCATTCATAAGCTCCTTCATCACAGAGCTCAGGACAGGATTTCGTGTTGTCTCTGCTCTCCAGTCAAATGAGAATTGCTAAGCTAGCATTAAAATAAATTTTAGGAGTTGGCATGTTATTATTATCCTTGATCTGAAGTGAAGGTAAAAAGATTGGCTTGCTGTCCATAATTGAGGGCTGGAGATCAAGATGCAACCCAAGTACCCCCTGGATTTACTTAAGTAATATTTACAATAACTAGGGCCCTGTTTATACCTGGTATTAAGATGTGTTTTGGACGATCGGATCACAAGTGGGCGACGCTAAATACAGGTGGAAAAAGAGTAAAAAGTTTTGAGCTTGTCCACTTTCGACCACGCATTCAAAAACGCATTCGACCGGATTGCTTTCGCAGTGGAAACGCTCATGTGGTTGATGCATTCGAACAGCCACTAAAGACCGCCTATTGAACTGCGTATTCATTGTGGGACGTGTTATTGGGAAACGCGCTTGTCAGATGGCATTTAAACTTGACTGAAACAAAGGGACCCAAAGACGCTCCCCTCGAAGTAATCAGGACAGAAGCGGTCGAAAGTAGACAAACGAGACGAATTAAAATGCCAGGTTTAAATGGATATGTCTCCCTTGTCCACTTGTGATCCATTCGACCAAAACATATCTTAATACCAGGTGGAAACAGGGGCTAAATGTAAGGAAGAGTTGGGGTGGAGGAGGAACTGGGTTGCCGGAAAAATTGTTGCAAGAGTTTAGATACATGCTTGCTATAGCATTGTGATTTGTTGGATTAAATGAACATGCTCCTAAAGAACTTATAGCTCCATTCTTAAAATGATGTTTCATAAACAAAGTTAGGGAGGAGCACGTTCAAATAATCAATCCAATCAACTTGTCATCAAACAATTACCATGTCTACCCTATCAGCATGAGAGGAAGCATATATCTCTTTCGAACACCGTTTTGATTCAAGGCTTGGAATTCACTGCATTCAAGGCTTTGAAGTAAACGCCCACTGCTATGATTGGGTAACAGTTTTGCATATTAAAATAATTTTCAACGTCTCCGCCATTACACGTGTGTCATTGTTTTGAAAACTTAAAACGTTGAAAAATATCTCGTTACATACTGAAAGGGTTAGTTCACCCAAAAATGAAAATTCTGTCAGTAATTACTCACCCTCATGTTGTTCCAACCCCGTAAGACCTTCGTTCATCTTCGGAACACAAATTAAGATATTTTTGATTAAATCTGAGAGCTGGATCACTCCTCCATAGTCTTCTATAGACGTTATAACTTGCTGACCCAGAAAATGTATTAAAGACATCGTTAATATAGTCCAAGTGACTACAGTGGCTCAATCTTAAGTTTATCAAACGACGAAAATACTTTTTGTGCGCAAAAAAACAAAACAAAAAAACGACTTTATTCCACTATTCATTTCCGTCTCTCTATGCGTTAGTAGCGCTTCTCTGTTATATGTCACACGTCGGCTTACTATTGGCCGACCTTAGAAGCCTATGGAGTAGTGATCCAGCTCTCAGATTTAATCAAAATTATCTTAATTTGTGTTCCGAAGATGAACGAAGGTCTTACGGGGTTGGAACAACATGAGGGTGAGTAATTACTGACAGAATTTTCATTTTTGGGTGAACTAACCCTTTAAGGATCACTGTAAGTTTTGTGCTTCGGAAAAAAATAACCTTTTAGTGAACAGTTCTCAAAATAACCATTTTTGTTTTAGTGTGAAGAACATTTAAAAAATCTAAAGAACGTTTTTTCACTATAAAGAACCTTTTGTGGAATGGAAAGCTTTTATTTTAAGAGTGTAGTGTATTATTCAGCTGTTTAAGAGGCAATTTCACTTTTGTCTCTTTATCATTCTAAAGCAAGTTCCAAATTTGTCTATATATTCATGGAAAAATCACCTACTGGTCTTTTACTTTTTTTAACACGTTTTTGCTCCTAAAACCTAAAGTAAAATGAAATCTCATTTAAATCCAGTTCCTCAGTTCTCAAGTTAAAACAAGTGTAAAAAAGCATCTCCAGACCTTGTGTTTTTGCATCTTGCATTTTTAAATGTTTTATTAACAAAGTGTGTAAGGAACACGTTCAAATGAGGCCTATACGTAGCCGACTCACCTATATTCCTTGACAGTTTTCAGCATCCCTCCACCAACCCGACTCCTCACTCTTGGCTTATTCTTTCACAGCCAGGAATACGGGGGGAGTACTCTGGGTTCGGGCCGAATACCGAGCCCGGAGCCCTCTCCTTGGACAGCACGCCAAATACGCATTTATTCTATCTGACTTATTTGTAGTGTGAACTCGTGAATATAACACTGAAATGTATACCTACATTGAGTATGGGCTTGTTGCATTGTGCGCAGTGAGGTGAGTACAGGGTGAAGTAGTCGGGCTCACAGTATGGTCGACCATCTTTCTCAAAGAAATTACAATTGCCAAGCTCACACTCACACTCAGAGCAAACAAAATGCTCCGGATGCCAAACACGTCCCAGAGCTGTTACCACCTAAGAGATATAAGAAGAAGATGCATTTTTTAAATAACAATCGTTATTTAAATGAGAAGTGCACATAAACACAGTAAAACATTGACCATCCACTTTTTTGTTGTATCTCATTCACTTTTCTCCAGGCATTAAAACAAAATTCAATAAAGAGTTCTAAGCCATGAATCATACCAACTAGCTCAAAGATGAAATGCAAACATTACAAACTATTTGAAGCAAATTTATGAAAACTGGAAAAAATAGGTATAAGAAAACTAAGTAAAGTAAATTACAATAAACGTAAAATACCATATATTTGTTTGTCACATTCAGTGTGGGCGTGGGGTCACTGCCGAGCTATTTTGGGAGCATTTATTTTTTCATGGTTACAGTGACTTTGCTGACTAGTGGATCTCTCTTTGAGATTAATGGTCTAGTGTATGTAATTTAATTTACTTGCTTCAATGTAATTTAATGTAAACCATTAAACTTAACAACCAAAGATAATGACAGGTCTGTCTTTAAAATGTTTTTAAAAATCTGTTTTTCTATGGAGAAAATAATGATACTTTAACTAACAGACCTAAGTAAATACTTTGATAGTACCTCCAATAAGAAAACATTGAAACATTAAAAACAAATTATGGCTATTGACAACAACTACTACTGATTAGTTAAACTACTGATTAATTCAGGATTTATTAAAGAATTTTACCTGTCCTACAATTGGTTTCTGACAAGTGGAACAGTTTCCCTTAGAGGAGGTAGGCACTCCCTGTCTGCTCAGATCTGATTGGAGGAGACCCAACATACTGTCCAATGAGCCTCCGAGGATGCAGGGGGTCGAGAAGCTGTTTGCTGTGGAGATGCTGCGACAGTTACTGCTGGCTGATACAAAAAAAACAAAAACAAAAAAACCTCAATTACATAAAGAATATTAATATTTTTAAGTAAAGGTGAAGTGTAAATAAACTCTCTCCTAAAGCTTGATTTACGCTGCGTGTCCACTGGCGTAGAATCAGTACAGCAAAGTGAGCATTTTCAATTAATTTCTATGGGAGTTGAGTTTCACACTCACGTGGTGAATTGTGGGACTGACAGTGGATCGGAGAAAGCACTGAGAGCAGTAAAAAGTGTAAGAGTGTAAAAAGGTTGGCCAGTTTTTACATTTTTATAAAAATATCAAGTGAAAAACACGGGTGGCAGTCAATCGCTGTGAGGTTCACATAGTGACGTCTTGAGCATTTAAAAAAAAAAAGGTGCAAGATTGTATACTGTATTTGGTGCATAAATCATATTGAATACACATTGGATGCTTTGTAGCTGTTGTATATATGATAAATATTGCAGTTTGAATGCTTTCATTGTGATTAGGGTTTACAAAAGTTTATATAATTGACACGCTGCTGTACCGTACATCCGCCTTGGCCGTACATTGGATGCTTTGTAGCTGTTGTATATATGATAAATATTGCAGTTTGAATGCTTTCATTGTGATTATATTGGCTTGGTTTACAAAAGTACTGTATATCTTTACAGCATATCTTTACATGGGACATTTAGAAACAAAGCTTGCCTCTTTGCACTGTAATCTCTTGTATCTGTGATGATTATATTGTTTATATGATCATATATCTGATGTGTTAAAAAAAAAAAAAAAAATTAAAATAAAACACTCCCTACAAAAACCCCCCAACTTAAATTAAACACTCGCTACAGACACACCCCAAAGCAGAGACATTTGAGGATTTTCAGAGACACAGAGGAGTTTTGGCGCTCTAGTGGACATTCACTGTTATACTTGCTGCGTCTACAAGTTTGGTTGGTTGTGCGCAGCAAAAACGATTTTATTGTGGAGTTGTGCATTGACTTTACAATTTTGTGCGTTCTGCACATGCCATTTTTTTGTAACTTGAGCCAAAAGTGCATGCACAAATAATGGCTTCAAGGCAACATTGGCTGGTTCACACTTTATAATCGGATAGAGTAAAGAGAGTAAGCATATTTGGTGTGCTGTCCGAGGAGAGGGCTCTGAGCTCACAATTTGGCCTGAGCCCAGAACCATCAATGAAAGCAACAGTTCCCTTTCAGTCGGTCACGTTCGATGCCACGTCGGAGTGATCCGACTGATAGGAATCTCGCTAGAGAGCCAATCTACTTCAAGTGTAACTAAACAAGCCAATGCATATCAGAACAAGGTCCTGCGTCTTCACGAAAGTCACGGAGGGGGCCCTTGTTCCCATTACAGAAGAGGGCGTTCGCATCTTCAGCTATCTCAACGACTGGCTCATACTGGCACACTCTCGAGATCAGTTATGCGAACACATGGACCATGTGCTCAGTCACCTCAGCCAGTTGGGTCTTCAGGTCAACTGGGAAAAGAGCAAACTCTCCCCCGTGGAGAGGATCCAGGCCCGGGGTGGGTAAGCGGGAGAATCAGGAGAATTCCCGGTGGGCCGCTTCACTTTTGGGCCGGTCGAGGAAAAAAATAATATTTTTTTTTTTTCATTTGTCACGTTATTTACATTAGGCTACACATGTTCCGCATTCTAACACCGCAGTGCGCAGCCTCTGCATGGGTTGTACCATGAGAGGGAGTTATCCCTTTCCCTCCCATAGAGTTGGTTGGGTCCATAGCCGTCTTTTCCAAAACGTTTTCTCAGGTAGGCTACCGCGGCACCGCCGGCGCCTACCGATAGCTGGGCCGGCCCTACCGTAACGGTACGCGTAAGGGAGGATGGATGGGAGTAGAGGGCTGCATTGGGATTGAGTCCCTCCGGGTCCCGCGGGACCCAACGCAAATCTCGCGGGAGCGGGCGGTTTGAACTTTGCTGCGGGCGGGAATGGGCGGCTAAAAAAATAATACTGCGGGATCGGGAGGTAGCCTAGCGACATGATGGAGATGTCATAATGGCGCTTTTCCACTACACAGTACCAGCTCGGCTCGGCTCGGCTCGACTCGACTCGCCTTTGTTTTCCACTGTGTAAAAGTTGTAACTGTATCTGCTTTCAGGTACTTTTTTTCGTACCACCTCCGGCGAGGTTCTGAGCGAGCTGAGGCGATACTAAAATGTGACGTGAAAACACGGCAGACTGCTGATTGGTCAGAGAGAATCATCACTATTCACTGCGTCATCATTGCACGCGCCAGACGGAGTATCCTGAATAAAAAACAGCATAAACAAAACCATCCAAAAACAGCATACACTCGATTTCCTCCATTGTCCTGTGTGTATGTGTCCAAAATACATGCCGGCCAGGGAAACGAAACAAACAACCCCATGAATCTCTTTAATAATAGCAATACAAATACGTGTTTTTTCCTGCGGGACGGGAGAAGACACAAAATCTCGGCCGAGTCCCGAGATGGGCGAAGGCTCCCTTTGAGCCTTTGCAGTCAGCAGACTTAAAGCTTCTGTCCATTAAGACTTTGCTGTTGGTTGGACTGGCCTCTATCAAGAGGGTAGGGGACCTGCAGGCATTTTTGGTCGACGAATCGTGCCTAGAGTTCAGGTTCAATCCTTTCAGGGACCAGGAAGTGATCCTGCAAGAGCTGCCTCTGAAGGAAGCAGGCCCAGCCCTGGCTTTGCTCTGTCCCGTCCATGTTCTGCGACTGTACATGGACAGAACTCAAAGCCTCAAGACCTCAGACCAGCTCTTGTCTGTTACGGAGGCCAGCAGAAGGGAAAGGCTGTCTCCAAGCAGAGGTCCATATGTATATCTCCACATAACTCCTTTAGGGAAGAATGTGGCTTCTGCAGCGTTCTCCTTCCTAACGGAAAGGGCACACTTTCCAAGTGTTATCCAATAGTCTTGCTGTATGGGTTACCACAGAACAACAGTGACAGACACTCTCTGTGTAAGCCCTCTCATATCATCCTTCCAGGCAAGAAGGGGCAGGAGGCTTGGAGAGGGCACTGGAAGGGGGCGCAGCTGTGGCTCTCTAGCGAGATTCCTATCAGTTGGATCACTCCAACGTGGCGAAGGGAACGAGGGTTACCATACATAACCGAGACAATATGAGCTGCATTTTATTTATCATTAGGTATTTTCAAGATCAAAGACCGCAAGAGGAGAGAGAGTGGCATCAGCGCTGGCAAGATCATTTAGTCTCACTACTTTTAATGAAGATGACTAGAACTTACTAGAACCAGAAAGTATGACCGTATTAGCCCGGTTCTGTCAACACTGCATTGGCTCCCTATTAAACAATAGGAACTGTACTATAATGGGAATGGTTCAGGTGAAGTGAGGGTTTGGTGAGCAAACAGAGTCTCGGTCAGAAGACGTCAGATGATATAGAGTGGTGATGGAAGCAAGGAGAAGGCAAGGTTTATTGCAACACCAGTAGTAGTTTATTTATTGTTACGGTTGTCTTTGGTTGAGATGCATGGTTTGTGTGCTGCAGAATTCAATATAAAGAGAGATAACAATTAATTGACAGTTGTCAATCCACATAAATTAAACAATACAAATAAACAAAAGAGATATGAGTTTACTAATCACAACTAAACAGGCTGTTAAAACATGAATCAAACAAACAATCGTCCCACATGGTTCATGGCACATGTCTGGCAAACAAAGAAATCAACCAACAGTGCACATGTTAACAGTTGACAGTAAATCATAAAAAGAAGACAGTCAAATGGAAACAAATCAACTCACGTTAACTGATGAAGACACACACAGTATACATCAGAGTGCCAGGAGAAAGTGCAAAGAGTGAGCCAAGAGGTGTAGAAGCAATTTATAGACAACAGGTGAGGCGGGCGTGGTCAGGTGGCGAATGGGAAAGTATCTTGGAAAGAGCGAAATGGAGTAGAAAGGGAATGGAAGGGCCGGAGTCTTTTCATAGCCGCCCCGGAATTGGGATCAATTCCTCCTGATAAAAAGACTCACTCGTCTACCAGCTCAGGAAGCACCATCAAACGTGACACTGGTCTTGTGTAAATCCGACCGCCAACTTGGACGTCCACTGACCGGACACGACCATCCCTCCCGGTCGTGACGGTGGTGACACGCCCGGTTGGCCAAGAAGCCCGAGGCAGTTGTGGGTCAAAGATCAGAACAGTCTTCCCTACTTCGACTGCGGATTTTCCCACTGAAGACACCAGCCAGGACTTCATCTAGACAAATACTGGATAAGAACATCCTGATCAAACCTGCCAGATCCTACAAAAAATACAGGTTGAAGATGCATTGAATCCGGTAAAATGCATTACATAGTCTAATAAATGAAAATAAACTATTCACTACTTAAGGAAATTTCTTACATTGTCTCACTTGAACCTGGGTAAATTGAGTACCAGTTACAGAGCCGGTCACAATTAACAAAGCTTTTTAGCGATAAAATATATATTTTTAATTATTCATCCAATTTAATGTCAAATAGGCTTTCCAACTCATATAAATCAATATTTATTTACATAGAATAATAATAGTACATTTATCTCTCTCACGTATCCCGCAAAATCACATCTACGTCCTGCATCAGATCTATAACCAGGTGGTCACCCGACATGAGGGTGAGTAAATGATGACAGAATTTTATTTTTTGGGTGAACTATCCCTTTAAGGCCAAAAAGTTCTTTCTTGGTCTCATCAGACCAGAGAACCTTATTTATCATCATCTTGGAGTCCTCCCAAACGTCTTCCATTTAAGGATTATGGAGGCCACTGTGCTCTTAGGAACCTTAAGTGCAGCAGAATTTTTTTGTAACCATGGCCAGATCTGTGCCTTGCCACAATTCTGTCTCTGAGCTCTTCAGGCAGTTCCTTTGACCTCATGATTCTCATTTGCGCTGATATGCAGTGCGAGCTGTAAAGTCTCGCACTGAAGTCCCGTGGGAACTCAGTTGTAGCCGGAAAAAGATAAATAGTGCGCGTGATTTTTTTCCCCAAACCACTTCAGCGGAAATCCCGCCCTGCAGCTGATTCTAAGGTTTTCATTGGTCATGTCAATCGTCACTGTAACCTAAACCAATGAAATCAGCTGCAGGGCGGGATTTCCGCTGAAGTGGTTTGGGGGAAAAAAATTGCGCACATAGTGCAGGTGGGAGGACCGTCGTGTTCCGGCTACAACTGAGTTCCCACGGGACTTCAGCGCGAGACTACAGCTAGCCGTCTAAAACACTATTTAGGTGAGTTTAAACAATGGCTAAGTTGCTAAACGCATCTTGTTGTCATGTAAGGGCCCTGTTCATGTTGGACAGACATTTTAATTGCATTTTGTGTCTGTTAAGAGGCACAAAGACACTCTTTAGGTTTATGCCCCCATAATTGCTGTTTTAGCTGAATGGGAGCTCTGGGCATTAACTGCAACAGCTCCGCGTTGCAAGCACCAATCCGGTTCGTTTTTTTTTCTATAGACAGTACTCACAAAGGTAAAACGATCAAGATTAACTTAAAAATTCACCGGAGTTCTCCTTTAAAAAAGTTCAGCAGGAGCATGTTCAGATAATCTACCCAGTTAGCTTGAGAGGAGGCTTATATATAGAGCCAACTTACCCCTGTTCCACGACAGTTTTTCCAGCATCCCTCCTCCACCCCAACTCCTCACTCTCGATTATTCCTGATTCCTGATATATATCTGATTGTATGTAAGTGTGAACTCGTGAAACTTTCTGGAGAATTTGTTTTGTCCCACTGCCCAGTCATTTTATAAAATAGTACAACGGCGATCACATCGACTATAAATGCCTCTGAAGTGTGCGATCAGTCAGCAGACGGCTGCGGTACAGTGCTTGGCGAAAGTATAAACAAGGCTTAACCCAGCTTAATAAGTTAACTATCAGTAAGCCAATTGCAGTTACTAATTATTAATTTGCATTTCCATCTGGTGGTGCTAGTGGTGCAAACATACGGTGGCTGAGAAGGGTCACAACACATACAAACGCCACAACAACTACATATTCAGAAACACCTCCAAATTCAGAAAACACATACAAACGCCACAACAACTACATATTCAGAAAACAACTTTGTCGATTTCACATCACGTACGCTGCAAATATTCACAGCACGAGCAAATAGGGAAACGAACTGCAAACTGCAAAGACACAACATAAATGTTTCCAGGGGGGCCATAATCAGTGACGGACCCGCATTCATCCGGTTCTGAATGTGCGCTTTTGTTGTCTATGGCTACAAGAGGTAAGTGTTTCTCTTTTATTATGACATTATGACGCTTAGGATTTTATAAGCGCACATTCAGATAGTGCGAAGACAACCGGATGGATGCGGGTCCGTCACTGATTATGGCCCCCCTGGAAACATTTCCTTTGTGTCTTTGCAGTTTGCAGTTCGTTTCCCTATTTTCTCATGCTGTGAATATTTGCAGCGTACGTGATGTGAAATCGATGAAGTTGTTTTCTGAATATGTAGTTGTTGTGGCGTTTGTATGTGTTTTCTGAGTTTGGAGGTGTTTTCTGAATATGTAGTTGTTGTGGCGTTTGTATGTGTTTTCTGAATTTGGAGGTGTTTTCTGAATATGTAGTTGTTGTGGCGTTTGTATGTGTTTTCTGAATTTGGAGGTGTTTTCTGAATATGTAGTTGTTGTGGCGTTTGTATGTGTTTTCTGAATTTGGAGGTGTTTTCTGAATATGTAGTTGTTGTGGCGGCGTTTGCATGTGTTTTCTGAATTTGGAGGTGTTTTCTGAATATGTATTGTTGTGGCATTTGTATGTGTTGTGACCCACAAACATCACTGTTAAATGCTTAAAATTGTGTATCAAACATACTGTGCTTTGGACTCTGAAGTCTGACAGAGACGCCATTAGTTTGTCCAGCTCTAATGTAGCAGATGTAGCTGATGGTTTTGCTGAGCTAGAAACAGAGAAAAAAAAAATCACCATCACTGTCCAACAGTCATAAATACTTATTGATTATATACAGTCTATACCCATACAAATTTGATCTTTGTGAATTAAAATGTTCTTCCGAATGTTACATTACTGCATACAAAGACATTTATTTAACCCTTAAACAGGCAAGAGTGGAAAATGATAAGCAAAAAATCATTTCATGTCATTTTTTATATCATCTGGACTTAAGTAAAACATATCCAAAAGAATTTTTGAAATATTTGATATATTTTGGATTTGTGACTCCCAGTTCACGTTGCCTGTTTTAGGGTAAAAAAAAAAAAAAAGATGTCTGCAGGGATATGCCATCAGTCAGTAATAATACCACTATCTAGTTAATATGTAGTAGGTATGTAATCTCATACCTGTCATAAGAGACGGAGAATGAGTATATAGAAAAATTTGCATACAGACCAATATACATAGCAAATATATCAGTGCACTAACCAAGTTGAGGACGGACCAGACTTTGAAGACTTATCATCTTTTTTGGTGCTGGGGAATTGAGCCAAAATCTCATCTAAGAAAGACAAAGGGACAACAAATGCTTCAGAGTAGTTCTGCCCAGAATGGAATGCTTGAATGCAGCTTACTGAATACTGCTCACTAAATACTGGATGCTGCCAACCCAGATAGCAAGCTGACATTGATACAATGAGCATTGAAATTTTGATGAAAGACGACAGCACACGTAGGTGGAAAAAGTGATTTTGATTTGTACATTTGATTTGTAGTTGATCACCTCAAGATCATGCAGAAATGTTTCTCTGCAGAACACTTGTGGGTGTGACCCAATCAGTGCAGCCTTTTCAAACTATGATGGGATTTTCAATCGCTTTACCTTTTTTTGCTCCAATCCTTTAGGGGCTTGGTTTAGGGGTGGGGCTTCATGATTTTAGCAAATCAGATAAAGCGGTTGAAAAACACCCATCTTGTCTCAGTTAATAGCCTTCGTTCCCTGATGGAGGGAGAGAGACGTGGTGTCGAATTCTGACACTAGGGGTGACTCTTGGGAGCCCCAAACACCTCTGACGTATTCAGAAAGACCAATGAAATTGGCATGTGGAATTTGCATGTCTGGCCATACCCCCAGACATACGACATCATACGCTCAGGTTTGTGCTGAGGATCCGAGGTATGTTATGGTGTCGAATACTGACACTAAGGGTGCCTATGGAAAACGCCACAACGCTAGACTGAGTTAAAAGTCCTGGTGATGCAGATGTCGGCAAACTACTTTGTGCCGGCTAACAGGTGAACTCACGACAACGTAACCTAGTTACCTAGTTTAATTATAAAATCTCGTAAAGGTATTAGGTGCTGCCCAGACCGCAGCTATGCAGATATCTGCTAAAGAGGTGCCGTTGGTTAAAGCCCAAGGCGATGCAACACTCCTAGTTGAGTGTGCTCGTACTTCAAAGGGACAGGGCACACCCTGTGTCTGATATGTCAAGGCTATAGCATCCACTATCCAGTGGACCAAACTCTGTTTGGAGACAGTCTTCCCCTTCTGCTGCCCTATGAAACAGACAAAGAGCTGCTCAGAGCTTCTGATGCTCTGCGTGCGTTCCAAATAAATGTGCAGGGCCCGTACTGGACACAGCAACAATTGGCTGGTTCTGCCTCGTCTCAAAGCAGGACTTGGAAGTTTATTACCTGATCCATGAAAGAGTTGGTGGGGACTTTGGGCACAAAGCCCAGTTGTGGTCTCAGGATTACTTGAGAGTATGCCGGAATGAAACTCAAGGCACACAGGTCCCCAACCCTCTTGATGGAGGTAAGCTTGGTCAGGAGTGCCATCTTTAAAGAAAGGGCATCAAGCTCAACTGACTCAAGCGGCTTAAAGGGGCCTTCTGTAGGCCTACGCTGGTGAAAAAATTCTAAGTATACTTGCAGTCAGACTAATTATCAGTATACTTAAACTGTGTTAATGATTAGTTAACTTGCAGTGTGCTATTTTGAAACAACTAATTTTGTACTAAGTATATTTTAGTTGTTATAAAATTGTAGTAAAGCATAACTTTAAATGTATTTAGTTTACTTTTGTGTACTAAATTGGAGCAACTTCAAGTATACTTAGTATACTTTAAGTATATGCCTGTGTAGGGACTAATTAGATGTTGATTAGTGATATTAAAGTGTATTTTTTGTGTGTGTGTGTTACAAGTACATTACAAATTAATTAAGAATGTCTTCGAAACATACAAGAAATATACTGTACAATAAGTGTATTTATATATATATATATATTTATTTTTTTAAATAATAAAATAATTGGAAATTTTATTAGGATAACATTTTATTAGGATAACATTTTATTAGGATAAAATTTTATTAGGATAAAATTGATTAGGATAGGACAGTAGCTAGACAGGAAGTGAGGTGGGAGAGAGAGACGGGATCGGGAAAGGTCCACGAGCCGGGGATGCGTTCCAGTCCACTTTTAGACACGCACTTGCAAACTTCCATAAGCACTTCCCCTCGGGGGAATCCCTGCCGCCATTTTGAAGTGCGTTCCACTTCGTGAAGTGGACGAGGGAAGTTTATATGGACAGACCCTCGTTCCCCCGATTTTGACCGAGGGAGCGAGCCTACTTCATATGTACACTTCAGGCACCAATATGTCCCACAATGCAGTACAACTGTGACGTCACCACATATCTCGTCTAATCACCACCACGACAAACAACTCTATGATATATTAATTATATATTTTTTTTATTATTTAAAAAAAAACAAACACAGCTATATACATTTGGATGCTGCATTAAACTAATTCTTAAAAGGAAAAAACATTTAAATAATAAATCAACTCCATAGCTGATTCCAAGTGATCAAGGGCTTAGGACATTCCAATTCAGCCCATGCAGTTTCCGACAGTAGTAGCCACTCGTGCAATGTAAGCAATGACGTACATCCGAGTGAACGAGACGGAGGGAAGTTAGCGAGTGAAGGGCATGACAATTTTGGACTGGAATGCAGCCCGGGACTCGAACTCTGGTCTCCCGAAGCACAACGACGCTACATGCTTTCCCACGGGGCTATCATCGCGTGATATGTTTGAGTAAAAAGGCTCATTAATACCTCTGGATTATTCCAAATACTACAAATTGCATACTTTGTCTTCAATAACAAATGTACATATTAGACAAATAAAACTTAGCTACAGTATACTTTGTACAAAATACTATTGTATACTATAAAGTATTTTGAAAGTATTCTTTCAATGCATTGTTACAATGATCATTTCCAGCACACAGTTCAAATATAACTAAAATATATTTTTAATAAAGTGCAAATAAATACACTTTTAAAAAATAAACAGAATTTTCACTTCAAGTATATTTTTCTAAAATATATTTTAATTATTTTAAAGGGTTGTAGGATTCAAAATAATCCAAGATATTTTAAATGAACAAAGATATTTGCTTTACTGTTTCCACCCCCTCTTTCTACCACAAGGACCATTTGGAGTTCCTAAAGGCACAGAGGTTTCTGATGGTGATCTAGGCCTGTAGGCCAATATGTTTGTACTTTGGGGGTTGATGAATTGTCACACCTTTAGTACAGTGGGGGAAGTGTAATTATCTGATTGGTCAGTTTGAATGTCTCACATCTGGGTTTTAGTCACATGGTCAGGAAAGGATAAAAGAAGATTGAAATTGTTGCTCTGGCTTTTTTTTGATGCTCTGGCTCTCTTCTTCTCAGGGTCCCTTTCTTGGGGCTCTCTCTCTCTTTACCTCCTCTTTCCTCTTTAGCCCCTTTCACACAGAGATTCCAGAAAATACACGGATACACGGGATTTGACCCGGGTTCGTTTGATTTTGGTTCATTCACACTGCCAGTGATTTTCCGGAATCAGAGAGTGCGTTCACACACAACCCGTAAAATCCCGTAAAGACACGTGACATCGATGTGACTTTAATGTCTCATCAGCGTCTTAAGTTTGCTTATGAGCTGCAATCTCTCTCTCGAGAAACCACGCTTGTGCATGTTTTCTCTGATTCGATCATAAACTTGCGCATTACGTGCCGTTTCACAGCTGGCGACCGATCCCGGCTTCAGCGTCATCACTACAACACAGCATTATTACGGCTTTTGTTCACACAGCGCGCGTTCCGGGACTGAACACGGCAATGTTACTAGGTCCCCAACACGGCATCGACCCGGCATAAATCCCGGGTCGTGTTTGCGTTCACACAGAAGGCGCTCTGGCAATTTGCCGGCAATTTCCCGGGTTCAAAGCGCTGCGTGAAAGGGGCTTATCTCTCTCCCTCTCTCTCTCTCTATTTTTCTCTCAGGTAACATTTTTCATATACTGGGTACAATATTACAGTATACTCACTACAAAAAACTAGACTACACCACTGCTATCAGCACTGGTGAGTCAGAATCAAAATCAGAATGAGCTTTATTTGCCAAGTTTGCGCAAACACACAAGATATTTTTGTGGTTTTTCAGGAGCTTTGGGTACACACATGCAGTTGGTAGTCAACCAGAATGCCTATTACCGCCGCGTTTGCCGCCACGGCAAAGCAACCGCGACAAAAATCGCATTTTAAAGTCATTTGAGAAATGACCGCCAGGTGGCGCAAAGGGACATTTTGCAAAACAGCAGCAATTGTCGCATTTTGAAACGTAAGTGGGGCTAATGTCAATTAACAGTAAGAATGAAATACTACAACTATGGTGTTACGTTCCACGTGTGTTTTGTATTTTGTTCTTTCTCTTCTGTATTTGTAAACTCTTTTGTTAGGTTGCGATCATTGGATCAACTGGCTGTCCATCATACCTGTGACGTCAGGACGCTCGACGTCATGATCGGCGCGACCAATCCGCTGGCGTGCCGGCAGATTAAAAGGCCCTGTTCACCATGAATGAGTAGTGAGGGATCAGCGTCAGACCTCATCAACACCTGTGTCCCTAGTTGAGTCGAACAGCCAGCTTACAACCTCAATGATTTGTTTGATGTAGTTTCGTTGTTGTGATGATGCAGGGGTGTGTAGTATTCTTGTATTACACGCTGATAGGCTAAGGAAAACGCACTGCGTTGTAACAAACCATTTGGTCGGAAGTTCTAACTTAATTTGTATATGTTTCTGGTTGGTAGAAAAACCTACGTGTTGTTGATTCAATTGTGAGTAACTTTATTGATTGATGGAATGCAGCCATCTGTAAGCCATTTGCTGATTGATCCGAGAACCTTTGTAACATCGGTAGGTACTTTTTTTCTGTGTTAGTTACAGAGGTGGGTAGAGTATCCAAAAACTGTACTCAAGTAAAAGTACAAGTACTTATAGAAATATTTACTCAAAGTAAAAGTAATAATCTTAATAGTTACTTGAGTAAGAGTAAAAAAGTATCCAATGAAAAAACTACTCAAGTAGCGAGTAACTTACTTCGGATCATATAGGCCTCTATTATATATATATGCAAAAGCCTCTGAGTGCCATCTGAAACTTTCTTCTAAAACAAGCATTTTTATCAAGCTTGTATATTTAAGTTCAGTAATTTCACTTTAATGACAATTAATAGGTACTTTTCATTGCCATTTAAGTGAAATAACTGAACATAAACATACAAACTTGATAAAAATGCCCTTTTAGAAGAAAATTTCAGATGGTACTTAGAGGCTTTTGCATCTGAAGTCGTCATATATATATAAAATAATATTATTTAGATTTTTTTTATTTAAATGACTATTATTTTCATAAGTAGATACCAAAAATCTTCCCAAACTGGAATATCCACCGGGACCCCTGCTTTGTTCTTATTATGTAGTTTGCAAAGCAAACGTTCGTATGAAGCTGTCCTGGTCATTATGTTGACCCATTCTTTTAACTCTGGGGTTTCTGGAGTTTTCCAGTGTTTCAGGATGACTCTAGCCGTCACAGAGACCCCCACCATAATTACTGCAACTCTCCCTTTGAAGTATTTGGCATCTGTTCCCTGTCTCCTAATAGACATAACCTTGGTAATGACGGTATTGTTGTTCCAAGCCATTTGCTCAAAATATTTAAGGTTTGTTGCCATAAAGGTTGAATAATTGGACATTCCCAGATACAATGAATAAAAGTACCTCTGTCCTTTTGACATTTCCAACAAACATCATTATTTGTCAGACCCATTCTATTGAGTCTAAGAGGTGTCAAATAAAACCTATGTATGATTTTATACTGTGTAAATTGTCCTCTAGACTCTCTTACATATTTGCCTGTGTTTGACAAAATTCTTTTCCACTCTTCGACCCCAATTACAATTCCAATGTCCTTTTCCCATATCGTCTTTAAATTAGTGCAGACATTGCTGAGCACCTGGTTGGTTGTCCTGTAAAATACGGAGGCTTTTTGTTGTGGATGAGGAAGTGTTAGGAAGTCCAAGATATGGTTTCCGTCTGTGTGCTGAATTTTCGTGGAAACACAATTCCTAATTTGAAGATATTTCCAGAAGTGATCTTTTCCCTTTAAATTATACTTCTGTACAAGATCATTATAAGACATAAATACACCCTTTTCAAACAAGTCTGACACAGTACACAAGCCGTTCATATGCCATTTCTTCCAATATATGGGTGATTTCCCAATACAAATAGTAGAATTATACCATAGGGAAGAGTATCGTTGTTTACATTGTGATAATTTATGCATCTTGTGAATCTTGCCCAAACCTCTCTTGAGTGCTTCATGATAGGATTAGTAGTTGTGTCTAAACACTGAGACAAGTGCTCGATAGGGCTGTATGGCCGTGACAAGGTTTTCTCAATAGTAACCCAGTCTAATTGAGCATTATTGTTCCAATGCTTGGCCAATTTGGCCATTTCAAAAGATATCTGATAGAGCCGAGGATCTGGTAATCCCAACCCTCCCTTATCACGGGCTGCAGATAATTTGTTAAACTTTATCCTAGGCCTTTTCCCGTTCCATAGAAAACGTTTAACGATATATCATATTGGTTAAAGATCAAATGTGGTATTGAAAGCGGCAGCATCATCAGCACATAGTTAATTTGAGGGGAGACCACCATCTTAATTATATTTACTTTTCCCCATAAAGTTAGCTGAATTTTTCCCCATTTATCTAAGTTATTTTTTATGTTTTGTAGAAGTGGTGCCAGATTTAGGGTAGGAATCTCTTCCAACTCCCTACATATCTCTTTATACCCAAATATTTTATTCCTCTTGGGATCCATCTAAAGCCAAATTTAGTTACCATATATGCGTTGCATATAGGCGTAGCTTCCGACTTTGGCCAATTCATTTTATATCCAAACACTTTGGAATAGGATTGAACTGTCTCCATTAGGTGGGGTAAGGACTTATCTGGATCTTTTACCATGGCCAGAATGTCGTCGGCATATAAAAATAATTTGTGCTCTTTGTTGCCTCCATGTACGCCTGAAATGTTTGCATTAGCCCTAACAGCAATTGCCAATGGTTCCAGTGTGATATTAAACAATAGTGGGGTCAAAAGATGGAGAAACTTTACCATTGGTGATCACGCATGCCTCAGGTGTCTTATATAATGTTTGAATCCACTTTATGAAGCAGGGCCCAAACCCAAAATTGGACAAAGTTGTAAATAGAAATTCCCATTGAACCCGATCGAACGCCTTCTCTGCGTCAAGTGAGAGGGCAACAATTGGGTCAGTCTTTTCTCTGTTTAACCAAATTAGATGGAGTAACTTCTCATGTTATCCGTTGATGACCTGTTCATCATAAATCCAACTTGATCAGGGTTTATAATGTTGGATAATACCTTTTCTAAACGTAACGCAAGAATTTTGCTCAGGATCTTGCAGTCTACATTAATCAAACTTATTGGACGAAAATTTGAGGGTTCAGTTGGATCCCTATCTTTCTTAGGAATCACTGATATTAGAGCATCGTTAAAAGAAGAGGGAAGAAATCCAGTAGCATATGCCTCACTATATACTTCTGTTAAGGTGGGTGCAGGTAAGTCTATATGTTTATAATATTCAACCGGGAGCCCATCTAACCCTGCTGACTTTCCATTCCTCATAATAGATACAGCTTTTTTGACTTCAAGTTCTGTTACTGGGCCTTCTAGCATATTCATCTCCTCTGAGGACAATTTAGGCATTTTGAGTTTGGAGAAAAAAACTATTCAATTCTTCTTGTTTAGGACTAATGTAATATCAGCTGTATATAAATCTTTGTAAAACTTCTGTAAAACATAATTTATCTCCTTAGTTGACGTTACTACTCTGTTTCCTTTCTTAATAGCTGATATCAAATTACATGTATTTTTTTGCTTCAGCTGTCTAGCGAGCAATTTACCAGTTTTCTCCCCTTCCTCATAGAAAGTCGTTCCCAATCTGAATAAGGCATATTCCACCTTTTTATTATACATTTCCAGGAGTTCAAATTTAAGTTTACAAATATCTTGATATAATTGATTTGAGAAACATTGGGATAATTGTTTTTCATGATTCTTAATTTTGTTGTCTAATTCCTGTATTCTGTCCCAATCCTCCCTTTTCCTTTTAGAAGCATAACCTATTTTCTTCCCTCTAACATATGCCTTAGATGCTTCCCATTCAGTTGCTCTTCTATCAGTACTACCAGTATTAATTTCGAAGAAAGACTGTAAATCTTCTTTTAACGATGAACTAAAGGCCTCATGAGACAACAGTGAGGTGTTTAATCTCCATCTGCCATTTCGTTCTTTGTCACAATTAATATAATGCCGAACGTCACGGCAGCATGATCTGATAAGGCAATAGCATTTATTTTACAGTGTGTTACATGCTTTGTCATTGTATTTGAGATCAAGAACATATCAATTCTGGAGTGGGATTTATGACAATGTGAATAAAAGGTGTATTCCCTCTCGCGTGGATTCACAAGACGCCAAATATCCACTAATCCATTATCCTCACTCATCATATGAATTGCTGTTCTGTCTTTAGGATATGTTTGGTCACTACATTTACTTTTATCTATAAAAGCATCCCACACTTGGTTAAATCTCCGGCTAGTATTATTTGGCCATCCATTTCCCCTAAATTCTTATTTAATTCATAGAAAAAATGAGGATCCCCTATGTTTGGAGCGTAGATGTTACATAACACCACAGCAGTACCATTTATCGTGGCCTGTATACACACCATTCTCCCTTCACCATCCCTGACCTCACCAGTCAGAACAAAATTTAGCTTCTTATTCACTAGTATGGCGACCCCATTCCGCTTACTGGAAAAGGAGCTATGAAATACATGTCCAACCCACCCATACTTCAGTTTTAGAGCCTCCTCCCCTTTAAAGTGTGTTTCCTGAATAAATGCAATATCCGCCTTATTATGTTTCAAATATGTCATAACTTTGCCTCTTTTTATAGGACTCCCACAGCCTTTTATGTTCCAAGACACACATATTATATGATTCCCCACCATAGTGCACTATGAAGTATCGACATCAGGAGAAAGGGTAAAGTAAAATTAAATTAAATTAATCCAACCACAAAAGAACCCACTGTTGTATACTTATAGACCTTCCTGCCTAGCAAATACAATAACACATTTTTAGTAGTAAACTTTGTCATGACCGAACCTTTTTTCATGAAAATTTGAAAAAAACATAACGAACACCATTAAGTAACTTAAAATGCTCCCTTAAAACAGAACCTGGGAGCTCTGACCAGTCCCTGGTCTCTAAACCAAAGCCTGAAAACAAAACAATTTTTTTTTTTTTGCAAATATAACACGCAACAACGAAAAATAACTCCTATTGCAAATATAACACCAACAACGAAAAATAACTCCTATTGGTCCGTGGGGTACCCCCCATGCAGCTCATAATGTCACTGTCCAGCTGCACGCTGCTCGGGCAGCATACCAAAAAGCTCAAAACCCACTCGTGTTTAATTTCCACCCATGGTTGACTTTTATATAATCCTCATCGCCCAAACGCATCCCTGTCTTATAAGGGCATACAGCGTACCTGTTTATGACCCATCATTGCGTGAGGTGCTGATGAAACACTCCGCTTCCTCCGTGCTGGTGAAACTACGGTTTCTACCTTTCCAATAAATCTCAAGGTAGCAGGGAAAGCAAGCGTGTATCTCACGTTTAGTTGTTGAAGCGATTTCTTGGCAGGCAAAAAGGTCTTTCTTTTTTCAGCCAGCTCCTTCGTCATGTCGGGAAACACGGATAACTTAACATCCTCCCACTCGATTCCCCGGTGCTCCCACGCGGCTCAAAGTACCTTTTCCCGCGCTGACTGCCTCAAAAACCTGATCAGCACCGGTCTCGGCGGTTGATCCTCACTCGGCATGGGAGCCAGTATTCGATGGGCTCTCTCAATTTCGAATTCGCCCTCCATGTCGATCCCCAGGCCTTCACTCAAAACTTTCTTCACACATCTCTCCAAGGTGCCGTTCGTTCCATACTTCTCTTTCAGCCCCACAAGTCTTACATTATTCCTCTTACTATGGTTTTCAAGCATTTGAACACGATCCCACAAAACGTTTATCTTCTTTTCTTTAGCATCTTTATCTGTCGCCAACCTCTCTGTCACATCCTCCATTTGTGAGATACGGCCCTCCGCTTCCTCCATTCGAACTTGCAGCCCGTTCACGGTATCTTTTAGCTCTGTCATCGTCTCTTTAATGGCGATTGTGTCCGCTGCCACTGCCTGAAGGGTCTTACTCATTTTAGTAACTTCAGCAAAAACTTTCTCTAGGCTCACTTTAGCGTCAGTCTGCTTTTCGGGCGGACTCGAAGCTGCCTTAGTGTCCGTTAAAGGTGGGGTCTGCCTGGTCGCCTGCGGTTTGCTTCTTTGAAATATTTGGATGTTGTAGTCATCGTGATACAATCAAAAACGTGATTAAGTTCTTAGCATCCGGATCATAAACGTTTTCAAAGTATTTTTTTAACACAATGTCAACTACTTCGTCATAAATTGTCTAATTATTACCGAGTGGGTAGGAGCTTATCTAGATAGCCGCCATCTCGCTTGAGGTACACACGTGTCTCCCGGTCATTTAGATTTTTTTTATTTAATTTAAATGACTATTATTATCTTAAGTAGATAGGCTATCTTTGCAACAAAACAGAAGAGACAAGCATTATTTCTGCCATCTGTAGCCCGAAAATCATTGCCTGTCCTTTGGTTTGTATAATAGTAACTTATAATAGTAACTAATAATAGTAACAACTACATTTGGATTATTAGACAATGTCGAAATAAAGTGAATCTGCAGAGAGTTGCATTCAAAGGCATGTAATTGACACAGAGAAGAAAGAGTTAAAACTCTTCACATGTGCTCGCTCATGACTGAACACACACACAAAAAAAAAGTACATCGACGGATCTTCTTCTGACTGTTCTCCAAAATATAATCAAATGTATATTTCTGCAAACATGTTTAAACTGGTTAACTGTGTCTACGGCAGTCAAGGCATTCGTGTTCAAGTCGAGTTCGCACGCCACTGCGCAATACACACAAACTACCGCGGGATGGCGGGTGTTCATAAACTGTGAACAATGGTAGCTTATTTAATGTATAAATTAATTTATATGTCCAAAAAACGGGTAATGTCATACTTTCTAGTAGGCCTAGTGCTATCGTGGCGTAATAATCTGTTTGGTTGTAAAATGTATTTACCTGAGTCGTGAAATGAAATCGAATATATCGTCCTGTGGAATCATTCATTCACGGACAGCTTACGAAGATGTTCAACTAATAAAGATCTTCATCGCTGGCAAAAATATGATGCATTTACAGATTTGCTTTCACTTGACTGTACTGTAGGTCCACGGCCACTTCATCTATCGCTCTTGATTTCTTAAATCTTCCTGTTACGACTCCGAGTCGAGTGTGAATTGAAATCGCTTCAGACGATTCAGTGCGTTCAGGAAACTGAACAGATCATTCAAACTGATTCGCGAACCGATTTAGACAGATCTGCCAACTTGTTTGATTAAGTCTTTGAACAGAATCGACTCAAAAGAGTGATTAATTTGTGAATTGAGCATCGCTCAAGCCCAGAAAAAAGATACAGCGCGCTTGGAATAAACTACGCATTTAACAACACATATTGCATTAAAATAAAGTAACGAGAGGAACGTGCCCAACGTAACGAAGTAAAAGTACAGTTTTTTTCATTAGAAACGTACTCGAGTTAAAGTAAAAGTATACAGCTAACAATGACCTGGCGGTCCACCAGCGTTTTTTGGGCGGCACAAAGTCAGCGGCTTGACACGGTCGGACCTCCGGCGGCACACCATCGGTGTAACGGTCACCAGCTGGAGTGCCCTTGAAAGCCACCAGAGGGCACTCCACATCAGACACTCACGTTCACTCTCAGACTACATTTTGCCCTTGAAAGCCACCAGAGGGCACTCCACATCAGACACTCACGTTCACTCTCAGACTACATTTCTCAGCCTGTGTCCCCTGACAAGATGGCCGCCGTCGAGCCTGTGTCTGTTCCTGAGCCTGAGCCGGTGGCGACCTGAAGGGTCGCCTGCTCCGCCCTGGCCACCTGAAGGGTCGCCTGCTCCGCCCTGGCCACCTGAAGGGTCGCCTGCTCCGCCCTGGCCACCTGAAGGGTCGCCTGCTCCGCCCTGGCCACCTGAAGGGTCGCCTGCTCCGCCCTGGCCACCTGAAGGGTCGCCTGCTCCGCCCTGGCCACCTGAAGGGTCGCCTGCTCCGCCCTGGCCACCTGAAGGGTCGCCTGCACTGCCTGCTCCGCCCCGGTCGCCTGCACTGCCTGCTCCGCCCCGGTCGCCTGCACTGCCTGCTCCGCCCCGGTCGCCTGCACTGCCTGCTCCGCCCCGGTCGCCTGCACTGCCTGCACTGCCAGCTCCGCCCTGGTCACCTGCACTGCCTGCGTCGCCACAGTCTCCAGGTCCTCTTCCGCTCCACGGGCCTGGCCCTCCATCCCGCCCCCGGGTCCGCCTCCGCTCCACCACCCTCCTGGACAATTTAGGAGCGTCTGGAATCCGCTCCTTAAAGGGGGGGCTATGTAACGGTCACCAGCTGGAGTGCCCTTGAAAGCCACCAGAGGGCACTCCACATCAGACACTCACGTTCACTCTCAGACTACATTTCCCATACTCACTGCCCGGACTCATCTCTGATCACTCATCACAGTCACCTGTACCTCATTATCACTGATTGCATTCACCTGTGTCCCATCACCCTGTTAGTCTCAGTCTATTTATACCATGTTCATTCATTCACTCACCGCGAAGTCTTGTTTTAGTGTTACACTGCAATTCTGACATTCTCTTGGTTTCCTTGTCTCTTGGTTTTTAGATATCTTGCCCTGTTCCCTGGATTACTCTCTTGCCTCTGGTCCCTGCCTGTTTTGTTTGTTTGTTTGTTTGTTTCTTTTGTTGGACTGCCTATCTGTGTATGACCCTTGCCTGTATCTTGGATTACGCCTCTGGTTTGCCCTCAAATAAAGCTGCACTTGGATCTAAACCTTCGTGTCTCGGAACAGTCCGTAACAATCGGCAACCCGACCAATCTGAAAACCCCGTCGGTCTGCCAGCGTTTTTTGGGTGGCAGCCACCAGCGATTTTCCGCGGCTGGGCCACCGTCGGCACACCAGTGGCAAGCCGATAGTCGGTCCACGTGTTTCTGAGCGCTTACAGGACATCTTTAATTTATAAATGTATATTTGTTTTAATTTATTTTTACAGTTAAAAAGAATCTGAAAGCACAGAATAAAAAAAAATGTGAAACTGACCTATAGCTGTAGCAATATCAAAAGCAAAGTGTTGGTGGTATAAAAAAATACTGCCAATGAGCATTTTTAGCACACGTTCAAATGAAATATGGGGCTTGAGTGTTAGTAAAAACAACAATAAAAAAAATTTAAATTATAAAAAAGCCACAATTGTCCCACTATCACGTGCAGGAGTGGCAATTTGCACCTATGAATGGGTCATAGAACTTCAAAATGAGTTTTAAATTCATGATTTAATAATGAGATTTTTATTCAAGTAAGGTTCTTATTCTAGATGTTTATGTTTGTAAATGCTGTGTGACTTTGACGCGTTTTAATGTGCGTGCGCGTGAACACTCGAGTCGCCTTCAAACACTGGAGCGGAGATGAGTTGCCAAGGAAACGGCGCGGGACTGCACTACTGCAACTGTCAGCAAAACCCCGTCTCTCGCTGTTGTTTTCACTGCTTTCAGGTGAGTTTAGCCTCTAAAAATCACACAAATAATACACATAACTGTTCTTGACACTTCTCTTACTTGTAATTGACACGCTTCTGTTGAATATTTACTTTAAGAAATGGTTTAGTGTCTTCGAAAAAATCCGTTAGCATCTCAACCGTTTTCAGAAGAGGTAAGGTTAGGCTAACTTTATAAGTTAGCTTGAGCTTTTGTTTATGAAAGTTTGGGCCTTTAATCGCATTTTATGTGTAGATGAGAGGTTTTGATAGTTTTGTAAAGATTTTGCTTGGAAGTGAGCTAATTAATTAAACATAAACGCAACTTATTGTTAATCGGTGACGTCACTTACATGGAGTGCTAAAATTAGGGCTGGGCCATAAAACGGTATCGGTATTTACCGACGTACACCATTGTCGGTAACGATATAAAAAATGTTCGATATAGCGCTTAATATTTTCATTCAAATGCACGCGCGACCACCATAACGTCGCCCGACATCAAATGGCAAGCGGAATGAAAGCGGAACGAAACTGCGTTATTATTTTGTGCTCCACGGACCGTTTATCAGTTTGGACCATCAATGTCAGTGCAGTTCCGCTCAGGGTCGCTCGCTCAACCCAGAATGGCCTGCAAATATGTGGAATATGGGCTGCCTCCGACTAAAGTTTTTTTCTAGTCGACTAGTAGTTGTTCATTTAAGCCATTCGTGGACAAATCGCCCCTTTATATTAATTTAATTACTTAGGCTATATACCAGATAGATGAGCGTTTACATAATATAGCCGCACTCAAGCGCACGACCACAAGGAGACATTTATTAATTATTTATTAATAAACTGGTGTTTTCTGTGTCGCAGTAAAGATGAAGTTGATGATGTGGTCTCGCCATGAACGCCAAAAAGAAATGCACTTTTCATATTACATATACAGAGAGTAGGCTAGCCTATTTATTTTAGTTTTTAATATTTTCGTTTAAAAGTAGACATTTCAAACTTTCTATAATAGATAGCCTATATTTCTCAAATCTGTGAGGCACAAGCTGAGTTTCGGCGCCCTCCAGTTCACATGCAATGCAAGTGATCGTGTCGGCGCCTTATTACACTGTCTGCTATATATTTGCTTGTTATTTAATAAATACAGGCAAATTGTTGATAAAACATTGATCAAAATTAAGATACAATTTATACAAAACGAAAATCTTTTAAAAAAGAGACTACAAAACAAAACTTAATGAAGTGGTCAAAATGTTTTACCCATGTCTCCAGACATATTGCACATCTCATGATGTATCATATCTTTCTCATGCTGCATGCTCACTTTCATAATCAACATTGATTAAATTAAAAAACATAATTACGTCACATATTTTCCAACCCAGCCCTCGGCCCTGTTGCAACAGTCGTTGTTTAGGTACCTTAAACGCGCACGTACAGTCTCGGAGTCATCGCTGCAACCAGGAAATGAAGAGAGCTGAGACCCACATCATCACCTACATCTTCGTCTCTGCCACCCCAGGATGCTAGCGCGACCAGTGCCATTGCTAGGAGGGCGCCAGCGCCTCTGCCTCTCAGCGCCTCTGCCTCGCGAGTGGATGATAGCCCTGAAGACGCCTAGCAATGGTTTAACCTTTAGTTAAGTTATACCTTAAGAGTCTTCGTAGCGCGCTAAGAGACAGCGAGCGTTATCGGGAAACGCAGCCCAGGAATGATGCTTATGATGCGTAATGGAGATTCCAAAGCGCTCTTCTTTGGTCAGAACCACGGAGAGCGATCGCGGATAGGTCCGTCCTATGCACCGAAACTTTTTTACAATGCAACAAAGCTATTAAAATCTGTATAGTCACAGATAATTTAACAGTATATTAGTCAGAAATTTTTATTAGGTTAAACAGTGATTAGATAACGTTTTTTATTTAACGTTCTGGCCCATCCAAACTGGAATCCCCCCTCTGGCCCACCCAAACTGGAATCCCCCCCCCAAAAAAAAAAAAAAAATGTATGGCCAATCCGAGGCCTCCTGAACACGTGGGGCCCCTAGGCTGCAGCCTATGTAAGCCTGTGCATTATTCCGCGCCAGCATGTGTGGCAGGAATAGTAAAATGCTTTCAAGACATCACACATCTTTTTCCAGCACTTCAAAACTCAAATATTAAAGTTTGCCTTGATTCTTCTACGTTTACACTTTTACATTGCACTTTGCACACATTTTATAACATTTTAAGTTACAGAGTTTCTTTAACACTTACTTTTTTATCTTAATATAAGACACAAAGAAGATTTTTTTTGTCATTTTTTTTTTTGACTGCTGAAACTAAAATAATTAGTTGTTTGCCTTAATGTGGATAAATAAAATAAAAAACAGTGGTTTAAATTCAAACTTTTCTACTTGTCTTAAAAAAAAAAGGTTCTAAAACAATGTCAATAATTATCGATACCGAACGATATGAAAACTAAAAAAATGTAAATAATTATCGATACCGAACGATATGAAACATTATATCGTGATTTTTTTTTTTTGCTATATCGCACAGCCCTAGCTAAAATTAGCTTAAACTAGCTCAATGGTTAACAAATATTGATAAAAATTGTTCTGTGATTTCAGCAGCAACAAAATAATCCCTCTAATGTTACAACAGAGGGATGCTCCACGACTTCAACATTTCTGAAGAAAGCTGCTGCCAGAGAAGTGGGAAACACAGGTGAGTGAGGAAGCTGTAGCCTAAATCACTTGTTATGCTATATTATCACCCAATTTTGGATTCAATATTTTTGTCAACTTGTTCTCTTTCATTTAGGACTGGTTTTATATCTCTATTTGCATCTGATTAGTCATAGGCCTCATTTAACTGAGAGTAGGCATTTATGAATAATTTTGGAAATATTAAATAAAATATGAAAAACATTGCACTGTTGATCAAACTAGTCTACTTTAATGTTAATGTAAGTTTGATTTGTTTTGTGTGTGTATCATTGTCAGATGGATGAATATTAGACATTCAAGTTTCTCTCTGTGAAAAAGAATGTGTGTAATACTCAAAATAGTTTGTGTGTTTTAACGTGTGTGTGTGTGTTTGGGTATAGCGTGTGTATGCATTTGGGTAGCGCGTGTATGCATGTATCGACACATGCACAGGTTCAAGGGCTCGATGTTTGCAAGCACACATGCATATGTGTCATGAACATAATGAACATGTTCATATTTTACTTAAAGGCCGTGTTGCAGGGTAAATTTTTCAACGAATTTGTGCAGTTTGCTTGTTGGTAATAAACATTTAAACTGTTATCCATTGTATTTTATGTTGTTGGGTATCAAAAAACGGAATATAATACGAAAAAGTAGGTACTCTTACAGCGGTTTGCAACGATTCTCCTTTCCCTCACAATGCATTGCATTACGTCACGTTGGGGAGAAAATTTACCAAAGCCCGCATTGAGAGCGACTAGAGACGAGTGGTAGACGAGAGTATCAGATAGCGCAGATTATAGATAAATAGATAAATACATAGATATAGATAGATAGGCTAGATATATAGATAGACAGACAGACAGACAGACAGATAGATAGATATAGATAGGCAGACAGCCAGATAGCATAACGTTAACGTTAGCATAGATAGCTAGCAGCTAGATAGATAAATAGATCGAAATATATAGTAAGTAGATTGACATCTGGTCGCGGGGTGAGCTCCTCGACCAGCGACCAAAACGCACTCACTTCCCTACAGCACAAGCTTTCCAACGCAGTTTCCATGGGACGGCACCGCCCACACAAGCACCTGCCAAACACAGCGACAGACACGCGGCGGCTACGTTTGCAACAACATTTTCACCGGAGGAAGAGATAAACGCTTAGAAACGCCCATATAGCTAGCATGATGCCTTCTATTTCTAGATGACAAAGACAAAGTTTACCAGTAATACGACACTATGACAAAGGTTACCGGTACTTATCTGAACTAACGTCATGAACACTGCCACTAGATATAAAGAAAACGTTGATTTTTCACTCGGTGCTATTCAATGACAGTAAAAAAAAAAGAAAAAGTGTTGTTATTGTGCACTGCTGCTCGTAGACTAGCTCCAGTGCTCATTGCTGCGTTGCTAAATGATAGCAACTCACCAGGACACTTCACCAACTCTCCACTCATTCTCCTCAGACCATGCATTTAATTGGCTTTGACGGCCATCAGTTCTTGGCAATTCCTCATTTGCCCTCTCACGTCTGGCAGGTTCGAAATTATACGGCTGCGGGCCATCATACATGTTGGCTCTTGCCACTCATCTCTGAGGCGCTATCAACCATATGACTAGTAAGTAAAACCAAGCCAAAGACAAATTTCCACTTGTGGACAATGGAACTAAACTAAAACTTCAAACATACTCTAATGTTGTTGGTATAAAACATTTTTTTAAAACTATCTTATGCTCACCAAGACTGCATTTATTTAATTAAAAATACAGTAAAAACAATAATATTGTGAAATAATATTAAAACATTTAAATAACTGTTTTCTATGGAGAAGCATCACATTATCCTTCAGAAATCATTCTAATATGATGATGTGATATCATTTATGATTATTATCAGTGTTGAAATCAGTTGTGCTGCTTCATATTTTCGTTTTCAGGATTATTTGATGAATAGAAAGAAAAAAAAAGCATTTATTTCAAACAGAAATCTTTACTCTCTCTTCTGGTCCATTTATTTGAAACAGAAATATTTACTCTCTTCTGGTCAATTTAATGCATCCTTGCTGAATAAAAATATGAATTTCTTTAAAAAACCAAAAAGAATTATATTGAACCCAACATTTTGAATAGTAGTGTAAACTACCATTTATATATGTTGGGTCTATTTAAAGGTTGTATCAGCGATTTCAGGCCCAAACATAAATTATCACATTCATCTAATCTTTCCTAACGATCCGCTAGCTACCCGCCCCATAAGCAGTCGTCAAAAAAACACGTCTCTGTAGGCAGCCTAGGCTCTGAGATCTGCACACAAAAACAACTGGTTTCACCAACCACTCAAAACCAAAACAAATAGTGTTCCGACTAATCACCGACAGGGGTGGGTGTTGTGAGGTTTTCGCATGCAGCCGTCATAGGCAGCCGTGCACGAGCGCAAAACCTCACAACACCCTCCCCCTGTCGGTGATTGGTTGGATCTCAGATCTCAGAGCCTAGGCTGCCTACAGAGACGTGTTTTTTGACGGCATGCTTATGGGGCGGGCAGCTAGCGGATCGTTAGGAAAGATTAGATGAATGTGGTCATTTATGTTTGGGCCTGAAATCGCTGATACAACCTTTAACAATTAATCCGGGAGAGAGAAAAAAGAAAATGGATTAAACTGTTACACTGGTTTACACAGAATATTAATCAGCACAACTGTTTTCAACATTGATAATACTCAGAAATGTTTAGGACGTTTGCATTGTGAGAATGTATAGTATTCAAATATAAAAATGCTGACTTGTTAGGTCATGTTTTCTCATTAAAATCAGACGATTTCCTATTAATTCAATAGAATGTAAGGGAATAACTCTAGAATAACCTTCCTGATAATGTTTGGGGCCCAGAAACATGATCCTAATTTAAATCTGGATTAAAGACACATCTCTGTAGCCAAGCATTCAATTAACACATCTCATAATCTTGCACTACAGTTATATGTGTGAAATAATAAAAAGTGCACATGATCATCTTTTGCCTGAAATAATATGAACAGCAGCTATGCTAATCTTTCTCCTGTTGCTTCCCTGTGTCTATCTCAGGATGCTCAGCAAATTCACTAGAGATTACAGCAGCTCCAGTGTGGACCCAGCCTCACTTGTGAAGACTTCTAATGACACCAACACTCAAAAAGACTTCAGATGGTGGCAACTATAGATGGACACAAAACTGCCAGATATTATCCTTATATTGCATTGGCCCGGTTTTACACACAGGGTTTAGAGATTAAGCCAGGATTGGACTTAGTTAAATTAGGATATTTAAGTAGCTTTTTAAAATGTACTTCAGAAAAAAAAGGAACAAAAACATTACTGGTGTGCATCTTGAGACAAAACAATGGCACTGAAATATTTTAAGATATGTCAGTGCAAGTTGCTTCCAGTTAAGACAGTTCAAACATGCATTTTAGTCTGGGACTATCTTAAGCCTTTTCTGTGAAACTGGGGAATGTAAGGGAAGGTTTGCATGACAGTTTTGCTGACAAATAAACAGGAATATCTCAGTACACGTAACTCAGAGAAAGAGTAAACATTGTTCTAACATATTACCAACATTATAAGAATAGCGGGTTGAAAATCTGCAAACTTACCCTTTAAAATGTTACAGTTGCAATTGTATAACCTTGAACATGCATTTTTTATAAAGCTGCTATAAAACGATTTGTATTGTGAAAAGCACTATATGGTATAACTGTACCAACCATGTTATTTTTTTTAATTTTTTTTTCAAACCATGGTTCAACTAGTAATATTGCTGTAATAATTGCTGTGAAATTATGGTAATCATCATGACTATAATAACAATATGTCTTTAAACCTTGGTTGTTGTGAAAAATGTTGTGGTAAAACCATGGTTAATTTTCATAAGGGTATAAATTATCCTATAATGTACTTGACTAATAGTCACATTGGATAAAAGAATCTGATAAATGTAATGCAAATTTATCCTTTTCATCTGTTCACTAAAATTAATTTAATAAAAATAAATGTGCAACTGCTTTTGAGACTGGTGTAAATTGCTTATTTTATCCATTATAGTGAATTTTGGTTAGCATGAGTAACTGATTATAAACCGTGGACCGACCGTGGTCCGCCAGAAAACACTTATTATAAACCAGCGGCACGATAGCGAACCACCGTCGGGAAAGCGGCGGCTGCCTCTGGAGGTCCGCTAGAATAACGATGAGCAAAACGCCAGTGATCCGCCGGCGGCGTCCGCCAGTGGGCCGCCAACTTTTCCACCGGTGGTCCGCCATTGGCCGCTGGACTCATGTTAGCTGGCACATTCAAATCTACTCTTAAAAGTTACATTTTTCCCCAAAAATACTCAAGTAAATGTAGCGAAGTAAATGTACTTCGTTACTACCCACCTCTGGTTAGTTAGTTGAAGAGTGATCGTCATTAATTGTATTTTTGTTTAGTGTAGTTTAAGGCGTACAGAACGCTGAAGAATTTTACATTTTTCTTTTGGTAGATAGTTTAGAGGTTGGGTTAATAGTTAAGGGAATTTGGTTTTGATTATTTTATTAATTTGGCGACACTCTTGTTTCTTTTTTGTTGAGGCCCGCGCCGTGAAGCGCCAGTTTCGGCGTCTGGTCTATTTTTTGCGCGAGCCGCGAGTGATCCGCGTCACACCAAGAAACACGAGACAATCCGGTCAATTGTCAAAATATAAGCAATTTTCTAATTAAAATACCGCGAGTGACAAATGCGAACACACAAACAAACAGGGAAACAGCGAGAGAGAGAGGCAGGCACTGGGAAACAGGAAGAGGAAAATAGATTTAATAAATTTGAAGAGAGGATGTATATTTCAACGGTATATCTACACTACTACTGTCTACCATATTCTCTCTCTGGCTGAGTGTGTGTCTCGACAACGGATTAATAAAAGAAGTGTACAAACTTCTTGGTTACAGAAACATGGTGTACATTCATTTTATGAGGTTATTTACTTACCCATGATGTAAAAAATAGCTCTGAATAACAACAACTGAGCAGAAGCGCTTGTCGACCTCCTCGAAGAATACGCGTCTGGTGTGAACAGGCAGGCGCCGGACCGCGCGTGATTTTCCGTTCCGCGACGCTTCCGCGTCCGGTGTGAACCAGGCGTAAGACATCGCGGTAGCTGTAGCGGTAACATTAGCCTATAACTCAATCAACTTATGTTGCATACTATAACTCCATAAAACCTTGTCACTTACCAATTGTACGTATGCTTCACTCCAAACTATTAATCCTTTTGTAAAACGGTGATCAGTAGTACGAAGTTGCTGAGGGACTGTGCTGACAGTTATCCCTAAAGTCCTCTAGTAACTCACAGACTGCAGTCTACTCCATAGGTTCACGGCTCGCGTCATGAGCCTTCAGCTGATAACGCTAATGTGAATGAGACATCCCTTATGAAAAACAACTATAGGAATCTTGTAGTATTTTGGGACAAAATATTATAGTAATCCTATAGGAATACTATAGTATTTTGGGACATACTATAGAAGTACTATAGAGGTATTACAGAACATCACATAAGTATTATACACTACTATAGACATCTTATAGGATTACTATAGTTCTTTTTCGTAAGGGATGTAGACAAAACTAGCCCACCACTGCCTAATACGAGTTTAACACCCACTACTATATCACACAGGGATCTACTCACACAGTAATCTCAAAAAAGAAAGCTCAAAAGCCATTTTGTCCTCATTTCCGGTTCTGTGTGTTTATTAGGAAGGATGTAGAACATCAATTCATAATTTGTTTGTTTATTGGCGGTACAGAAAACGACACAGCAACTCTTCGGCATGATTGTCCCGTGTATTTCAATGAGCGCCAAGGCAATGTTTTCCCCCACGGGCTAAATTCACATCACGTGACGGGGCGTTCCCAGACCAACCGTCTGTATGTATTCACCTTATTCTGCGCCCGTTCTATTTCCCATGATTCATAGCGGTTTCAACTGACTAAACGGTTTTCTACTTCCGTTGAAGTGTTTGTTTACATAGAATGTTAGTACTAGCGTAAAGGCTACGGTGATCGTTTGTAGTTATTAAAAGTAGTATATAGGGCCGTAGTACTCGAGTCCGGTCTTGGACTCGAGACCGTTTTTCTATGGTCTCGGACTCGCTGGCATTCGGACTCGGACTTGTCCCGGTCTCAGCCACTGGTCTTGCCAAATATGGCTTTTGAGCGAGTCCAGGTGTCTATTATGTTCCCAGTGAGCACACATATGTCGCCGCGATATTAAAACAAAATATTATTGGAGGGAAAGTGAAACACTGGCAATAACTTGCCATTTCGGCAAGTTATGCCGATGGGCATTTCGGCTCTTTTTCGTGAGCCGGTGTTCCGACGATTTGTGCTGCCTTGTCGGAAAATGCTACCGTAGTGCGAATCGATCACAGAGAATGTCATTCATTCTCTATCGTTTCCATAATGGTGTAAATCTCACAATATTATGACATCGTTATTTCATTTAAAACAGGGTAAGTGTATGGGGTGCATATTTTGATAGCAATTATCACATTTGATATAACAAGTAAAAATTACATTATTGTATATTATATGAAATACAAATATAATAAAATTCTAAGTTATGACTACTGTATACTGTACTGTTTTTATTTTTAAAACGATGTGAAAATTAAACATTTCGGCTCGTTTGACTCAGCTCACTGAAAAGAGCCGATTCTTTTGACTCACAAACGGCTCTTTAAAAAATAAATCTTTAAATAAATTAACTGAAAGTCCACCGCTAGTGCAACGTGAATATTCACATTTTTAATTGTCCATAACAACCCGAAAAATTGCCTGCTTGCCTTGCACATCTAATTAATGGGCAAAGTTTTCCGACTTTTTTTCTTATGCTTCAGTTTTAACGCAGCTATAACCAGAGGTGTAAAAAGTACTCAAAAATGTTACTCAAGTGAAAGTACAAGTACTGAGGGAAAATTTTACTCAATAAAAAGTAAAAGTATCTGGCCAGAATCGTACTTGAGTAAAAGTAAAAAAGTACCACATTAAAATTGTACTTGAGTATTAAAGAAGTAAAAGTAACCAAAATATACGGACGTCTCGTCTTTGACCCTATTACAGCTGTTATTCCTCTATATTTTTACCCCTTTTAGGAAGTCGTGGAAACGCTATATCATCATGGATAAAATAAATAAATAAATAAATAGCTAACGTTAGCTATTATTGGAATACAAAAAATGATATTAGCCGTCGTCTCCCATTTGCGTGACATGAACTCCCGTTCTTTGCGCCTTTTTTGACTTAAGGGTCAGTTCGCCCTAGAATGAAAATTAACAATTTACCCACTGTTGGTTTTAACCACGATTACGTTTGGTAAAAGACAAATTGAAATTAAATAAATTATTAGGGAAAATCCCGGCCGTTGGTTTATGTTCATGTTACTAAATTTAACATAGCAGTTCATTCCGACTCACCCAGGAAAAGCAAACTAGTTGTAATAAATACAGATAAATAAAAATGAGAATGAAAGATTAGAGATTTAAGATTAACTTACCTCTAGAAATCACTCTGTCGTTGCCCGAATGCTTCGTCTGTCTATCTGTTTCGCGCTTGAAATCTGTTATTATATGCCGGGCTTTGATCTGATTGGCGGTTTGGCAACCAATGTTAGGATTGTCTAGGCAACCAGTGGAGAAATTTAAGCTGACCAAAAATCAACATTGATTCAATGTTTGTCTTTTCAACACTGAAAAACATTGAATTATCAACATTGATTCAATATCATTTTAACATTGAATTTTCAACATTGTTCCAATATTATTTTAGCATTGATTTTTCAACATTGATCCAATATTATTTAGCATCGAAATTTCAACCTCAACCAAAATGATGATTCTGATGGAATTTCAACATTTAATCAATGTCACCTTGCTATCTGGGACATGACCTTTCTTTCACATGTTCTCTCTTCTTTTAGAAGCGTTCACACCTGATGTGAACCGTCTGGTAAATGTCGTTATTCTATAAAAGTGAACAGAACACTTACAAAAAATATTAAAATATTTCAAAACAACTCTTGTTGACAGTTTTTCTTACTTTTCAAGGTTTTTTTTTTATGGTTTTGAAATAAGTATGCAAGGCTGCATTTATTTGATAAAAAATACAGTAACAGTAACATTGTTAAATATTATTACATTGAAACTAATTTATCCCTTACATTCACTGAAAAAAAAAAAATGTACATCCCCAAGTAAAAATTTTCTAGTGACTGGTCACATCTAAACTTTTCAATTAGTCTGACGTAATTATTTCTCATTGAGCCAATGTTAACAGACTATTGCAACAAGAATTGCACTTGGGCCAATTAAAAAATTTAGATGTGATCAGTCACTAGAAAATTTTGACTTGGAGAGGTTAGAAATTTTTTACAGTGTTGAAACTAATTTATTAGTGATTTATTCCTGTGATGCAAAAGCTGAATTTTCAGTATGATTACTCCAGTCTTTAGTGTCACATGATCCATCAGATATTATTATATATATATATATTTAAATATAAACTTTTTACACTCTTTCCTTCACTTTCATTCCATCCCATCCCAAGTTTCTATAATACAATATATAATTTCTCAGACTGTTTCAGGCTTCAGGAGGCTGCTTGATTAGTACGCCTTTTAGATTAAAAGTGAGTTATTGTAATAATGGACTTTTTAATGAAATTAATGATGATATAGTATTATAAGTGTTAAAATGAACATTTCTTATTTAGTATCAATGAAGAGGGCCTTTAGGGGACTGTGGGGGTACATAAGACTAAACCGGTTGGAAAACACTGTCCTAGAAGATCTGAAGAGGTGGGATGAATTTCAGTACCGTTCAAAGAATAAGTGTATCAAAGAGTCTGCTTATTTTGCTTTCAGGAAAGTAGGTTGGCATAGTGCTTCAGTCATGGAGCATCCTTAAGAGGCTTGGTGCGATCCAATTAAAAAGAGCTTCCTGGTGGCTGTCATTGCAGCCAGCTTTGCCTCTCGGTTAAACAGGAAAGTCCTATTCTCTTGCCACCCACTAAGACACCTCAAAGACCGCCAAATCTGTTTTCATCACCCAACATCACGATCTGTCATGTAATATAAAGCGTGTGAAGGTTATCAGCTTAATTAAATAACCACAAAAGAACTGACAGAATTAAAATACAGATGTACAGACACACACACATTATGCAAAAAGCCAATTTCATAGCAAACGCATGAAAGCAGAATTTACAAAGTTTAAATAAAAATAATCAGTACGCCTATTAAAATTTTTACTTCAAATTAAATTTCATATACAGTTAATCAAGCTGTATTTATAATTGTGTAACAATGATTTTTATTTTAATATTTATTATTGTTTTCTTCTTATACACTGAAAAAATGGTGTAGAAACTATTTATACTCAGAAATTGCTAGTAAATTTCACAATTAATTTAAAAGAAACCACAAGTAACATTTACATTTTTAAGTTTTTCTTAAGAATTTTTTTTTTTTTTTTTTTTTACAGTGTACATTTGTTTAATAACAAAATAGGGGTCAATTGTGAGTTTTTAAACAATGTAAAGTAATTTTTTTGTTTTTGTAAAAGATCTAAACCTCTTTAACACAATATTAATTTACTTTAAAAGTAATTTTTGTCTTGTTTTTTTTATTGGAACACAAGATTACAAAAAATACGGTAACACTTTATTTCGATAGTCCACTTTAGACATTCTACTAACTATAAGTAAATTTGCAACTACATGTCAACAAACTCTCATTAAAGTATCTGTAGTCTGTCTGCTTAATATCTGCTAACACTTTATTTTGATGCTCCCCCAACAGACTATAAAGGCGTTTTCACACCTGAAAGTCCGCACCAAGGCCCAAACCAAAGTTCATGTTTTGATACATGTTATACATTCGGTAAGTTTTGGTTTGGTTTCACATTGCAATTATGCGAGCGCACTAAAGAACTTTACATGACATACTTGCGCCCTGTCGTCATCATGTGGGCTGCAACTTGACATTGATTGGTTTGTAAATGGACGTGCGTCTGACGGCGTGTTGTCAATTCGGCGGGTAACTTTGACAAGAATGAATGAACAGACGCATATCGTTGCCACTATATTACGCATTACTACCTGCAGCACCAACTATACTCGAGGCTAGTTCAAATTCACCAAATGAATGTCCTCGTTGTGCGAACATTTTATCGTCGCCGGCAGGAAAGGAGCAGAAGACTGCAAGCAATCCTGCGAGAACCACTGGAACTTCCTGTAAATGGTCTGAAAGTCCGAACCATACAGAAAATGCTTTCACACACTAACCAAACCTTGTTCAGTTTGATCCGGACCGAGACTACCTCTTTTCGCCTGACCAAATTTCGTCTGTTTGGTCTGGACCGTGGTCCAGGAGAGGTTTCACACCTGTAATTTGGATTTGGATCAAACTGAAAAGTCTGAAAATCCAGATCAAACAAGGTAGATGTGAAAGGGCCCTAAGTAACTTGGCAACTACAAGTCAACTTATTCTACTAACCCGAACCCACTCCTAACCTAACAGTCTACTAATGCTCTAATGAGAGTCTAATGAGAGTTAGTTGACAAGTAGTTGCAAAGTTACTAGTAGAATGTCTAAAGTGGACTATCGAAATAAAGTGGAACCAAAAAGATTTTTGCCAGTGCAGCACGTTCAATTCTCAAAACGAAGTGTGTCATCCACAGTGGAAAACAAGGGTCTCAAACCATTCTCTGCTTCTTCCCAGCTTTAAAGATCTCATCTGGTGGGTAGTAGGCCGAGCGATGAACTGTGTTTGTTTTAAATACATTTTGAAAGCCCTCTGGCCGTCTGGTAAAATCAGATGAGTCACAGAGAGGTGAACGCGGCGATAAGAAAGGGATGGAACCGCATCTTTCAATCCTCTCTCTGCTAGCATTACATTGAGAGTCACCCCCCATTAACCTGAGAGATATTGCCTGGATCCTCTCTGGCCTCTTTAGGGCCAGTACAATGGAAACAGGATCAAATAACCCTTCACGCCTAAAGTAGGTAGTACTGCAGGCACCTCTTCTTGTCGGTATAGGCGTCACTTTAGCAGTACATGTTCTAAAACGTACATAAGCCGCCCGTGCCGGTTGCATTTCAGCTTCACTTTGCTGATACGATGACACATCTCTGAAAATGCAGTGAATTATTAATGGGGTGGTGTAGAGATTTACACTCTCACTGGCTTTTCGCTAAAGACTCTTTCAGAGGTCCGACAGACTGTGTTGACTGGGTAGAGTGGTGGGTGAGAAGTGATATCCAGTTCCGAGCATAAAAAATTCATGAGTTCAGGCTGATCTATTGCACTCTCAGTGAGATTGCTGTGAGAAAAGGATACATCACAGAGTGGGAGATACTGTACGGCTGGAAACTAATCAGTGAGACTTCTATTTTGAAGTGCAAGAGCCTATGATGGTGTATATGGTGATTTAAGTCCTGCGCATATAGTTGGAGCAAAACAACACAAAATAAACTTCAAACAAAGACTCAAGACTACTCCAGTCAGTCACACACTCACAAAAATCTATATACCATATAACCATTACTTTTCCTTTGATGTCTACACTAATACTGTACATTTGAAAATGCATCCTTTTTCTCTAAGGTCTGAGACAGCGTTTTTGTACTTCAGAAACTGAGCTTTTTAAATTTGAAAATGCTGTTGTAGTGTGGACTGTGAAAACAGAGGTGTTTTAAAACAATGACAGACATCAATAGCTACCCTTACGGAACGAAAATATATTTCCTATATATGAATTATCAATATATTAAATGGTTTAACAGTATATTTGAAAATATAAGAATAATATATTGTGTTAATATATTACAATATATTGAATAATACATAAGGAATTGCCGCTTTTCATATACTGAAAATATGTGACAATATATTTACTAATATGTCATAATGTATGTCATTTTATATTCAGCAATACTTTATAATATAAAGATGTATATATGATCAGATATGCCACTTCACATGTAATATATTGCAGATATATTTACTCATGCAACATAAACACACATTTTTATAAAGAAATATATAATGTAATATATTTCTTATATTTTTTTAATTATTTACATTATAAGGTGTTTCATATTTCCAAGCTAGTTGACAATAACACAAGTAACCTGCATGTACTAAAGTTTTTAGCTAAGAGACTAGCACTGTACTGAGGAGTACACAGTTATTACTTATGAAATATAGTAATTAGTCTTAATGTTATTCGGCCAATCGTCAACCGAACCACAGCCTCTACTCTTCAGCACTACCCCAAAAACTCACATACCAGAAAACCTTTTAAAATTATTATAAAAAAATAAAAAATAGAGCATAAAAACTAACAGATCTCCCCCTATATCAATATTGAGCAAAACACATTAAATAACACTTCATTTTAACATTTACTCCCCTTTAAAAGTCAGAAGCAAAGCATGCTGGGAACTAGAAATCTGATGTAACTCATACCGTGAATGTGTCTGTATATATATGTGTGAACATACATTCACATTTATATGGGAACATGTATGTGCAATATATGTATATAATAAAGGATACAACTTTGTGAATATTACATGTAATGCTATTTTTGTTTTCATTTATAATTATTTTATATTCATTAATATATAGCCACACATGGTCAATGCATATATTGCAGTATATTGAAAATATATAAGCACTAGTTTCCCATATATGGAAATGTATTATGTCATATATCGCATTACATTTTGCAGTATATTCCCAATATATTTTTGTTCTGTAAGGTTATGTCTACTAGCCTAGAAATCTAGACGCACCCTAGCGGCAGCAAAATGTATTTTGCAGCCAGGGTAGTCTAGCAACTCTCCGTTGACTTTCGTGCTGGAAAAACCTAAATTGGGTCAGGCCAATCACGTCGCGTATAGAGTAGGCGGGGCGGGCTTAACATAATGACGACAGAGTTCCGACGGTTCCCTGCTACTTGAAAACAAAGAAGAGCTGCTGCTGGAGAATAGTCTTTCGAATCGGCTTTGGCCGCGACTCTGGAGGACTTGGAGTTAAGTTTTTCTTTGAGAAAAGAGCAAAGAACGGCACTTAAGTCATTCTTAAAAAGGAAGATGTGTTCGTACTTTTGCCGGCCAGATTCAAAAGTTGAATCTATCAACTGACGTAGCTCCTCTGTTGGGAAAACGCTCTGGTTGGTTGAAGCGCTGTCCTATTGCGTGCAGAGGGAATTTGAAAGACAGCCGTTTATCCCGCCTCTCGGATTGAGCCGTGTCTATGGTGAGTTGCCAGACCTAACATCTTGATGTAGGTCTGGCTTGCCAGGCTATATGTCTACACTAACCCAGACACATTTGAAAACTGTTTCCATTTAAACCACTTTCCCCACATTAGAGTTCAAGCATTTTCCGAAGGTTTCTCATCCTCACTGAAATGTCGGAAGACGCTTAAATGACCTTGCTATGTGAAACATATAGACCACTGAAGATGAGTTGAGATGATAACTGTGATAGATTTTTTTAACAAAGTATTTTTTGATTAAATGCAATACATTTGAATATGTATTCTCTCGTTATTTCTTCTGACTCAATGAATGAAAAGGTTTTAATGATATCTGTGGATCATTAATTATGAGCGAATGTTTGACTATTTCGTTTAACTCTTCAATGAAAATAATGTCAAAGTCAGTTAGAATAATTAAATGTAACAATTTATTATGCCAGGTAAATGTATCATGCCAATTTATATAATCAATTCAAAGATAGTCGATACAAAACATCAAATACTCTGGAATAGAGAGAAGATGCAAACCCAACATTAAAATACATGATGCTGAATTCTTTGAGGTCCTTCAACATCATGGGCTCTTCTGAGGTACAGAAGGCCTCAAACTCCCTGCTGCATTTCATTATATAGACAAACCTTTCACATGGAAAGATGTGCTAACAAAAGAAATTTGCATTCAGAGGTTACACCTTTGGGTGTAGGGAGACCATTTGTCTAGAGGCCAACCCCTCCCTGTGTGTCAGTTATCCATAAACTCTTAAAAACCTTATTACCTTTTGTTTTACTTATTTGGAAATGAGACATTTGTACCAGTCGCACTGTGACATTTTAAATGAGACCAAACATGAAAAATACTCTGTGGTAATCATTCACATTAAACTATAAATTTTCTTGGGTGAATTAGGTGATCATCTGAGCATGAGAGAGAGGGGGTGAGGGGAGAGGGAAAGAGATGTAGATTAGGATGACTCGGAGGTGAGACTTTCGTCTCGATGGTGCACGAGGGCTAGTTCAAATGGCCAGAGAGGTCCTTTTGTCCTCTCAGGGTCTGGTTGCTCTTGAAACAGACTGTCCGGCATTTTGTAATTTCTCAATTCTTACACCTCCTTTTCTATAAAAAACTGTTGTATTCTTTTAGCTGGTGGGATTCTCAATGGAATTTTGTCTTAGATTGCTTCTTCTTGGGGGAGATTCTCTGAGAACTGCTCGAGAACTGCCGACATCTAGACACGCTAGAGCAGGGGTCTCCAACACGTCGCTCGCAAGCTACCAGTAGCTCGTGGCCTGATTGGAGGTAGCTCGCCAAGGGCCGTTAAAGGTCCAATATGTAATATTTATTGACCACAAGAGGGCGCAGTTTCCAACAATAACAAAGGCGAAGCTTAATGACGCTATGAAGGAGGTGACGATGGGAGATGTCTTTTTTAATGCGTTTTCACCATCTAGCGATGTATCTAAATGGAATTAATGAATCATGAACACGGATGAGGTAATTTATTCGTTTTTGTATTACCTGTATGTCTGATCGTATTATTTTATGTCATCATAAATAATGAACTGCAAGGAACGTGAAATGTTATGCTATATTATCCCGTTACAACTTACAGCTATTTGTCAAATGATTTGTTGGGTTGTACACGCATGTGGTGTAATTCATATCTATTAAAATCATCTTTACTGTAACTATTACGTTACTTGTACAATAAAAAAAATAATTGATTTGCTTACCTGTCTATCAATACACTAAAACAGGTCTAGGGAAAAATCTACCCCAGAACCCAAGTGCAGTTTTATTGGTAAACAACCGTGAACCAGATAAAAAAAACAACCAAAACATAACATAAACAAGAGCAGACTTAAACTTGACTATAACAGACTTGGCTTGAGCAGATATGACAAATTTCACCAACAGGAGGTTACAAGAAAAACAAGCAAAGGAACCAATCAAAACATGACACATGAAGCAAGGGAAGCACATGACAAGATCACATGAGGGACAAGGGAATCACATGACAGTCCAGGAGGGTGGTGGAGTGGAGGCAGACCTGGGGGAAAGATGGAGGGCCAGGCCCGTGAAGCGGAAGTGGGCCTGGATCATGGCATGGTAGAGGGCTTGGACAAGATCATGGAGATCAGGTGGACGAGACCATGGAACAGTGGACAAGACTAAGGACCATGGAGCAGTGGACGAGACCATGGACCGTGGAACAGTGGACGAGACTAAGGATCATGGAACAGTGGACGAGACCATGGAGGATCAGGTGGGCCTGGGCCATGGAGCAGTGGACGAGACCATGGAGGATCAGATGGACATGATGGAGCCAGTGGAGATCGAGAGCACCATGGCGGAGCCTGCGGAAGAGATGGCCACCTCAGCAGAACAGAAAACCAGATTGGGGATCAGGAGGCCATGGCAGAATAGAGGCAATGATGGCTTTTCTGGCCATGACAGAGCGGGCATGGCTGTGACATGGAGCACAGAATTTTCGTGGATGGCATCTATAGCAATGGCAGAAGCCGCCGCATTGGGGTAAGTTGGTATAGCCCAGACCCACAAAATAGTGGTGGCCAGTAACGGATGCACTGTAGAAAGAAGATGAATAGTATGTAAATGGTATCTTTATGTAGATATTATGAATATAAAGTAGTTTACAGATATACATAGAGCTTGAGTCCATCATGGACAGCAAGCACAACATGTTTACCCTCATTTCACGCTAGGATTATCTTAACATTGTGAACTTATGAACTTTTATTTCTGCAAAGTTCAGTATCACATCAGACTGCAGATGCATGAAAATTCACTTCAGCAAGAAGCGCAAAGACATGACCATGGCCCGTGGCCTGACACTATGCTAAAACAAGTGGATGATGAAATTAATTCTTGCTAGACTAGTTTTGGTCTGCTAGTTCTAAGCCATCTGGGACATTGTCATTTGACAACTGAAAGTGGGAAGAAGAAACATTCAAGATGCAGTCCACTGCATCTTATTGGAATGGCCACGTTTTGTCACTATATGCAGATTTGAGAATATAATGCGTGTGCAATGAAACGAGGGCAGAGAGTAAAAGCTAACATTTCTGTCTGAACAGCCATAACATAACATAAAAATCTACTGTGGCAGTTGTGTAAATCAAATTGACCAGGATTTCGAATACATTCATTGGTTATAATATTTGATCTGAATTCAACTAAAATCACAACAATGATATATTTTTGTAAACATCCACAGTGGAGGAAAAGTATTTAAATCTAATGCTAATGATTTTACAAAAGCTAAGTGGAGTTAGCAAAGATAACCTGAAAATGATCCAATCAATCAAGCAAGTTTTCAAATTTTGTCTTTCATATTGTCTGTAAATGGAGAAAGTTAAGCAAGAGATGTTCCAGTAGTTAGTGGAAAAAATATTATAAAAAATATTTTGGACAGTTAAAACCAAATGTTCTTCTTTTTCTTTTTTTTCCTTCTAAATCACACAGCAAAAATCTCATCCCAATTCGTAACGTTTGTTATAGAGGGATTATCATGGTTCAGCCTGAAATCTGCCTGGTGACCTGGACAGCTTCAACAGAAAATTGTTTTCCTAAGTTTATCAAGACTTTTTTGCAGGAAAATGTAAGACCATCTGTTTACCAATTCAAGCTCAACAGAAGTAGAAAAACAGACATCCAAATATTATTGCCGAACTGAAAGAGTTTTGTAAAAAAAACAAACATTTTTTAAAAAATCATTGTGATCCGCAATTATAAGAAATGTTTGATGGAAGTTATTGCTGCCAAAAGAGGGTCAACCAATTGTTAAATCCAAGGGTTCACATATACCTTTTCCACTCTGCACTTGTTCTTCAAAAGTCCTGTCAGCAAGTCAGAAACTACATTTCCCAGCATCCCTCCTGTCCCTCACCTACACTCACTTGGCCATCACCCGCACCTTTTCCCATCAGCACTCCAATCTGGACCTGTAAAAAGCACACCCCTTACACTCTTTGTCTGGTTTCCAATGTGGTTTACAGACTTCTTATCCACTCTACTTCTCCTTGTGAAACTCCAACAGTCTCTAGTTATACTCAATCTAGAGGATCCTACTCACCTGTCTACTCACCATTCTCCATGAAAAGGTGTGTGCTCGCCTGATCCGTCACTCTCCAGTCATCCGATATACTCCTGTACCCTATAAAGAAAGAAAAGACTCTGTTATTCAGTATTCATCTGTTCCATATCAATCTGATTTCTCCATCACTCACATGTATGGTCACCTCTGTGCCAATAAATACCTGTTTGGGTTCAACTAACTCTGTCTCTGTGTCTGGTATTCCCTGACATCACTATGATACATGTTTTTTTGAAAATGCATCATTGCTTATGTATAAGCAGACAGTGTTTGTTGACAATCAGATCAAATTGCATGAACAATTTATGCAGTAATCCAGGTCAGCTCTAAAGGTCCACATACTATTTCCTGCAACCATAAACAGTAATTTAAAGTAAGGATGGTAACAGAACTATGTAACTCCCTGGCTAATTACACACTATTCTTCTGGAAAAGAATATCTCAATGTTTACTGAAACAACAAAACAATCTCCTACAGCAAGTTGTTTACGATTGATGATTTCCTGTAATGTAACAGTCATGTGTATAACGAAGAGCTCTGCTGTCTCCCCAACACCTCTTACACACTAGACTCAGGCTAAAGCAAAACAGAAGAACATGCTGAACTCTACAGTTATTGCCAGAGTAATTTATGTAAAGTAATACTGTGGGGGAAGAGAGAGAATGTGCAATCATTTGAGCTCAGGGATTTGCAAGTGTTTTAGAAGTTTAGGGAAGAATGCGTAATGCTCATTCAACCATTTCGTTTCTTGATCTCTCTTCCCTCTCTCTCTGCACCAAATGTTTCCTCTTCACCTCCATCTGCATCCCACGCTTTGGCAGATGTACAGTATGACTGAGTTTCAAGCATGCAGTCGCAAATAGAAAAATGAGAAGAGCTAAATCTACTGACAACCGTAGTATATACCAAGTCATCCTCTCAGGATAGTCCACTGGCATCAGATCAGCCAAGACATTCTTCTATTCCAATACCTGCACAGTCTACGTTCTTCTCATCCCCCTCTGCCTTCTCACTCACCACTAAGGACTTCATTATCTACTTTAAGAAAGTGGGTATAACATCACTGATCCATTGTCTCTCAAACTGACACAACTCATTGCCCACCTCCCCTACCATTGATCCACCTCAACCAGCACTCCTGCAAGTTCCTTCAACACTACTCCAATGAGAAAAAACTCCAGCTTCTTATCCATTCCGTAACCACTTGTCTTCTATGCATCCTTTCCTCCAATATACACTACAATAAAAAATATATATATATTTCACTATAAAATAAATACATGAGGAACCATTTGATGTCCTTCAGATTGTCTATGGCAGAATACAACGGAGAACCTCCAGACACCTTGCATACTTAACCCTGTAAAACCTGACATATGAAATGTTATTTTTTCTATTATTTTAGACTATTTTTTTTCATGTCAGGCTTTACAGGGTTAAGTATGCAAGGTTATTTTTTTTTTTAATGGAACAGTTTATTGAACTTTAATAAAAGAAAAAAGTTGGTAACACTTTATTTTGATAGTCCACTTTAGACATTCTACTAACTATAAGTAACTTTGCAACTACATGTCAACTCACTGTCATTAGAGTATTGACAGACTTTCTGCTTAATATCAGCAAACACTTTATTTTGATGGTCCCCCAACAGATATTCTACTGACTATATAAGTAACTTGGCAACTACAAGTCAATTTATTATACTAACCCGAACCCTAACACCTAACAGTCTACTAACAGTCTACTACAGTCTACTAATCCTCTAATGAGAGTTTGCTGACATGTAGTTGCAAAGTTACTTATAGTTTGTAGAATGTCTAAAGTGGACTATCGAAATAAAGTGGAACCAAAAAGTTTTTAAAATTTGCATTTTTTGTTGAGTATCATATTTGATCATCAGAAAAAGTCAAATATGATTATTATAGCTTGTAATGTAAATAATATAATATAATATAACATAACAGCATAGCATAACATAATCATATCTGATACTATATTATTTGATTATTTGGACAATCAAGTATTCATATTCATATTCATTCTTTATTGTCCTCGATAGAGGAAATTTGTTTTCACAGACTGTACCAGGAGCAACATTCAACACACTAACATGCACATACCACACAGAATTTTGTACACATAAATAGATATATTGCAAAAAAAACCCCACACATTTACAGTAGATAAATTAGCCATTCCGTGAATTCAACTGAGATTGCTGAGCTGAGATTACAAAACTTTTCCCTAGCCGTGATTTTTTATGGGGTAGCTGTCTGTATCTGCGGCCTGAGGGAAGAAGGGTAAAATGAGTTAAGAGGGTGGCTGGGATTTTGTACAATGGTGTTTGCTCTACGGATGGTAGCAGCGTCAATGAGAGCCGGCAAGTTGGGTGTGGGAAGACCAATTATTTTTGAGGAAGTTAATGATTTTAAGGAGCTTGTTTCTATTAGTGAGAGAAAGCATAGTGAAATAGCAGGTATCACAATACAAGAGGATGGGTTCAATGATTCTACGGTACAAAAGGAAAGGAAGGTGTGATTTGACTGAGAAAGTCCTGATTTTACTTTTGACAAATAGTCTCTGTTGGCAGCGCCTATGAATGTCTGTGATGTGATGGTCAAAAATAATGCCAAGGTACCTTGTACCAAGATACCTTGGTACCTTGTATCAAGGTAACTTAAGTAAACTTAAGTTATTTCAATCCAGCAAGTGTTTATCTTTTTACTAACAAGATAAAAGTTATTCTGACGTTTACTTTATAACTGAAGGTGGACATTTTTAGAATTAGAAAGGCCTTTTACTTGCTAAAAAAGTAAACTATCAAAGTAGTAGATTGTACAAAAGGCTATATATATATATATACACACACACATATACATATATACACACATATATATATATATATATAAAATTCATGTACATTTCGGATGTTTTCGTCTTACTTCTGTGCAGTTCAGGAAAAACATTTTGATTCCACTTGACCTATGCACTACAAACACTGGTTTGGATTTGAGGTCAGACAATGTTAAGAGGCAATGATCTCTATCAACATAGCAAGATTTTTATATTGCACACAGCACACACAGGCTATGAATGTAGAGGAACACAAGAATAAGTATACAGTTAACTTCTACTGAGAAATCAGTATTAGACAGACAAATTTGTCTGAATGGCATAAACTCTAAGGCTCTTGAGAAGGCACAGAATGTGGAAACATAAATTATGTAGTATCAGATAACAAGGTAACATCGACTCTATGTTGATTCTATGTCAGTTTGCTATCTGGGGCGTTCTCCCCTGCTGAATCTTTAGTGCCACAGCAAAATAAATCATATTTTACATGAGTTATGAATGTGAGATTGCAGTCTGTCTTGAATGCTCCGTGGGCTGCGTGGAAAGAAACATACAACGTGACAAGTGTGTAGTCTGATTCACAAACATTAACTCTTGAGTCAGTTCTTTCTAGTGAACCAAAAATGCCTCAGTTACGATTGTAACCTCGGTTCCCTGAAGAGGGAACGAGACGCTGCGTTGATTGACGCTGAGGGAAGGCTTTGCGTCATGATGTAAAATCAGTCCAATGGTGTGACGGAACGTCAGAGGCGGATGGGTCATGAACCAGGAAACTATAAAGCCTGCCCAAAACAGAGCTGCGCTAGCTTAGTAAAAGTCTGAAGTAGTCGCTGACAGGTACGTAGGAGATATGGCAAGGTGACGCAGCGTCTCCTTCCCTCTTCAGGGAAACGAGGTTACAGTCGTAACCGAGGCATGCCCTTCCAAGGGAACTCGCGCTGTGTTGATTGGCGCTAAGGGAACGTCTTTACCAACGCCACCATAGTGACGAGTGTCTGTCCAGTGTGAAATCATGAGGAGCAGCACTAGGACAAGAGCCCCTGGGACCCTGGTGTAGAGTCCAAGGTTAAAGAGTAGAACCTTCAAATGTGTGCGGTGAGGACCACCCTGCCGCATCACAAACATCTTGGAGAGCAACTCCTGTCAAAAGGCACCATACTCCTAGTAGAATGGGAACGGACAGCCACAGGTGAAGGCTGTCCGACCAACTCATAAGCAAGTGAGATAGCCTCGACCACCCACTTGCTCATTCTCTGTTTAGATGCAGGGGACCCTTTGTTAGAGGGCCCAAAACATAGAACAGCTGTTCAGATTTACGCCACAGGGCAGCTCTGTGCACATAGGGATCTAGTGTCCTTACTGGGCATAACAGATTATTATTTTCCTGGTCCGAGTTCTGGAAAGAAGGAGGACAAAAGGCCTGCAGCATAATAGATCTGGCCACATTAGTGGGGACCTTTGGAACATAGCCTGGTCTAGGATGAAGGAACGCTTTAACCATGCCAGGTGAAAATTCCAAGCACGAGGGTGCAACCGACAGTGCTAGCAAATCTCCTATCCTTTTAAGAGAAGTGATAGCGAGGAGGAACAAAGCTTTCAAGGTCAGAACCTTGGCCGGAATCTCCTCCAGTGGCTCGAAGGGAGCCAGGGAAAGGCCTTGAAGGACAATGGCTAGAACCCATGTCGGCACCCTGGTACGAGCTGCAGGCCTCAGCCTCAGAGTACCATGGAGGAAACGTGATACCAATGGGTCTTTACCCAAAGACATTCCACCCAAAGGAGTGTGGTGTGCCACATAAACCTTCAAAGTGGACCGGGATAGACCTGCAGTGAACCGGTCCTGCAGGAACTCCAACACTGTACCAACTGGGCAGTTAACTGGGTCCAACTGACGGTCACTACAGCATGAAGTGAATAATCTCAACTTCAAGGCATAAAGTTTCCTCGTGGAGGGAGCTCTGGAATGTAGAATGGCCCCCTCAGAGGCCAAGCCCACAGGTTCCACAGTTCTGGACGGGGGTGAACAATCGAGCCCCCTGCTTGGGACAAAAGGTCCCTCCAGTGGAGGCCCGTCGAGGAGAGATAGTAGATAGGGGAACCATACCAGCCCAGCCACCGACAAAAAGTAGGTGAACCTGGTCCCTGCAAACTCTCTCCAGAACTCCCGGGAGCAGAGCGATAGGGGGAAAAACATTAAGAGTAGCCTCGGCCTCGTTTGTACCACACCATCCAGTCCAAGAGGAGCTGGATGCGTGAGGGAGAACTAAAATGGACAGTGGGACGTCTCTCGAGACGCAAAAAGATCCACTTGTGCCTGTCTTAGCATCCCAACACGGGACCCTGGGACAGGAACCGAGGTTTCTTCCACATAACCATTCTTCCACACTCTTTTTGGCATTTAGCCGTAACCCCAACTCTTTCATGTGAAAACGACATCTCGATGCCGAACCGCCAACTGATGCGACTTAGCCAGAATCAACCAATCATTGATGTAGTTCATGATGCAAAGACCCTGCGGGCGCAGAGGCGCTAGAGCTGCATCTACGCATTTTGTGTAAGTGCAGGGTGATAGTTCTAGGCCGAATAGAAGAAGTCGAAATTGGTAAGCTTTGCCCCCGAAAGCGAACCTCAAGAACTTCCTGTGATATGGAAGGATGGTTATATTGAAGTATGTGTCCTTGAGATCTATTGTGACAAACCAGTCCTCGGATCTGATCTGTGGCACGATTTGTGTCAGTGTTAACATTATGAACTTTAGATGCATGACTGACTCGTTCAGCACTCGAGGATCCAAAATGGGATGCAACCCCCCATCTTTCTTTGGAACTATGAAATACCGGCTGTAAAACGCCTCGGTTACGACTGTAACCTTGGTTCCCTGAAGAGGGAACGAGCGTTGCGTCGAAACTGACGCTATGGGGAACGCTTTGCGTGATGACGTCTTGAAGCACATGTAAAATCAGTCCAATGGT
>FLSR01000443.1:0-24540 GCA_900092035.1 Leuciscus waleckii
TACTGCTAGATCGGACGTTGACGTCACTTCTGTGAGTTGAGAAAAGTCAGTAAAAGTCCTGGCAGAAAGCGAAGCATAAGGATGTAGTGTGATGACGATCCAAAATCCCGCGAGATCCATGTGTTTGGCATCTTGTCCTATCTTTTAAGTCACGTTACAGTAGTCTGAAGGAAAAAGTGCTTTATTTGTCATTTAAAATAATGGTGCTGATGATTTTTAGAGACCCCCAGATGTATGATTTTACTGCTTTCATGGGAGCTCATCCTCTCTCTATGGGAGCTCAGCTCCCACTGGCTCCCACGTAATTCGAACCATGGCTATGTTGGCTATCCATGAAATACAAGGGAAATTATTTCATAAGTCATCTCTTTTTATGCAGTTTTACTGTAATTATTATTAGTTATTACTGTTACAATAAGTTTGTACAGTATCTATTTAGCAATAGATTCTTAATCTTTAAGGTAAATGTTTTATGTTGTCACATGCTTGTATCGATTTACTCCTGCCTCATTTTCCTCAAGTCTGTCGGGAGAAGGGTTGATCCATGAACTAAAGTCTCAAGTGCAAGAGAATGATCTACTATATATATGACTGATGGCTGGTGAAATAGTGAGATGGTGGCATCAGGAGAAGGTAGACTACGTGTTTCCTCTGTTTCTCTTCTATGGTTTTACTGTAATAGACACTTATTATTTGTTCAATATGATTATGTTAAAGAATATTCAAGCATTTTTGTTCAGAAATGCACTGTGACTAGAAATTAAATTATTACTTGAATATTCTCTGTTTTTGAGTGTATTTCTATAACAGTTCTTCATCACAGGTGACACAAAAATCCAGACAACAGCTGTCATGAGCTCATGAAGTCAAATTCCTCTGCTAATGAGACCTTTGTTCGTCCAGCAACATTTTTCCTCAATGGCTTTTCTAATGTTCCACATGCCTGCTGTACCGTACATCCGCCTTGAAATACTACTATGTGTTCTTGTCTTTGGTGTATGTTGTGACTGTTTTAGGGAATTATTTATCATGTGAATCATTTATTTGGCCCGCAGACTTCACACAGCCAAATACATTGTTGTTTTCCATCTGGCCATTCATCATTTATTTGGCCCGCAGACTTCACACAGCCAAATACATTGTTGTTTTCCATCTGGCCATTTCTGATCTGTGTGGAAGCTCAACTTTGATTCCAAATATCATTGACACATTTTTGTTTGAACACCAGGACGTTTCATATGAAGTTTGCTTCGTAAATATGTTTTTTGTTTATCATTTCATGAATCTGCAGTCTTTGACACTACTTGTCTTGGCTTATGACAGACTGGTTGCTATTTGTTTTCCTCTACGGTATCATGCTATTGTTACCAAAACAGTTATGTTTCTGATCATAGTTGTTATTTGGATTTTATCTGGGACTTATTTTTCTGTACATGTGGGTTTGCTGAATAGACTCTCTATTTGTAGTTCTAATGTGGTTAATAGTTATTTCTGTGATTATGGCCCTATATGTAGACTAGCTTGTAATGATAATTCCTTAAATTTACTGATGGGAAAAATTTGCTTTGGTTTTCTGATTTGCATGCCTCCAGTACTGATCCTCATTTCATATTTATGCATTTCTCTGGCTTTGCTTAAGATTGCTCATGGTGCTGACCGAATCAAAGCCATAAAAACCTGCACTTCACATCTCATATTGGTGGCAGTTTTTTATATCCCACTTTTAATCAATAACATTGCAGCTGCCACAACACCTATCCATCCAAACTCCAGGTTAATTAACAATTCTTTGACGCAGACAATACCACCTATGCTGAATCCCATCATATACACTCTTAAGACAGAAGAGGTCATGCAATCCATAAAAGAACTGTGCAAACGCGCAAGGTGAACACAACTCAGGAAAGAAATATGAAATTCAATTGGAGAAATCCAAAATGATTTATTATTATATTTAACTTATTTTACTGTTGAAATGCTTTCATTATCTGCTTGAATGAGACTTTGTCCTTCTGTATTTTGTATAAAATAGACATGCTAGTATAAACAACCCTCTGTAATTAATTTTTTTTTTCATTGACTGTGAAACGCTTTTTGAAACACTCCTGTCACTGTCATTGACTGTGAAACGCTTTTTGAAACACTCCTGTCACTGTGAATTTATAATATTTTTCAATGTTTCTTTTTTCATAATTAGTCACTTATTCCCACCATGTGTAATGATACATTAGCAGGTGTTTGTTGCTTTTGCGGGGTGAACTTATTTTCTTGAGAGTGTCCCAAGACTATATAATGCAGGCATGTGCTTCAGTGAACTTATTCCTTAAATTATTGTACATTAAAATAAAAAACAATTAGTCAGCTATATGGCACACTAATTCTTTATCTTCCATTCATTCGCAATGTATAACGCAAAAAAAGACACTGGCATTAATATACAAACAATACCATGGTTATTATGTTTGTATAAATATCATTAAATGTGAGAAAGATTCTTAAAGGGTTTGTTCACCCAAAAATGAAAATTCTGTCAGTAATGACTCACCCTCATGTTGTTCCAACCCCATTAGACTTTCGTTCATCTTCGGAACACAAATTAAAGGGTTAGTTCACCCAAAAATGAAAATTCTGTCAGTAATTACTCACCCTCATGTTGTTCCAACCCCGTAAGACCTTCGTTCATCTTCGGAACACAAATTAAGATAATTTTGATTAAATCTGAGAGCTGGATCACTCCTCCATAGGCTTCTAAGACACTATAACTTGCTGGCCCAGAAAATGCATTAAAGAGATCGTTAATATAGTCCAAGTGACTACAGTGGCTCAATCTTAAGTTTATAAAGCGACGAGAATACTTTTTGTGCGCAAAAAAACACAAAAATAACGACTTTATTCCACTATTCATTTCCTTCTCTCTGGGCCTCGAGTTATTTCACGTAGTGGGAACAACATGAGGGTGAGTAATTACTGACAGAATTTTCATTTTTGGGTGAACATACCCTTTAAGATATTTTTGATGAAATCTGAGAGCTGGCTCACTCCTTCATAGGCTGCTAGGTAATCGATATCTGCCATCCCAGAAAAGTTAGTAAAGACATAGTTAAAATAGTAAACTCAACCTTAAGTTTACCAAGCTACGAGAATACTTTATGTGCGCAAACCCCCCAAAAATAACGACTTTATTTAACTATTCATTTTCTTCTGTGTGGGCCTCTGAGTGAGTTCACGTAGTGTAAGAGCGCAGCGCTTCTGGGTTGTACGTCAGAACGTAGGCTCACTATTGGCTGACACTAGTCATGTGTGTGATGCGTGTGATGCTGGCCAATAGTGAGCCTACGTTCTGACGTACAACCCAGAAGAGCTGTGCTGCGCTGTGCTGCGCTGTTACACTACGTGAAGTCACTTTTGATTTCATCAAAAATATCTTAATTTGTGTTCCGAAGATGAACGGAAGTCTTACGGGGTTGGAACAACATGAGGGTGAGTAATTACTGACAGTATTTAAATTTTTGGGTGAACTAACCCGTTGTTTTTACACAAAAGAAAAAGATCCCTTATGGAATAATTATGATTTTACAGTGGTAGGCTAACAATAACTGTAGCAACTGTGGCGATTGTAACTAAGGTTACCTTGGCAAATCAGCTTTGTTTTACACAGGATATTACATAGCAACAGGAACATTGACTGTTAAAGACACAAATTAATCAAATAAAAAGAATGGTACTGTAAAGTTTACTACTCCCCGTGGAGTAGCCACAGTCTTAACATAGTGGTTAAGTTTTGCAACTGGCTGGGTAGTGCTTGTGGAACAGCAAAAATAAATATCTGTTTCCCGATAACCACACGCTTTTAACACGTTATCAGGCATTACCAGATTAGGATGGGGGCTGGGGGCTTCTGGGCTTGAGTTTATGTTTGGGCCCTACATTACAAATGACCTCAACTAAATAAAAATACACAAAATTTGAAATACTTCCTAGAATAATTAATATGCAGCATTAAAGTTTAGAGGTATTTACAAAAAATACAGGATGTGCTCACTCAGTTGAGGAAAGATCAAACCCCTAAAATAACACATTAAAAGCCAGAGATGAACAGTATTAAAATGTATTGTTGTCATCTGTGTCCACTAATGTGAGATTCTTAATCTAATCAGAACTGTATGGCTATTACAGTGTATTGCTATTACAGTGATAATCAGTATCAATAAAATCCATCTTTGGATTTACACATACTGTTTAATGCAGCTCAGATGGCATAAATCAGTTTATACAGAAATAAACACATCTTTGATCACCAAAATTACAAAGCTTTTTCCTTGAAAAAAAATTCTTCATGCCTTAAAATAGCTTGAATGTAATTCTACATACACGATTCTTTTAATATGCAAATTAGCCCCACCTCCACTCACTCACACCAGCTCAGAGATCCACTCGTTGACGATCACACGTTAACCTGATTGGTTACAAGGTAGTTTGTGACGTCAGAAACACCAGCAATTTCAAACCGCGATTTTGAGACTGTCTTTGGTTTAGTGCAGTTTTAAGGAGAAAATACTCAGCAATGGTGCTGACTAATTTGCACATGCTTTGTCTTTAAAAACGCACATTAAAAACACCACATAGACATATAAACAAATTAAAAGCTTGATTTTCACCACAGGGGGACTTTAAGAGATTGTTGATTGATTGATGGTTTATAGGCTACTTTTTAAAAAATGTGAAACTAAAACCGCCAGTAGGTGGCTGCAAGATGCAAAAAAAGAGGTCTTTAACTCAATTTGTTAGCAATCACATCATTATCACATAGCGCAGCTGATTAGTTGCTGTTGCATCAGACGCCAATGAGCTTGCTGCTCAACATTCAAATACTTGGCATTGTTTGCTGTTAGCAGTCTGCAGTACACTTTCAGAAACCCTCCACTTTCCCCAGCTCCACCTGCATCGATCTTCTACGGGGGTTATTTCATGTGTGTTATATGTACAGCAGCAGCATGACTGTGAATGTATTGGCAGTAGCAAGTCTCTGTACTTGCTCTGCAGCAGCAGTGCAGCGTAGCAGATCTATTCTGCCAAGACCAAATACATTAACATTTCCATATCCATTACCATCATAGTTCGAATTACAGGGGGTACTGGGGGGGTACTTCAGGGACAGAAATATCAGTTTTGGGGGGGGTCAGATAATTTTTATGATATTGTGAAAAAATATAATTACAGTTACAATACAAGTCAACTCCTATTTTCACTGTAGGAACATTTTAATGTAAAGCGATTTCAGACACCCCTATTGTGGACCGTACCATTTTTAACCACCGTGGCTAGACGCAACGGAGATAGAGAACGACTTCAACTTCTCAAGCAAGTGTCAACGTTGAATGACAAAACGCTAGTTTCATAAAGTATCATTCTTTTCAACATTCCTTATTTGTATATTCAAAAATATTTTAAAATAATCTAATTTAATACAGTTATAATTTTTCAATGTAAATTATTTTATTTTATTGGTAACAGCCTATAGTGTCTAATTATTTTAATTGAATATATTTATCAAATTTAAGAATTTGAAATGAAAGATGGAGCATACATTTAATAAAGTTAGGGGGAAATGCCCTTTATAAAGGTACAAAAAAATATTCTGAGTGTTTTCAAACAGTGAGTAATGAAACAATTTGCTTGAAGGGAGTAAAGCCTCTGTTTAGGCTATTAAGGAAATGTAATTTTGCCAAAAGAAGAACTTTTATTTTAAATAAATGTTTAAATCAGCCTACTTCAGTGTGATATGTTACCATATTATCATGCTTAACACGAAGAATTTGAATAATTTAATGTGATGATCAGATGCAGATATCTAAATATAGGCGGTTGGCGGGTGGATTATTTATTTTTAATAGTGGATTCGGGTGACTCAAAGTGCACCAGATTAATGAATTTATCTTTAAAATGTACAAAATTTTCTTCCGGGGGGGCATCTACCCGGACCCCCCTAGAGATACCAAGATCCACCAACAAAAAAAATGTGGGAAACACATTAGGCTATATGATGATCTACAAAAAAATACACATTTTATTATCTTATTATTAAAATACATTAGCCTATTATGATTTTACCACCTCCGCCTCATTTTGAGGCAGGAAAAACCCTGAAATAGGCAATAGGCTTCTTGTAAAGGTATTACTTTTACTAGTAATTAGAATGGTATTTCAGTGCACTTAACTTCTAACTTTTGGGAGTTGATCAAAACAGTTCTCTTTTGGATATATAATAACAATGAGATATTCTGTAGCCTACTGATTATCAGTTTGTCGCATGTTTAGACTTTGTAAGCGTGTTGCACAACACATGTTGCACTTGGGGATTGATATGGTAGTGGACCATGATGGTCATAGAAGAAGTGAAGGAGCAGTACCCCCCAATTATGGTGGGGTAATTCGCACTCTGATTACCATGCAGGTCTCTCAGAGAGTTGTCATGGCAGAAATATGTGATGTTTGGAGGTTAATGCAACCTTACCTGTTTGCCGCTGGAGGGCGCTTGAGGCTGAATGTTAATGCATTGTTACAAGGCCTGTCAAGATCCAAAAAAGACAGAAAAGAACTACAAAATTATCATTAAAGAAGTCCAAGTGACTCCAGGAGTTCCAATTCCAAGACTTCTGAAGCCACACAATATCTACATATCATTGTAATATCCTTTTATAGGCTAGTTATACCTCATTGTTTACATTTAAAGCTCAAGATATGGGCCAAGAAATAATGGCAATACATCCAGGAGAAATAAGGATACATTAACTATCCTTATCATTACTGTCAGTGCTGAGCTTTGATTGGCTAGATGACAGCTCTAGGGTGTGGTATTGCTGGAAACTGTCAGAGTCAGTGATAGGCTGAAGAGACTGACGCTGCTTTATTTTGCATATATAATAAATCAGGGAAAGTCTGCAGCCTGAGCAAACCTTACTAAGGCCTAACTGTGAGAATATCATATTTGTTATTTATTCATTTTTTTATTATTATTATATAAATTGTAAAATTGCTTTTCTGCCCAGACAGGATGAAAAAAAGCATTTGAACATGATTCAAGAGGTCACTGGAAACAGGAATATTTCCTTCCTGTCTGCTGGATTCTCTGGTATACCTCACATGAGATATTATTATATATTCCTGTTTATTGTCTACTTTATTTCTTGTCTAGGAAACTCCTGCCTCATGTTTGTTATCATTACGGACAGAAATCTTCACACTCCTAAATATATCGCTGTCTTTAATTTATCACTGACCGACATTTGTGAAAATACCGCTGTTATCCCTCAGCTTCTGGATGCAGTTTTGTTTGGGAATCAGTTGATCTCGTATGGATTGTGCATGTCCAATATGTTATTTGTTTCAGTGCAGTCACAAACTCTCACTGTTCTGTCTTTTGACAGTTTAGTAGCTATTTGTTTACCACTGAGGTATCATATGATTGTGAGCCATAGATCAATGCTTGTTATGATTGGTGCTTTATGGACATTGGCACTGATGCAAACAATAACGGCAGCAGTTTTCATGACTAGACTTTCTTTCTGCAGAACTAGCGTCATAATCCTTCGTTTCTGTGATCACAGGTCTGTTTTCCCAAGCTGTGTCATCATAAGTGTTTTGTTTCAGGTGATCATCATGTTTCCAGTATTTTGTATGATCTTTTCATATACATGCATAGCTGTGACATTGTTCAGAACACAACCCCACAAAGAGCCACAAAGACATGTACTGCTCATTTAATATTAGCAGCTGTATTTTATGTGCCCATCTGCCTAAAATATATATTTCAGGTCCTTGCAAGCATCAACACTACAATAATTATTCTTTCTCTGACCTCTGCACTTCCTCCAATGCTTAACCCTATATCTACACATTTATAACAAAGGAGTTTATGGAATCTGTGAAAAGGCATATCATATCAAATATAGAATCATGTTTTCATCTAGAATACCAACTGTGTTTCAGTTATATAGGCCTATGGAATTAATCTCATCTGAACATTTGTATCAATTATCATTAAAGTACACCGTATATAGTATATTACATAATGTTATGGAATTACTAAATGTGAAACAGTGTTTGTTTTGTGTTACTTGAAGCATAAATTGTAACTTCAGCATCTTTAATCTTGTGCCAGTCTGATTGTCTAAATATAAACAATTGTTCCTCTATTAATCTGTATTGTAATGTTTAGCACTGTGCTGTATTTATTCATAAAAACTGTTTAAGACGGCTGGTCTATTAAAGACAACCCTAGTGAAAAATAAATATACTAAAATGTATTTGAAATACTTGCATTTTATGCCAAGTATACTAAATTTACATATTTATGTAATTAATGTAAATAACTTGCAATTGTGCTTTTGGTATACTAAATTAATGTTCATAAAGTCTGCTAAATTGGAACATGAAATGTTGTACTTAATGCACTTTAGTTATCCGGAAATGCTGAGGTCCAACTAACGATATACTTAAGTATATTTGATTGTGCTAAAGTGGAACTATTGCAAGTGTACTTTAGGTACACTTTAAATATCTTCCATTTAAAGACTGATATTATACAGAGATCATACTATCCTTACTAATAGTGATATTAAAAACTATGCATTGTGCAATAAAGAAGTACTCCAAATAAAGTTTAATTATAATATTTATATCAGTAAGTCTCAAGCGATATGCCAGTAAATTTGTTAATGGATTTGTAGTATACTTAGTATAAATAATTGTATTTTAAATACATTTTGGTATAGTTTTTTTTTTTTCACAAGGGAAGGGTTATTCCATGAATCGTGGGGCCGAGCAATACTGTCAAATACACTGAAATCATTATTTTAATATTCTGTTAATGATCTAAAAATAGTTCTTTATCACAGGTAACACAGCATTCAGACAACAAGCAACTTGACCTCCATTCAGTCAAACTCCTCTGCAAATGAGACCTTTGTTCGTCCTGCAACATTTTTCCTCAACGGCTTTTCTAATGTTCCACATGCAAAATACTACTATGTGTTCTTGTGTTTTGTATATGCTGTGACTGTTTTAGGGAATTCATTTATCATGTGTATCATTTATTTGGCCCGCAGACTTCACACAGCCAAATACATTGCTGTTTTCCATCTGGCCATTTCTGATCTGTGTGGAAGCTCGGCTTTGATTCCAAAACTCATTGACACATTTTTATTCGAGCACCAGGAGATTTCATATGAAGCGTGTTTGGCATATATGTTTTTTGTGTATCATTTCATGAATCTGCAGTCTTTAACACTACTTGTCTTGGCTTATGACAGACTGGTTGCTATTTGTTTTCCTCTACAGTATCATGCTATTGTAACTAAAACAGCCATGTTTCTGATCATATGGGTTATGTGGACTTTTTCTGTGACTTTTATTGCTTTAATGGTGAGTTTGATAACAAGACTCTCTATTTGTAGTTCAATTGTAGTCAATAGTTATTTTTGTGATCATGGCCCTATCTATAGACTAGCTTGTAATGATAATGTCATAAATATTATCATGGCAAATATTTGCTTTGGTCTCCTGGTATGTATGCCACTGATATTAATAATCATCTCATATTTCCGCATTGCTCTGGCTTTGCTTAAGATTGCTCATGGTGCAGAACGGATCAAAGCCATGAAAACCTGCACCTCACATTTCATGTTGGTGGCAATTTTTTATGTCCCACTTATAGGTACTAATATTGCAGCTTTAACAACATTTATCCATCCAAACGCCCGGTAATAAACAATTCCTTAACTCAGATAATACCACCTATGCTGAATCCCATCATATACACTCTAAAGACAGAGGAGGTCATGCAATCCATAAAACAACTGTACAAACGAAACAAGGTGAACACCACTAGAGAAAGAAAGGTTAAATGCAAAGAGTGATAAATACAGGTTGCTGTAGTTGATTTTGTTCATTTGCATGAATGAATATGTACTTGTGTGTTGACCATTAATATCTGATTGGATATATTGTAAGCTAAGAGAATTCAACAAATATCTAATTTATCAGAAGTGACTGAACTGTGTGTAAAAAATAATCTCAAAGTCTTCTCATATGTGATAAAAATAATTACTCAAAATATTTATAAGGTCAGATTTGAGAATTTGTGTTATAAGCAGGCCAAAAATGAAATAAAGTAATAAATGCACTTCATTTTGTTTTGTTGAAAATTATTGAAATGTTTGTTTGTCGTGCAACAAAGCGTTCTATGCCATGCGTGCAGATTTGATTATGGGTATATAAGGATAGTTCACCCAAAAATTATAATAATTTGCTCATCCTCATGTTGTACCAAAGCCATTTGACTTTCTTTTTTCATTCCTGCAACACAAAAGGTCATATTAGCCATAAGGTCAGATTACAGCCATCAAATTAGTCATAATTTACTCATTTGTCATTTCGAACCAATAATAACTACAGAAGCTTTGTTACTAGGCATGTCAAGATCCAAAAAAGACAGAAAAGAACTTTAAAAGTATTATTAAAGAAAGCAAATATCCTTTTATATGCTAGTTATACATCAGTTTACATTTATAGCTCAAGTTATGGGCCAAGAAATAATGGCAATACATCCAGGAGAAACAAGGATACATTAACTATCCTTATCATTACTGTCAGTGCTGTGCTTTGATTGGCTAGATGACAGCTCTAGAGGTGTGGTATTGCTGGAAACTGTCAGAGTCAGTGATAGGCTGAAGAGACGAACGCTGCTTTATTTAGCATATATAATAAATCAGAGAAAGTCTGCGCCTGAGCAAACCTTACTAAGGCCTAACTGTGAGTATATCATATTCATTATTTATTCATTTTTATTATTATTATTATTATATAAATTGTAAAATTGCTTTTCTGCCCAGACAGGATGAAAAAAAGCATTTGAACATGATTCAAGAGGTCACTGGAAACAGGAATATTTCCTTCCTGTCTGCTGGATTCTCTGGTATACCTCACATGAGATATTATTATATATTCCTGTTTATTGTCTACTTTATTTCTTGTCTAGGAAACTCCTGCCTCATGTTTGTTATCATTACGGACAGAAATCTTCACACTCCTAAATATATCGCTGTCTTTAATTTATCACTGACCGACAATTGTGAAAATACCGCTGTTATCCCTCAGCTTCTGGATGCAGTTTTGTTTGGGAAGTTTAATTATAATATTTATATCAGTAAGTCTCAAGCGATATGCCAGTAAATTTGTTAATGGATTTGTAGTATACTTAGTATGAAATAATTGTATTTTAAATACATTTTGGTATAGTTTTTTTTTTTTCACAAGGGAAGGGTTATTCCATGAATCGTGGGGCCGAGCAATACTGTCAAATACACTGAAATCATTATTTTGATGTTTTGTTGATGAGTGCATATCTAAAAACAGTTCTTTATCACAGGTAACACAGCATTCCAGACAACAAGCAACTTGACCTCCATTCAGTCAAACTCCTCTGCAAATGAGACCTTTGTTCGTCCTGCAACATTTTTCCTCAACGGCTTTTCTAATGTTCCACATGCAAAATACTACTATGTGTTCTTGTGTTTTGTATATGCTGTGACTGTTTTAGGGAATTCATTTATCATGTGTATCATTTATTTGGCCCGCAGACTTCACACAGCCAAATACATCGCCGTTTTTAATCTGGCCCTTTCTGATCTGTGTGGAAGCTCGGCTATGATTCCAAAACTCATAGATATGTTTTTATTTGAGCGCCAGGAGATTTCATATGAAGAGTGCTTGATGAATATGTTTTTTGTCTTTCATTTCATGAATGTGCAGTCTTTGACACTACTTGCCTTGGCTTATGACAGACTGGTTGCTATATGTTTTCCTCTAAAGTACCATGCAGTTATTACCAAAACATCCATGTCATTCATCATAGGCAGTATGTGGATTTTTTCTGTGACTTTTTTTGCTGTACTTGTGGGTTTAGTCAACAGACTATCTTTTTGTAGAACTAATGCGGTTAATAGTTATTTCTGTGATCACGGTCCTGTCATCAGCCTTTCCTGTAATAGTAATTTCATAAATTATCTCTTGGCATATTTTGTGTTGGTCTTCTGATTTGCATGCCAGTGATACTGGTAACCCTCACATATTGTTGCATTGCTGCAGCATTGCTTAAGATTGCTCATGGTGCTGATCGCATCAAAGCCATGAAAACCTGCACCTCACATCTCATGTTAGTGGCAATTTTTTATCTTCCAATTTTAAGTGTAATGTTAAATCCATTTCAACATCTATTGATCAAAACTCCCGGATAATTAACAATTCCTTGACACAAATAATACCACCTATGCTGAATCCCATCATATACACTCTAAAGACAGAGGAGGTCATGCAATCCATAAAAGAAATGTACAAACGACGCAAGGTGAACACTATTTCAGAAAAAAATGTGAAACAGAGAAAATAAATACAGGTCCTTGTCACATTATTATCATTATTATTAATGATTGTATGACAGAAACCGGATACAGTTTCTTACATTTAAATATTGGACAAACTATATTATTTAACTAAAATAATTTATCAAATCATTATTTAACAAATGATCAGGATTGGCGGGTTTGATGTTAGATATTATAAAATAATTGTATTCTCATGTGTGATTAGAATTTAACATTACAGTGCTCAAATAAAAAAATTTGATCCGAATTTGTGTGGCTCCTTTGTTGTAATTTACAGTGACATCACCAAGGAAATTTCACTCCAAAATCTGCAGTTGGATTTGTAATTTAGGCCGCTGCATCACAGACATTTGTTAGCAAAAACAATAAAGAAATGAAAGAATAAGACATAATGTATTAAAGGGTAAATAATAACTTTATTTTCTTTAAAGGAGCTTCTCAAAGTGCTTTACAAGGTAAAAATACAAGGAAAACACCAAATAAACCAACAATAGTACATTGGTGTATTAAAACAACAAGAAATCAACAATGTTAGCACAATCAACAGTAAGCTAAGAAACAAAAAATTTCAAATATGTTTTAAAAATTCCAAGAGAATATGGAATTTTCCCATATTTCAAATGGAAGTTGGTTCCACAACCTGGGAGCAGATAAAAGCTCTTTCACCCATGGAACATAACTGTGTTTGATGGACATCCAACAGACCATGCTGAGAAGAGCAAAGACTTTTTTTTAGGAATATATGGTGTTAAAAGCTGAGGTAAATAGGCCTACCAGACTCGGTCCATGAAGTGCTTTGTATGTGAGCATAATAACTTTAAAATCAACTCTATTTGACTGGTACCCAGTGCAATGATTTCAAAATGGCTTCAATTTTGAACATACTGTAGCTTATTTAGAGTATGCTTTCAAAATCCCAGTAAGAAGCACATTACATTAATCAATACGAGAAGAAACAAATCCTATTAATGAACTTGTCTGCAACTGAAAGGGATAGCATAGACACAATTTTGAAATAACTCCAAGATAAATAAAGAAGTCTTTACAACATTTTGTACATGAGGGTCAAATGTCAATGACGAATCAAAGATCACTCCTAGATTCCTTAAATTATTTTAAAACTCAAGCACTGAACCATCATTGATAAGAGCTGTTTGGCCAACTTTATGGAGCTGATGAGGAGAACCAATAAGTTTGAGTTTTATCACCGTTTAAACCAAGAAAATGATTAGCCAAAGTGATTGTTAATAATGAATCTGTGTGTCATCGTATTGGCATAAAAGTGAATCTAGTTCTGTGTGGCAAAACTCTTAAACATTTAATAATAAATTACAAAAGAAATTACTTTACAATGAATTCAATTTAATTTTTATTGCACACTTGACCTGAATGACTAGAAGCCTTATGTACTATATCCACCTAAATACCCCTTAAAATTGTGCCATCTAGTGGTCATCAGACTAAACTCAAATTACTGACATTCCTTACAGTCACAGTTATAAACAATACCATGAACATGCATGAACAGTTTTCAAATGTTCAGTCAAACTATAAGATGCAGAAGTGGATCTGTTAATGTAATAGTCACGCTCACGTGTTATGCTTTGCTATCCTATTGAGGCCTGACATTAGAAGAAATCAGTCACAGTCAATTAACAATATGAGGGGCTGATACCTTTCATATCTAAACAGCCAGAGTAAGAGTACTCACACACAGTCCAGTGGCCTATGTAACAATTAATTGTAATTGCTAATTTTATTAATTGTGATTTGTTTATTTACACACATCAGTGGCTTCTGGTATACTTTTTGAACTCCGTAACTTAAAAAAAAGAAAAGAAACATGCTTGTGTATAATTTAAGGACGTACTTCTGGAAAAGAGTAAAGCAGACGTATGCACTCTAGTAAAGCTCAGACACAACATTGTGGAAGCTTGTTTCCGCCACTTTGCACATTTTCTCTCACAATTCTGACTTTTTTCTTTCACAATTGTGAGTTTATTGTACAATTCTTTTTTCTTACAATTCCAAGTTTAGGTATAAACTCAGAATTGTGAGTTATAAACTTGGAATTGTGAGGAAAAAAGTCAGAATTGTGAGATATAAACTCACAATTACCTTTTTTCAGTTCCAACTAGCAGCACATAGCACTGTTATACCAGACAAATCTACTAAACTTACTAATGTGCTGTTGTATTCCCTCTAAAATGATGTCACTTCATGCAGGATGAATTTTGTTTTGTTTAGTTTTTTGTTAAAGGGTAAACCACAAAAGATAAACAATATAGAAAGATGCACAAAAAAACCTAAAGACCGATTCAATTTAAACATATTTTGAAGAGGGAAAAAAGAAACACCAGGAATGTTTCTTTAATACAATTGTGCAGTTTTTAAGTTCAATATAGCACCTGAGCACATTGCAAAATGGCTACACCTGCTCAAACCAAAGTATATATATATATAAAATTGTGGAGTTTAATATTCAACCCAGCACAAGACGACATGTCCAGAAGTCTGAGACTAGTGTAAAAGCCTTTGTTTGGTATCTTTCTGGTCACTGTGTAATAAATGCAATGTAGGCCTATATTGTAGGCCTACATATTGAAGTATTTCTGTCTATGCATTCTTGACACTACGCATTTTGTTAAGAAAACGAGATGGATATGTTTTATTGTGCAACTGTCACAGAGGCCGTTACTCAGGCAGATTGTGTAGCTGATGTCCCCTTCAGGAGCTGCTCTTTTCGAGTGTTCTGGTAGGTGGTCATGCACTCCTTAAACTTCTGAACCTCAGTCTGACACTTCCTCCAGTCCTGATGCTCAGCCATACAGTCCTGCAGAGCGTAGTGCAGCTCAGCACAGCCTGTCCTGGAGATATCCCATCCAATGGATCATCCTCATTCTCATCCTCACTCCTGCTCCGGTTGTGTGGGGATGGGGAAGGAGCCGATGCCATACTGTCAGAAAAACGATAATTTAAAGATGTGTGTGTTATTATATCGATCGAAGAACATGTATGTAAACAAACCGGTCATATATCAGTAACTTATTCGTTTTTCTTTCACGCTCGCGTGTAGAAAAAACTCTTAAAGGTGTAATATTTAAATAAACTTGCCTTTTCAGTTTGTGATGATATCAAGAGTTTACTTCAAAAAGGTTTCATAACTTGTCTAGCCGGGCACATTTCATATCACGAACAGGAAATGTGTTACATTTGTAAAAGTCCGAGTCTATTCATCGACGTAAGTAAAATGACAGTACATGTAATTACAATCGTTATCCACTAGATGTCAATGTTATATCACAAAATAGCAATGGACTGAAGCCACTTGTTCACGAAATCAAGTCAAAATAGTTTTTCTACACGTTTCATGTATATTATTTATTGTTGTCTAAAAGGGATAGTTCACCCAAAAATGAAAATTCTGTCAACATTTACTCACCCTCAAGTTGTTCCAAACCTGTATGAATTTCTTCTGCTGAACATAAAAGAAGAATATGGGTAAACAAACAGCTGATGGACCCCATTCATTTCCATAGTATGGGAATTATTTTGTCAATATCACTTCAATAAGAAATTCATATAGGTTTCAAACAACTTGAGGGTGAGAAAATGATGACAGCATTTCCATTTTTGGGTGAACTAAATCCCTTTGTGTTAGGTTAACTTTCTGAACAAATGCTGGTCATTGAGCCAACGGTTTTGACCTTGTTGAAGTATTAAACATGGCACCAGCTCTGCACTTTAAAGACCAAGCAGCTTTTGATTTTAATCAGAGACATAGGATACAGGGTAAAAATAAAGTTTTAAACAGAGCAGTTAAAAGAAAGACTTTATGTTAAAAAATAAATATAAATACAGTTTATATAGTTAGTAACTCACATTATTGACAGCTTTTCACAGGTGTAAACATTTTGTGAATATATAACATTATTATCACACTTATATTCTTTCTGTCCATCCATTCTTAAATTATTTATGAACTTCAAGAATTTGCATTATTTAAAGGATTTTTGAATGCAAAGCGAAAACAAAAACTGGCTGCGTACAGTATCTAGCACAATGAGAGAAAACATGGAGATGTGCTTTCTTTGACTTTTAAATGGTGCGAGTTGATCAAGCAAAAATATTTTTTACAAGTTACATGCAGAGCAAATGTAGAATTGGGAGAATTAAATTTAAAAAAAAGCATTTTAAACCACAAAATAATACAAAGAAGCATCCCAGAATGCCTCCAAAATAATATTAATAACATGTATAATATCAATTGAATCACAATTATGTTCTACATTAATGTGCATTTTACAAAGCATGAACAGACAGTCTGCGGGTTAACAACGAATAAATCCTGCTTCTAATCTCTTTAGTTTTCAATGAGTAAATGATGGGATTCACACAGGGTGTGATGAGGGAGGACAAAGACAAGCACACCGTTCTTACATTTGGGTTTATAATAGTTCCAGAAAATCCAATATTGAAGATAATTAAAATTGGAATGAAGAATAAGGCCACTAACACTAGGTGTTCAGTGCATGTGGCCAGCGCCTTATAACGGCTCTGATTATTTTTCATTCTAAATACAGCAATTAATATACCAAGGTAGGTCGAGAAAATAAAAGTGAAAGGTTCAACCTTGAAGAGTATAGTTAAAGCAGTGGCAAAATTCCATTGGTGCGTCGTATCGCCTCAAGCGAGTCTTAAAACAGGAGTATAATCGCAAAAATAGCTGTTGACCTTAAGGAGCCACAAAATGAGAGGGTCAGGATGGATGAAGGGCCGTAGAGTAGTGTAGTAAGACCAAAGAACCAAACCGCACCAATTATGTAAGCCATTCTGCTGTTTGTGTTTATAGACTCCTGTCTTAAAGGCAAGCAGATCGCAATGAATCTGTCATAAGAGAGAATACATATGGAAAACGATCTAGGTATAGAAAAGCATAGTAAGTGTACATTTGCACAAGGCACAGATTGAATGGCACAAAATTGTCTAAAAGAAGGTAAGTCTTTATCATGCCAGGCACAAGAGAAGTGCTGAGAACAAGATCAACCAAAGCCAGATTACCAACAGCCATGAACTTTGGGACATGCAGTCGGTGGTCATAGAAAATGATGATGATCAGAAAGACATTGCATTTAACTGTGATCACATAGAGCACAGTGAGGAACATGACATAGATGTTATTGTAAGGCAATGAACTCAAGGCAACAATGTAAAATCCTGCAGGCTGAATGAGGGAGTTGTTGGGGGCAGAATTGCTGGCATTCTGCATGGCCGTCCTTCCTTTAACTTGACTGTAGCGTCCCCTGCTTTCAGTGGACGAGAAACCAGGCAGATTCCTGCGAGAAACAGTCATAAACAGCCTGTGCTTTACAATTCACCTCTAACATCTATGTTATTTGATGACAGAATCCTTTATCAAATTCAGCAACAAGAATGAATATATAAACATAACATGTTACAAGGATTGTCTTATTCATATACATGCAACAATGTTGTGATGGTTTGTAGATAGTGCAGACCGCACTAATGTCTTCCCTGCAGTTTTTGCCGTAGCTTCACAGTTCTGGATCACTGTGAATCCTGAATGTTAACTTGGTGATCTTTTATGGGCAATATATTGTAAATTTGTCCTCCAGAGGTGTCATTAAACAGGAGAGATTCTCAGGTATCTAAACAGCCTTGAGAGAAAAGACATTCATTAGTGGTGTTTGCTTCACTAATGTGAGATTATGGTATAACTAATTGGCTTAAGTGTCACTAATAGTCTAATCACAAATTTTTTTTGCAACAATAATGCAAATTTCTCATGTGGGATAATGCAAATATGCCATTATAGAAAATTGTGAAAATTATAACAAAACTTTACATTTAAAGGGAAAAGCTGTAAAAAAAAAATCTTTCTAAAGTAACTTTTTGATTTAATTTATACAATGAATCTTTCAAAAGTAACTTTTTGATTTAATTTATACAATGAAATTAATAACAAATAAATAAACCTGTTCAATAAGTTTTTATTTATTTTTATCTTTCTGTTCATTAAAGAAACCTGAGAAAAACTATATCATGGTTTCAACAAAAATACTGAGCACCAAATCAGCATATTAGAACAGAGTTTTCTCCTATAATGCCTGAGGAGTTTGGAGAATACCTGACAAGAGATCAGAGACCATTCCTCCATACAGAATCTCTCCATCCTGTTCTCCGTTATAAGATTTCTAGCACAGGCTGTCAGGTTTAGATTTTTTATCTGTTGGTATTTTATCGAATCCATGATGCCATGTATCTGAACAAGATGTCCAGGACCTCTGGCAGAAAATTTGGCCCACAGCATTAAAGATACAGCAGAGTATTTCATTTTACACACGGGGTACTTTTTTATCCCTGTGTGCACCAAACCCATCTTAAGTGTTTGCTGCCAAAAAAGCTAATGTTTTAGTTTCATCTGACCATAGAACCCGTCCCGTTTGAAGTTCCAGTAGTGTCAGTTACTTTTCAAATGTTCTATGGTCAGATGAAACATTAGCTTTTTTGGCAGCAAACACTTAAGATGGGTTTCTTAAGTGTCTAAAAAATCTAAACCTGACAGCCTGTGCTAGAAATCTCATAACGGAGAACAGGATGGAGAGATTCTGTATGGAGGAATGGTCTCTGATCTCTTGTCAGGTGTTCTTCAAACTCCTCAAGCATTATAGGAGAAAACTCAGAGCTGTTATCTTGGAAAAAAATAGGTTAAAAAAAGAATTTAATAAAAGGGGGCAAACAATTGTTCCCAACGTGTTTTGGAGAAAAACATTTATTTCATAATGTGATTTTCCCCCCACTTAAATTATTTTACTTCAATGAAAGGCTAGATTTTTGCACATTTTTAAAATAAAATATCAAAAGGATTAAAAATGCAGATTTATTTTTTACAGCCATATTTGATTTGATCATATTTACCAAGGGGGCAAAAACGTTTTCACACCTCTGTATATATGCTACCTGCTGATAGGATTGACATGATATTGTTGATGACAAGTTGATTGGATTGATTATTTGAACGTGCTCCTCCAAAACTTTGTTTAATGAAACATCATTTATGTGATTGCAAGCATATTGGGCTAAGGACTGCACCATAGAGTTTCATGACAGAACTTTGTATTTATTTTAAATTGTAATATTATTTCACAATATTATTAATTTTATTGTATTTTTTTATCAGATAAATGCAGCTTTGGTGAGTATATAAGATACTTATTTCAAATCATTTTGTAATGTTGCTTTCAGTAACAAAGCACACAATGAAAGAAATAGAGAACAAAAACAGTCTTTAATTAAATAAACAAGGAAAACTCAGGAGATTGCAGGAGAATACATAACATAACCACGTTAATACTGACGATAACAGACAAATCTACAGAATGAAACTCGTTGCTTAAATAGAAAGAGTAATCAACCTGAACAGAAACAGGTGTGTGGAAACTATAGAAACAACAAACGGGCAAGCTGACAGGGAAAACCAAAACTCTATCCATCCAAACGTCAAGCGAATCTTTCCAAAGTTTGCAAAAATATTAAATAATAATAATACAAACAAACAAATGTGAATTAGGTGCGTCTCAGTCAAGTTGTTAGAGCTTGTTGATGGTGGTATCGGTAACCTAGTAACCAACAGTAAATAAAACACAGTCTTGTGTTTAATTTTCGCTACGTCAGAATTTATTAGGCAAATTTGTTTCCTTCTCCCATTATTCGCATTAACTCTTTTTCGCACAAGGCAAGGCAAGGCAAGGCAAGTTTATTTATATAGCACATTTCATACACAATGGCAATTCAAAGTGCTTTACATAGAAGAAATTAAAATGGGGGTATCTATCTATCTATCTATCTATCTATCTATCTATCTATCTATCTATCTATCTATCTATCTGTCTATCTGTCCGTTTGTCTGTCCATCATCTGTCTCGTTCTTTCCCTTGTTCTGTCTGTCATTTTATTTATCTTTAATTCTATCAGTCTATCTATCTTTCTGTTGTTTTATTTGTCATGGCAGATTCCTCCTGACATCCTATTAGTAGTTTGCCTAGCTAAAAATAAGTAGCACATACAAATAATAGGTAAAATAGTCCATTTTGGTTCGATTGGATTACTTTTAGTTTTGAATGAACACACAAGTATACTGTAATTATAATCAACATTTCTCTGAACTCGTTTGCCATTTTGTATTAGTCTCAGTGGATTCTAAGATTGCCTTTTCTGCGAAGGATGTCATGTTGAAGGATGTCTTAGAAGGCATCATGTGTTACCTTCGTGTTGTGAGCATTGCTATGATGCTTTGAAATGTTGTTCAGGTTGGCGGCTCGCTAGGTTCTGGAACGGAGCTCGAGTGTGCCACCTTTTGAATGGCGTCTCGGCCTCACCCCAATCTCTATCCTGCTCTCTCTGACTCTAATTGTTACCATTTCGGTCCTTTGTTCTGTTCCTTTTCTGGTTTGGTTCGTCCAAACCCATGTATCCATCCAAAAACCCCAAAACCATTTGTGTGTGTGTGTGACTGCAATTACAATGCCAGAGTTTTGGAGAGCAACCAATAAAACCAATGAGAGAGAGGGAGTCCTTTGTGACTCCTCTGATTTTTTTATTGCGCCTTTATGAGATTTTTCTTACTAATGGCACGTCGAGCCTCCCGTTCGGTGTGTGTGTGCAATCCTGGCAGCATCGAGCATTAAAATACAGCATGCGAGACGTGGAAAAATGGCTGAATCCCACCGGTACTTTATGGCAAGGAGGAGGTCATCTCGTTTCTGAGTCATATTCAGATGTCGGGCAGTTCTGGGGAACATGAAGAATTCGAATGACCTTGGACAGTTACACCGGCTCATGGATGGGAGATGGAAGGAGTGAATGAGATGTGTGTGTGTGTGTGTGTGTGTGTGTCGACATCAAACCTCTCTTTGTTTCTCCCCTCTGCTTTGACTGACAGTTCAAGGAAATAGTCACACCTATGATTATTAAGCGTGCACTTCCCGGGCCCTGCAGGCCATTAACAAGCAATTCAAATGTTTGCAATAATGTGTGTGTGTGTGTTTGCCCCCCTCGCGTGCAGATTAGCTTACGTGCACATGTTTTAATTATGCTCATTTCCTGATTTTGCACAGTTGTGTTTGTGTGATTCGATTCTGTTGCTCAGTGCTTAATAAATAAACGGAGGAAATGTCTTCTGACATCTTATGCAAACAAAAGCGGTGTGTGTGTGTGTGTGCGCTTGTGTGTTTTATTTTCTTTTTTATAAGCATTAAACCTGTTTTTGACAGATGACATCTCAATCCTGCGGTTGCAGGTGTTCAGCGAGTGTGTGTGATGGCCAAGCATGCGCCCTTAAAATAGCATATGAATAACATGCGCAACGCGCCACTGACTTTAAACAATTTTTTCCTGGTAAGTGGCGCAATTGTTTTCTAAACCATCAAAATAGCATGAAGGAACGTTTGCGCCGGAACACGCCTGCTTTTTTGCGCTGAACCGCCCAGGGAGCGCAAGTTCATTCCCTAGTTTAGCGACGTGCGTCTGTGGAGGGAAAAACGCGCTTTGCAAGGGTGCAAAATAGGAATGATACATGCGTTGGTGTACAAAGTCAATTGCGCTGGGTGCAAGATAGGGCCCAAGAAGTGATAACTTTATTGAGAAGTTGATCAGTTAATCTTACAGCCGTTTGCTGGACAAATAGATTGTTTGATAACTAAATTAATTCCATTAAAGTTATCTCATAAAATCGATCTGTAATAAGACTATTGATATATTAACGACGAACCATAACCCGTTGTGGTAATCATTCATATATACGATCGATCTATTTTCAGCTTCGATAATTTAATGTAACTGTAATATGCGATATATATTAATCATATTCCTGATTGATTAATAAAATTCCCTATATATCATTTGAGCTAATGTTCAATACCTAATGCGGTTACACTGATATCGCTCTGTCAAGACAATATTAAATGTTAATACGTCACACTGGTAACAATACTCAGAGAGATTACATTTCTTCATCTGTAAACATGACAGCATATATGCCTTGTAATGTGTCTTTATTGGAAACACACCTGTCACTGTCTCCCCTGATTGTTCTTCGGGGTGTTCCTGGTCCTCGAGGTGGTTGTCCTCTCCGATCCGGGCCTCGACCCCCTCCATGTTACTCGTCGTTTCTCGTGGAGGAATCCCAAGATCTGAGAAAACTTCCACCTCTTCCCAGACCCTGCTGCTGACCCACTCCTCTTCTCCATCTCCTTCCTCTTCTCCTTCAGGTACGTGTCCCTGAGGCTTTTCCACTTTTTACGGCAGACATCCTCTGAATATACACATTATCTTGTTAGTGAAGTAGTTGTATTTGCGGGAAAATTGTTGTAAACTAGCAGCAGGGGAGCTTGCTAACTGATTAGTAGGTCAATAACGTGACTCAGAAGTGAAATTTGTATATCTTACAACTTACCAGGTTGTACAATCTCCTCACTAATCTTCTTCCAAGCGAGGTCCTTTTTGTTCCGGTCTCTATAAAAGTATGAACTTGAGTCATATAACTCCGGGTGACCACTCCATTTTGAATGAGTGACTTCGAGCGGGAGTTTGTTATGCTATGTCACTTTATGCCACGTGAAGCAAGCAGGCTCCTGATTGGTTAACGTGGCGCGAATTGAGGCAGAAGTTCAGATTTTTCAACTCGGGCGGCAGACGCGAATTCGCGTCAAACGCGTAAATGCACAAAAACACTACATAAAAGCGCGTAACACGCTTAATGCGCCAGACGCTCAATTCGCGCGAAGTTGACGTGCGAATGAGGCGTATTCGCGTCTACCGCGCCGCAGGAATTTTTTACGCGCATTGCGCGTCTTTGCATTGATTTCACATTGAAATCACTCGCGCCTGACGCGCTATTCGCGTCCGGTGTGAACGCACAGTAACAGTTTTATTTTGTTGTTTTTTTAGGAATGTGTCTGCATCAAGCTCTCCTTCTCCAGCACATCACAGAGGGGCACGCAGGTGTCGTTCAGTTCTCAGTGTGATGGAGAATTATACTGAGTAAGTGCATAGACGTAATATTTTACAGATGAAATGTAGCCTAATTGTGTTTACATCGTCATAATATAAAAGTAGGCTACCTATTCTTGTGTGAAATGACAAAAAACGTTGTCTTTTTTTATCCATGGCCATTACTGATTGTTACGATATTATGTGACACCAAGCTGTGCGACTTTGGTGTTTCTAGTTTCTTTTGTACTGTTTCTGCCGCTGTCCGTTTTTTTTGTTTTTTTCTCTTTCTCAGGTGATGTGCTGATTGGTCGCCTGATTGGCTGTCAACCATCTGAGAGGAGGGTTTTGGCGTGCTGACGTCTGCAAGCGGTCCAGTCATATGGTTACCGGAAATGCGGGAACTATAAAAGGAGTCACAAACGCACTAGACGGCGGCGGCCTTTTTGTGAACTTGACTTTGTGCGCTCGGCATTTTTTCTGTTAAGCTTGATTTGGTTTTGCTTGTTTTAAATTTTTGAGAATTTATCAAGCTCTGTTAATGTGCTTAAAATCGGTCATGTGAGATCTCGTTGTGTTGCCGCCCTATTCTTCTTATCTAAATGTTTGAGAGCGGTAACGCTGTGTTTTTGGAATGGTAAAAGAAAAGGGACAGGTAAGAGATGTCACGTGACGTACATTGCACTTAGGTTTATTTTCTGTTTAAATACACTAGGTTAAGGGGCATGACTTGTGCCATTCGTTGTACTTTTGTTTTTGATAGTTAGAGTAGGGAAGTATACGACGCCTCGGACGTCGAAGACTTTTCCTTTCTACATTTTTCTTTGGTATTAGGTTAGTCTAAAACGGCATAGAAAGATTATTTTGTTTTATTCATTTCTTTGAGTAGGCACTGTCCAGTTATTCCCTTTCCCCCTCCCAGGTCTGGGATAATAATATCATTTGCAGGTTTGTTTGATTTACTTTTGGTTGTAAATAACTTTAATTGTTTCTTTATCTATCTATCTATCTATCTATCTATCTATCTATCTATCTATCTATCTATCTATCTATCTATCTATCTATCTATCTATCTATCTGTTTCTTT
>FLSR01000443.1:24558-36702 GCA_900092035.1 Leuciscus waleckii
ATATATAGATACTGTATATCCTTTGACCAGTTGCACATAATAAATGTGTTCAAACGCTCTGCTGCTTCCTGGTTTCACTCACTTTCCAGTGTTCCAATAGTAAATATTGTTGACGGGTGACATAATGTTCCCCTTCTACCTTCCTAGACTTTTAAAACCATGAAGGGTCGTAACAGTGATTGATAATGATAATACAATTTCTTTAATTGTGTTATCAGCATGCTCATGTGTTTTTTGTTTTTTTTCAGATGTGACAATGAACTGCCAAGCACCTGTCCCGAAGAGAGCCAAGGCTAACCAGCAGGCCTACCATCCATCCTGCTAATACAGGAGACACTGCGCAGAGGAGGGTGAAAACACAAGATACATGGATGACAAAGACATTTCCATGTCCTGCACCTGTGACTGCATAGAACAAACACATTTACCTGTCTGATCAGCTGTTACAGTACTACACAACACAGCACAAGACCATGAAGTGGTACAGTAAGATTTTTCTACACTTCTTGAACATTGCTTCCACCAACTCTTTCATTGTGCACAAAGAGCTAAATGGTAACTTGTCCCATAAGGAGTTTATGGAGCAACCTATAACAGAGCTCTGTGGTGTGTCACAGAAAACGGCAATGATTTTTAAATCAATGTTGGAAACCATTGTGCTGCTTAATATATTTTTTTATAACCTGTGATAGTTTTTTCAGGATTCTTTGAATACATTTTTTTTATATAAAAAAACAAACAAAAGTTTAGTCTTTTTTTCTTTCTTTTTTGGAAAGGATGTATTAAGTGATAGTAATAACTTTAAGTCTTTCCATTGTTAGGAAAGATTTATATTTTGAATAAATGCTGTTCTTTTTAACTTTTTATTCATCAAGGAATCATTCTTAGTTCATCATTCTTTGTTCAGGCTGCCTCACAACACCTTGATGGGCCATTAGCCATTGGGGGAGTGTCTTTAGTCACACCCCTGGTGTGAATCACATTGATATTCATGGCCCAAGCATACAGCAGTGCTGACACAAAAACTGATATGCAAAATTAAAATCGTTATATTGTTGTTTGTGAAAGAGTGGTCAGAATGATTTTCACATCATTTTGTAGAAAAAATTCTAGCCTACACAAATAGTAATTCAAAAGTCTTGTGGACAACTATTCAGTATGTGTTAAATGGCCTTATTGCGGTGACAATGTTTTTCCCAAAACGTACTAACCACGCATAATCTTTTTTTTTTCTATAAAATGCAAACATGTATATCCATTTTGCTCACATATTATTGTAGCAGGTTGTGCTGAATACAGCAAATTACATGTTGGCCAACGGTATGTTGTAAGTAGCTGAAATAAGCACAAATGTCAGGGCATGTCAAAACATCTCAAGGGCCCCAAAAACACCTCAGGCCCAAGAGGGTTAATTGAGTTGTGTGTTACATTTGGCTGAGTGAATTTCGTATCAGTAACTACGTTAGATTCTCAACTGAGAATTTTGTTTTGTATACTATTACTATTATACTATTCTAACTGCATTATTACATCACCAATTTCATGTTGTTATTTGGATTAAGGGTAAATATGAATGAAAATATATTATTTCAGTGCTTATGTGTACATCCTGTAAATCTTATTCTGCTCGTAAAGAATATGAGATTTGTATGGAAGCCCGTTTCCGCCACGTTGAGTAAAAAAAAAAGATTCTTTAAGTCATAATAATGAGAAACTTTCTCATAATAATGACTTAACATCTCATAATAATGAGAAACTTTCTCATAATAATGACTTAACATCTCAAAATAATGAGAAAGTGCATGCTGCCGCAACGCGTTTTGCATTATTACAAAATTAAGGATAATTTTTGGCTTCAATATCTCGCGGAAAAAGGATTTTCCCCTAGCGTAAGATATCTTACGCAGTACTCGTTCCCTCTTCTAGAGAGAACCGAGGTTACGTTAGTAACCGAGTATGTTTTTATGTTTTAATAAATGCACTAAATGGTGTTTTGTTATTCATTAGACAAAAGCAAAAATTCAGGAGGAGTCCTTAAACCTTGATGCAATCAAGACAGATTTGGCAGTAACAGATGATGAGCTTCAAGGCTGGATCAATGAAATCAAGCAGTGGGCTGAGACTGGTAGTCATGTTTTAGATTGCGTAAGCACTATACTTAGGAAATGTAATACATTCACTAAAACTCAATTGTGGCCATAAGAATTGTTTCTGTTTATACATGCAAGTGTCAAAATATTTATATATTTAACAGACTTTGTACAAAGTAAATTGATACACTATTCCTTGCATTATTTTTGCAAACATCTCACAGATAATCTTTTCACCAAACAATAAGGCCAACTGTGACCAACTGATGCTCCTGAACCGGCTTACCGAAGAGGAATGCATTGTCCTAAAAGAGATAAAAAATCACTGGAAAAGCCTCAAAAGAGAACATTCAAGCCATATTGCTATTGAAATGAAAAAGAACAGTAAGTACTACATCATTTCCTATTCATCTTGTGTAAGCAATAATAACATCAATACAACATATCCACAATATCATACTCTTTAACTGAACCTGTGGTAATTAGCCATAACTGCTGCTCTCTGTACTGGTGAATAAGTGAATTGATGCTGTAAATTCAGCAGAAAATTACAGCAGAACACTACTTCCTTAAAATAACATCATCATTTATTTTGTGCTTTTTGTGTTACTTGCAGAACAGGACTGTGAATTTTCTGAAAGTGGAATTCTAGGACATCACTTTCTACTTATAAAGACTATTCTACCTCAAAAGTCACATCTCCTCTTTCGTCAGCTGTACAGTACTGTACTAGACAATTGTGAGTTGAAAGAAGATGATTACATGGATGAGGAGGATATCCAGTATGGTTTGTAGGATGACGAGAAGGATTTAGACAAAGAGGACATTTTTCCCAGACAGTATAAAAAGTGTCCACTCTGTCTTCTGGTGAAGTTGCTCCAATGTTTTCACCATTTGGTCAGTATTTTAATATCAGTCACGACAAGCTGGTTTTCAATGGATTTTACCTTCTCATCTTGGCCTTTTATTGTGCTGAGGATGGAATACACTACACAACATCTATTTAAATCTGAACAGATTATAAAACTTCTAACTTTTGGCAACTAGCATCAACTTGTCCAGACTTCAAATCGACGCAAACATCTAGCCAAAAGTTGTTATTGTGTATTCCAGCCTTTAGGTGTTAGCCTGACTACGTCAGCCTTCGTACTTCCGCTCAATTTCAGTTCGCTTCTGTACAACATCAGTTGAACATCAGTGCTTAATAAATGTTTTCATAATTTTGTAATATGTTTTATGAGCACATTACATCTATGAAGCATGAATATTAATATATGTAATTGCAATGCCTTTATTTAAGTCAGTACACAGTCTGTTATTTCTGCATGACCGGCCCTTGTCAGACAGACAGACTGCCCAGATCAGAGGAGCACTGATAAACTACCATAGCTCGTAAAGAATATGAGATTTGATTGTCACTCTGTCAGTTGTAAATACTGCATATTGAAAAAGTCATTGCTATGCAAAGAAGTTATACATGTTTAGATAATGTAATGTGATGATAAACTGTTGTAATATGCATAAGTTTTATTATTGATTCATAGTAAATACAGTGACGGCAAGCCAGCCATCAAATCAGCAGTCTTTCCTAACTATATTATACTTCTTTTCAGGAGTACTACAATTTTGAAAGCAAGTGACTGTTTGCCATGTCGGTAAGTAAAAATAAACTTTGGTTTGTATCCTAATCAAGTTAGCGTACTGTTAACTGTCGGGCCAAAGGTTTGTCGAAATGGAATTAACAACTTAACGATAGCTAGGTTAAAACGTTTGGTCTGATCACTTATGACTTACAACCCTTGTACAGTAACTTGGTTGAGCAACCAAATCATTTCACTAACTCTTACTTGATAACTCTGTGTATGTGGCAAATTATCTATGTATCCTTCTATCTATTCTAGATTAATGGAAAGATCACATAATTATTGTCATTGTCATGTTTTACAGCATCCTACACATTTTCAGTTCAAGCCTGATGCAGATCAATACTGCCTGGATGGGGGGTTTGAATGTCCCTGCTGCAGTTTTATGACTAAAGAGAAATTCTCATTTTCTATTCATCTTGAGAACCATATAAGTCATGCAGTGGAGCATGGAGGTATGGTGGGAACATTTCTCTAGGTATTGATACATTTTTGTGGTTTTAAATCACAAATATGTTTGTATAATCTAAATATGTACTTGCATCTCAAAACGAAGACAAACAAGATGAGCTGTAGTTTCTTGAAGTAGAAACTACACTGAAGTGGGGCAGGGCTATTAGGCCAAAAAAAAAAAATCTTGATTTTTCCTTTTCAGAATGATTGACCGATTCGATTTCTTTAAATGTTTAACTAGTCAACGTAAAAATCACATAGCCCTACACTGAAGTGATGACATTGTTGTTACGTTTATTTATCTATTTCTGTGTTTTGCTAAACTTACTGTGTACACTCTGCACTGTTGATAACTTAGTTGCTATAATTTTGCAGGTTACTTCATCTCAAAATGCAACAAACTGTGCAGGACCACAGCTCATTTTCACTGTCTGTACTGCAGCCAGACAGTAATACGGAAGGAACAATACATAAGCCATGTCTTCAAATGCTCTAAGACAGAAGTACTTGCAGCACCTACCCTATCTCCAGCTCTCTCTGTAGCTGCATGCCCGACACCCTGTCCCCCAGCTACTTTAGTTACCAAGGCTCCAGTCTCTACCCCCCTTTCCTCTGATCCTGTCATGTCTTGTCATGTTATGTCTTGTTCCTGATCTTCTCTCTACTCTGTCTCCCTCTGCTGGGGCTTTTGGGTTACTTTCTCTTTTTCTTCTTCCCTCCTTCTCCCCCTTCTCAAATTTTTTTTCTAACACTTCTTTTTTTTGTTGCCTGTTTTGCCATTATCTCTCAAGAAGAGGATTTGTGTTCTACATTATTGCCACCCTGTGACGCCATCCTGTGTTATCATTAAAGACTCTATTTTTGTTAATTCGCTATTGGGTCCTCTCTTACCTGCATAACAGAAGAATCCGACCAACAATGGATCCAGCGACTCCTAATCCAATCCTGTCTGCAGTCGAGATCCAGGGAGCGATGATCGGTCGGCACGAGGAGGAGTTGTCCTCCGCTCGACGTGCCGTTGAGACCCTGGCTGCCCAAGTCTCTGATCTCACCGAACAGGTCCATCATCTTCGCCTTGACCCACCGGTCGCTTCCAGGGCTTCCGAACCTCCCGAACCCAGAGTCAATAACCCCCCGTGCTACGCGGGTGAGCCCTCTGAATGCCGCTCATTTCTCACTCAGTGTGATGTGGTTTTTTCTCTCCAGCCCTCCACATACTCCAGGAACAGAGCCCGTATTGCCTACGTTATATCTCTTCTCACCGGACGGGCCCGGGAATGGGGAACGGCGATCTGGGAGGCGGAGGCTGAATGTACTCACCAGTATCAGGACTTTAAGGAGGAAATGATACGAGTTTTTGATCGTTCTATTTTTGGAGAAGAGGCTTCCCGGGTCTTGTCTTCATTGTGTCAGGGTAAGCGGTCCGTTACAGACTATTCAATTGAGTTTCGGACTCTCGCTGCCTCGTGCGACTGGAACCAGCCGGCCTTACTCGCCCGTTTTCTGGAGGGGCTTTGTGCTGAGGTTAAGGATGAGATCCTCTCTCGAGAGGTTCCTTCCAGTGTGGATTCACTGATTGAACTCGCTATTCGCATTGAGAGACGGCTCGACCTTCGTCGCCGAGTTCGTGGAAAGGAGTCCGCCTTCTACGTCACCTCCCTCTCCGCGCCTTGGACTCTAGCCCATGCAGCTGGGGGGCATCCGCATTTCGGCTAAGGAGAAGGAGCGGAGAATCACCAACCGCCTCTGTCTGTATTGCGGTTCAGCTGCTCATTTTGTTTCCTCTTGCCCGGTAAAAGCCAGAGCTCACCAGTAAGAGGGGAGCTACTGGTGAGCGCGACTACTCTGGTCTCTCCTTCAAGGTCTTGCACTACTTTTTCGGTCCATCTCCGCTGGACCGGCTCGTCGGCTACTTGCAGCGCTTTGATAGACTCTGGGGCGGAGGGCTGTTTTATGGATGAAACCTGGGCTCGAGAACATGATATTCCTCTCAAGGAATTAGAAGATCCCACGGCCTTGTTCGCTTTGGACGGTAGTTCTCTCCCCAGGATTCAGCGTGAGACGCTGCCTTTAACCCTCACTGTCTCTGGTAATCATAGCGAGACCATTTCTTTTTTAATTTTTCAGTCACCTTTTACTCCTATTGTTTTAGGCCATCCCTGGCTGTCCGTCATAATCCCTCTATTAATTGGAGCACTATCCTTTCTTGGAGCATTCCTTGTCATGTTGAGTGTTTAATGTCTGCTATTCCCCCCGTTTCCTCTGTCTCTATTTCTCAGGAGGAGCCTGGTGATTTGACGGGGGTGCCGGAGGAGTATCACGATCTCCGGACGGTGTTCAGTAGGTCCCGGGCCACTTCTCTCCCTCCACACCGTTCGTATGATTGTCGTATAGATCTTCTCCCGGGAACTACCCCCCCCCGGGGAAGACTATACTCGTTGTCAGGTCCTGAACGTAAGGCTCTCGAGGATTATTTATCTGTAGCCCTCGACGCCGGTACTATTGTCCCCTCCTCCTCTCCCGCCGGAGCGGGGTTTTTCTTTGTTCAAAAGAAAGACGGGTCCTTACATCCCTGCATCGATTATCGAGGGCTGAATGACATAACGGTTAAGAATCGTTACCCGCTACCTCTTATGTCATCAGCCTTCGAGATCTTGCAGGGAGCCAAATTTTTTACTAAACTGGACCTTCGTAACGCTTACATCTCGTACGCATCAGGGAGGGGGACGAGTGGAAGACGGCGTTTAACACTCCGTTAGGGCACTTTGAATATCGGGTCCTTCCTTTCGGGCTCGTCAACGCTCCAGCTGTCTTTCAGGCATTGATAAATGACGTCCTGAGAGACATGCTGAACATTTTTGTTTTCGTTTACCTTGACGATATCCTGGTTTTTTTGCCGTCGCTCCAGATCCATGTCCAGCACGTCCGACGCGTCCTCCAGCGCCTTTTAGAGAACCGTCTTTACGTAAAGGCTGAGAAGTGTCATTTCTTGTCTGTCATGTCTTGTCATGTTATGTCTTGTTCCTGATCTTTCTCTCTACTCTGTCTCCCTCTGCTGGGGCTTTTGGGTTACTTTCTCTTTCCCTTCTCCCTTCCTCCAGCTGTTCCTCATCTTGTCTGACTACCTCGTTTGCTCTCATCCCACCTGTTCCCTCTTCCCTCTGATTAGGTCCCTATTTCTCTCTCGTTTCTGCTTCTTTCTTTGTCGGATTCTCACTTGAGTTTCTCATGCAAGAAGCTATCTACAGTCCTGTCAGTCTCTGTCCGAGTCCTGTCCGAGTCCTGTCCGAGTCCTGTCCGAGTCCTGTCCGAGTCCTGTCCGAGTCCTGTCCGAGTCCTGTCCGAGTCCTGTCCGAGTCCTGTCCGAGTCCTGTCCGAGTCCTGTCCGAGTCCTGTCCGAGTCCTGTCCGAGTCCTGTCCGAGTCCTGTCCGAGTCCTGTCCGAGCCTGTTTTGCCTTTATCTCTCAAGAAGAGGATTTGTGTTCTACATTATTGCCACCCTGTGTTGCCACTCTGTGTTCTCATTAAAGACTCTATTTTTGTTAATTCGCTATTGGGTCCTCTCTTACCTGCTAACAGATCCTGGCTCCTTTGTACCATTCCCACCCCCACAAATACAAAGAAAGAGAGTGATGTCTTTAGTTTCTAACTCCCTTACCTCTGATCCTGGCTCCTTTGCACCACCCCCACCAAAAATTCAAAAGAAGACAAACACAGTCATGTGTCCTCATTGTGGACTGTTACTTAACAGACGAAATGTAAGGCTACACATTCTGAGACGACATACACCAATAAAAACGGACATTAGTGCTCTGAACCACCTTAAATCACAGTGTTTGGATTATAGAAATGGTGTCTATGCAGTAGCCAAAGCATTTTCAGCACCCAACACTCCAATACACATAATCAGAAAGACGTGGGGCTCAGAACAAAGAACAACATGTGAACTTGATATCTGCAGAATTAATACAGAATTTGCAGAAAGATCAAACATCCGTTCCTATGAGTGCCATCACCTTCGATCACTTGCATACTGCCCACCAGCCGGAAGGGAGATTCCTTACTGACAGAGCAAGGTTTACAGACCATGGTTGATGATAGGTGGTTTGGAAAGGACAAGAAGGAGAGATGTTTGGCACGGCAGAGAGAGGCAATTGACGCAGGAGTCCCTCTCTCCTGCCTAGTGACCGTTTGTGGGCCAAGCTATAAAAAATACATTTCTGTGTTCGAGCCCACCATTTCCTACTACAGCAGGCTTGGTCGAGTCATGGTTACCTATGATGCCAAAACAATTTCTTGGCATTGTCCTTGTGCTAAACCAAGGCAGTCATGCCTTCACAAAAATGTTGCAAAGTGGCACCTATTTGAAGTGGACAGGGCACTCTTCCGGAAAACCAGAAGTGTGGAGGAGGATAGTATTGCACAACATTTTCCCACCAATGTGGAAGGTTTTGAGGAAGAGGAAGGAGCCCAGTACCCACCCGAAGGCCAGAATCTGTCTCGGATGGTTAGGTACATCTTTGATAAAAAGAAACTACCTGCAGTCATCCCCTCAGATGTGTTAAACTCTTGTAATTTTCCTCTGAGCTTCACACATCTGAAGCCTTTTGCACAGAATGTTCTGAGGTAATTCCACTAAGTGAACCATTGATCATCACATCAAAAGCCAAAATCCTGACGATGACCAATGTCATAGAAGGTTTGTTATGTTTTCTTTAAATTTATCATTAATTCAACATTTAATTCCTGTTTACATGTACTGTGAAGTGTTGATGACCATGATTGTCAGGGTCTTCCTCTCCACTTGTAGGCTTATTAACATCTCCATGCACTCATTTTAGTGTTTAATATATTAGGGTTGTACGGTAAAGCTGTGACAAAAAAATTGGTAACCTCTTTACTGGCACTTGCTTTTGGTAGGAATATCAATGTACAGCAAACAGTGCTACAGATGTGGCATGGTATATCGATATCAGGAGTGGTGTGATGGTATCTCTAATTTTGACGACCACATACTTCTGTCAATACACTTGTGCCATTTTCTACGCAACAGTCTCCAGGTAAAGAACCATGTTGTATGAATTTGTCGTATAAAACAACAACAACAAATAATTTGTCATGAATATGTATTGTAAAGTCTACATAATGTGACCTCATATATGTGGCAGACTCACCAGGCTGTAGGAAGTGCAATTGAGGTCTTGGAGAGGACCTCGGGTAAAGCCTTTCCTTCAAAAACAAGGATCCTGCATGCCTACTTGAGTTTTGAGGCACTGTCCGACCACACCTACACTTTTGCATGCGTAACGTGTGGTTACCATCCAGTGTCCGTCGTAATGGACCTTCATAAGAAGGGTGTTTTTAGTATGCCTGGTAAGTCCACACATTTAAAAAAAATTTTTTACTCGTTTGTTATGTCATGTACATTGCATGTCCAACTTGGGTAAGACTGTTTTTTAGTGAGCAGCATTGAGGAACCACCAGAGGATTTTGATGGAAAGGTGAATGCTGAAGATTTCTGGGAGCGTGTTTCTCTGGAAATGATCAGCCGTGGCTTAGTTCCAAGTGAGTATGATTCCCTGATACAGCTGGTATCACATATTAGTGTTTGCTTTCTTACTATGGAATTATGATAAAATATTCTATTAACAATTTCTTATTCAAAGACAATAAGGCAAACCCCTTTGTGGTTCGTCCGAGCTACCATAACTGGCCTCCATGGATTGGTCCTCACACAAGAAGCGGGAATCATCTTCTCAATACAGAATATCAGAAGGTGCATTCTCCTTATAGTGTGAAGGAGGAATCCGAGTTTACCCTCACAGAGGACCGGCTAACAGATGAGCTTCTAAAACTCAAGGTATTTGACTCATTAAATCATTTACTGTGAGCTATGTCAGTTAATATATGTGTATTACTGAATCATACTATGGGCCCTATCTTGCACCCAGCGCAAATGACTTTGTACACCGACGCATGTATCATTCCTATTTTGCACCCACGCAAAGCGCGCTTTTCCCTCCACAGAAGCACGTCGGTAAACTAGGGAATGAACTTGCGCTCCCTGGGCGGTTCAGCGCAAAAAAGGAGGCGTGTTCCGGCGCAAACGTTCCTTCATGCTATTTTGCAGGTTTAGAAAACAATTGCGCCACTAACCAGGAAAAAATAGTTTAAAGTCAGTGGCGCGTTGCGCATGTTATTCATATGCAATTTTACCTGGCGCGCCTGGCAAATCCGCCGTTACAATAGCAATCCGCTATGGAAAAAGCGCGTCTGCTCTTAAAGGGAATGTGAGATGATGCTCTGATTGGTTTATTTCACGTTACGCCCGAACCACACCTATGAATAATGAAGCTACTTCAGACCAACCCATTTTAGATTTGCGCCTGGCGCAAGAGTCATTTATCCCGCCGGTATAATAGCAACAGCGCCGAGACCCGCCCACAAAGTTACTTGCGCTTTGCGCTTTGACACTTGCGTTTCAGATCGTTAAAATAGGGCCCTATGTGTTAATTATTCAAATATCTAATGTTCATTATAGATAGAGGCAGTGCGTTCCTTATGTAGGGAGTGTGGCATCGACCCCAAGGGCTCGCGAATGGACTTGGTTGGACGACTGCAGCAAGAAATGAATCTGTGTTTTCACAGATCTGGGGAGCATCTGGTATGTTATGTTGTATTACAGAGAAAAATCTTTTCAAACTTTACAAGCAGTTCTTTGTTTACGGTTCTTTCAAATGGGCCTGTGATTTGTGTTTTCCTTCAACAGGTGGATGGGCTGTGGTCACCTGTCCTTGTGCTGTGGTCTATGGGGTAAATTTAACATCAGAGCTGAGAGCCCAAGGGACTTCACAGACCTTTTGTTTTCAATGAAACATTTTCCAAATATTTCATTGTATGATTTTGCCAGAGGGTTGGCAACACACACTAACATTAGAAAACCCGAAACCTTCCATCCTCATGGGGGCAGGCTGCTAGAGCCTACAGAGGAAAACATTCAGCTTGCAAATTCTGGGCAGATAAAAGTGAACTTACCGTGGCTACTCACAGAAAAGTCAGTGCCAGATGTAAATGGCCACCCTATAACAGGATCATCTGATCATTATGCCCTATATGATCGTTTCCATGAGGCTAATTCTAAGGACGCCAGGGATACCTTGCGCAAGGTGGAACTGGTCCCGGAGTTGTGTGGTTGGCTCAATAGCCGGTGTGCCGAACAGCTCTTCTCTGGAATGAGAAACCATTTTCTCAATATGATGACTCCCTCCTCACACATCTTTCTGATGCGAAAACATCTTGCATCACAACAACATCAACAAAAACTCCAGAACCATAGAGAACATGAAGACGAGACTGGCATGGGAGTGGACATAGTGTTAAATTCCAATGGTCAGACAGTGTTGGGTATGTATTCCACCCTCATTCTTAAGTCTTAGTGGTAATGATATGATTGTGAATATTATATATTTATATATGTGTGTGTTTTTATTAAGGATGTTTGTTTATGTGTTTTAGGTGCAGCCAATGCTGTGAATTTTCAATCCTCCTCTTTTGATACTGCAGCAACTGGTGAGTAATGAGGGACTCATTCTGCTCTTCTATTGTCAAGTTCATTTTGTTTTTCTGTATGACAGAATGCTTATTTTATGGGTTTATAGGAACACATACAGTCATTTTCTGTTTTAGTTTCAGCAGAGTCAGTGCCCAAGCCATCGTCGCTCGCTGCGCCCTGTCCAGCGTCCCGCGCTGCACCCAGTCCAGCGTCCCTCGCTGCGCCCAGTCCAGCGTCCCTCGCTGCGCCCAGTCCAGCGTCCCTCGCTGCGCCAAGTCCAGCGTCCTCGCTGCGCCCAGTCCAGCGTCCCGCGCTGCGCCCAGTCCAGCGTCCCTCGCTGCGCCCAGTCCAGCGTCCCTCGCTGCGCCAAGTCCAGCGTCCCTCGCTGCGCCCAGTCCAGCGTCCC
>FLSR01000443.1:38193-66303 GCA_900092035.1 Leuciscus waleckii
TGTGAGGCACAAGCTGAGTTTCGGCGCCCTCCAGTTCACATGCAATGCAAGTGATCGTCTCGGCGCCTTATTACATTGTCTGCTATATATTTTCTTCTTATTTATTAAATACAGGCAATTGGTTGATAAAACATTGATCAAAATTAAGATACAATTTATACAAAACGAAAATCTTTTAAAAAGAGTCTTTCTACGAAACAAAACTTAATGAAGAGGTCAAAATCATGTTTTACCAAAAACAGCGCCGTTGCTAGGAGGGCACCAGCGCCTCTGCCTCGCGAGTGGATGATAGCCCTGAAGACGCCTAGCAATGGTATACCTTTAGTATACCTTTAGTTAAGTTATACCTTTAGAGTCTTCGTAGCGCGCTAAGAGACAACGTTATTGGAAAATGCAGCCCAGGTATGATGTGTATGATGATGCGTAATGGATTTTCCAAAGCGCTCTTCTTTGGTCAGAACCACGGAGAGCGATCGCGGAGAGGTCCGTCCTATGCACCGAAACGTTTTACAATGCAACAAAATATTTAAAGAGCATCAAGCTATTAAAATCTATATTATGTATACGCACAGATAACATAACAGTATATTAGTCAATAATTTTTTTATTAGGTTAAACAGTGATTGAATAACGTTTTTAATTTAAGGCCGACCCATAATTGGTCTGGCCCATCCAAAACTGGAATCCTGGCGCCGTGCCTGCTTCCAACACCTCAAAATACGCACCAAAGCCTATGTTTGCTGCCGAGCCCCACCTTCATGCAGTGATTGATCGGCTCAGAATGCATTTTCAAATTGCACATTGAATTTTGCTACATTCATTGCGGGACACTTAATGGAAATGCAATCGCAAGTGTCTTAACTGTGAGTGTAAATGCAATTAAGAAAAAATTACATTTAAATTACAATTTTGCCACAGTTTTTGCTTGAACATGTTAAACATATCTAACCATTTCTGTAATACATTTTAATTTTAATTTTGCAACTTATAAAGCGTTAAAATATGTATTCAATTTACATATTAAAATAGTGTAAGAAATGGCAAATGTAAATTTTATAATTGAATTTCATTTTCATTTTGCACCAAACGTTGCACAAATGTATGGGAAAATTTTAATTTAAATACAGAAATGCATTGCCATTTTACATATTGCATTGCCATTTTGCATATTACATTTCAAATTGAATATTGCTACCCATAAGCTTCCATATTTTACAACATTGCTTCCCATGGCTGCGTTTCCCAAAAGCATAGGCTAAGCTTAATTTTTTTATTTCTTTCTCTCTTTTTTTTTTCTTCTACTTGGGCTTAAGAAGCTTTTGGGAAACACAGCCCTGCCAGGTTTACAAAGGTATGTCAATAGACATAGACGGCATTCTAACAAATTCATCTAGGTGTGTTTCAGTCAGCTCCCAAGCTTTCTACGTTGCATGGGCGAGGCTAGCCCCTTTTTAGGGGGGCTTCAGCACCCCTAAAAAGGAGCTCAGCACCCCTAAAACTTGGAGTAAGAAATGTTGTTATTCTAAAAAAATATATATATATTTTTTTGTCTTTGACAAGGTTAAATAATGTTCTTCAACTTCAGTCGGCAGCAGCGCCAAGCAGAGCGCAGGTCAGAAACAGAGGCGCGCGTGTGTGTCTGTGTTTGTTCATCTGAGCCTCATTGGTCTTTCACTTCTCGTCAGTGTCAGAATATTTGAGATGACCAATCAAATCAAAGTAGGCGGGCTTTATGTTCACAGAAGCTGCTGAGCGCGAATTTTACATGGAATTTTAGCAGCACGACTGACGCTTCAGTTTACGGTCAAGTGCGAGTTAAGAAGATGTAAGTAGGACTGTGAAGTATGATGAATGCTCTTAGAGACGTCATAATTCTTTATCTTTTCTGTAGAAGTTTTGTTCTTTATAGTCATTTCAAATGCATTTGTCATGTCTCAGACAGAGTTATGCTCTCTCGCTCTCTCTCTCTCAAATTGCTAAATTGGCATGACTGTAAAACAACAATATATATATATATATATATATATATATTGTACACACACACACAGGGTCACTGTGGTGGACAGTAGGGAAAGACACAACACACACACATATCTCTGTCTGTCCCTCTCCTAATATTGTCTTTATCTGTTCTATTTCAGTCATGGCTGTAAAGGTCTTCATTAATTTAATGAATCTGTTTAAGTAGAGGTCTCTGACTGAACTGTATTTGTGACGGTGAAGGAGGAAGAGCGTCTGTCTCGATCTCTCGATCTCTGTCCTTCTCCATGGCGAGACTCAGAGTCCGTCTCTGACACTCTGGAGATATTATTCTAATCATTATTATCTGATCATTTGGTTTATCCTGATGTTAGTGTGAGAAGCAGTGCTGGTCTGAGACTGGTTAGTGTTAGTCAGGTTAGTGAGTCTCAGAACTGAGGGACTCTTTTTCTGGGTTCAGTTCTTGGGTTTATAATGCTTTAAAATGTAGTGATTCTGTGGGACTTTAATTTAGATGGATCCAGATTTTGAGGGATCTTTTTTGCTCTCTCGCTCTCTCTCGCTCTCTCTCGCTCTCGCTCTCTCTCGCCCTCTCTCGCCCTCTCTCGCCCTCTCTCGCCCTCTCTCGCCCTCTCTCGCCCTCTCTCGCCCTCTCTCGCTCTCTCTCTCAAAGGCACAGGTGCTGATTCTCCCTTTATAATATGTGTGAAATATTGGAGCGGTGGATCGTATGGATAAAACAGAAGCGATAGAAAAGAATCATCTGAAACAGAAAATTCAAGAAAAGACAAACATTTTATTGGAAAATGAAATTGTGGGACATGTGGTAGAATTAGATTTCTGAAAATCACGAAGGCTAATAACACTCATGGCTCTAAATCATCTGAGCATATTTTGTATTTTCTATACCCTTGTTTCACTGTAACAGTCTGTCTTCAAAACACCCCCCTTGTTTTCACCTTTGTTGGATTAGTCGAACCCAAGAGAGAGCGTCGAGCGTAGTAGGTTTGATGCTGAATATTATTTATTTAATTGTGAGAGCGTTTAATAGTCAGTCCTCTTCTAACGTGTCAACAACAAAGATATCGACAGTGTGGCAGCATTTTGTTAAAATTGATAACAGGAAAAAGGTCGAATGCAAAGTTTGCAAGCAATAGTTTTCCACAGCTTGACGACAAACATTACATATCATCTACTGTAAAAGTGGTAAGCTCACTTGTCTGCGTTAGCTTGCCCTGTCTGTTTTGAGTAGGCTATATGAACATATCAGAATTTGCATATTTCAATGTTTTAGTGTGATAACCTAACTTTTTTATTTTTTATTTGGAGCCTAATGCGCAATTGCGCTGTGCTGTTGGTTGTTAGTTTTGAGCCTAGGATGCTTTATTTTTCAGTTATGCACTTTATTTCGTTTCTGCTCTTGATCTGGTTTGTTTAATAAATATTCTTTTTTTTATTAAAGTGGACGTGCCTTTTGTGTTCATTAAGAGTAAAAGCTTTAAGTTGAGAGTCTATTCGTGTGTCAGCTGCGAAGCTGAGCTCATGTTCAGCCTCGCTCGGTGCGAGGACATGCACGGTGAAATGATAGCGTCTGACTGTTATAACTTATTATAACATATGACAAAAATAATTGTCTAAATTATGTTGTATATTCCTCAACAGTTCTTGTGATGATATCACTAGTTGACAACATAGTACTATTTTCGGAAATCATAAGCTATGATATTGTGCAGGTGCACGTGATGCAACGCTGTCAGAGCCGACAGACTCGAGTGTCAGACTCATTTCAGTGCAAAATAATTAGGTCAAAAACGATTTAATATACTGCAAATAGCCTACTAGTTTTTTATGTTTATTTATAATTCATTTAGGCGGACAACAAGGCTACCAAGTACTGCGCACAGTGCGCATCTAATTAATTTAACGTTTTTTTTCTTTTTTCTAACGTCATTTTTAGTCGATTTTTTGTCGAAAATTTCAGGACTTCAGTCGACCAAGATTTTCTTTGGTTGAGTACAGCCCTAAACATAACACTTGATCGACTGAAAACCGAAACTGAAAGGACGACGTATACGCGCAGAAGGAGCTGTTCTCCTGTTGAATAAAAGTATCGTATATATGAGTTTCCCGTCATTCTATAATCCTCCTTTCTCTGCGTGTGTGAAGTGGAGCAGGACAACGGCCCACCAGTGCTGGTTTCAGACTTATCTACAGACAACTGGTTTTGGGCATTTTTACGCGTGATCAATATAAGCAGCACAGCACAACGGTTCATATGATCATAGTCTCCAAATTATGACCAGAAATGGATAAATATTAAGTGTGCCGTTTAAAACAAATAAAGAACCAGTGTAGGAGAATGGTTATTAAGCGCGAACAGGGGAAACAATGGGTTACTTAACGTAATCCCGGGTAACAGAGTGAGGTGTTTCACTATGGGAATCGCTTTGGGCGTGACCAACTACGGAAGCTCCAATGCCACCACGTCTGTCTTTGACAGACAGGTCGACCTGAGATCAGGCTCCGCCCCCACCTATATCTCTCAGGTCAACCCCTAACAAAGTCATTCTCGCTTTCTTCCCGTGAGGGACTACAACAAGCTCTCTCAGCACGTCCGACTTCGTCGCTGATTTTCGCTAAACAGTTCAACAGGCCGGCCGTCATTGGATTACACCACCGAACGCAACATCAGTGGATTGGACTGTGTTGAGTGTCACACCGAATAGTGTCCGAGTCAAGGCGAGCTATTCTGTTCGTACTATCGTGTGTTTAATTACGACGTTAAGGCGAGCCGTGAAAAGGGCTAACTACCCTACGTAAACCATCAGACTAACGTGGCGTGACCAACTACGGAAGCTCCTATGCCACCACGTCTGTCTTTGACAGAGAGGTCGACCTGAGATCAGGCTCCGCCCCCACCTATATCAATCAGGTCAACCCCTAACAAAGTCATTATAGAGAGATTTCTTCCCGTTCCTGTGCAAGGAGGGAAATGTTGGTGAAACACCCACTCTGTTATCAAAGAACCTGGGATTACGTTAAGTAGCCCATCGTTCTTTTTCTAACTTCGCTCTGTGTTTCACTATGGGAGATTAGACCACTCCCGGATTGCACAACATACGCTATACCTCATCATATGGGACCTGACGTGCTGGCTCCTAGCACTGCATGAGCTAAGGATGGCTCCGACACATCCAGTCTATAAAATCGCACAAAAGTGTGCGGCGTGGCCCAGCTTGCTGCAGCACAGATCTCCTGGACGAAACGCCCCTAAGTAAGGCCCATGATGTAGCCATGCCCATAGTGCTGGTGTGTGGTGGGCGTTCTGGCGCAATATGGCTGCCGTCGCATCATCCAGGTGGTTGAGGAGATTCCCCCCTTCCATGTAAAGCGCTTTGAGTACCTAGAAAGCGCTATATAAATGTAACAAGTTATTATTATTATTAGTGGAGTGGGCCCTTAAGCCCTCAGGAGGTTGAGAACCTCTGCATTTATATGCTAGAGAGATAGCTTCCACAATCCAATGGGACAGTCGCTGACGTGACAACGGCTTCCCTTTATGAGTAGCCCAAGACACAAACAGCTGGTCATTCTTTCTGAAACCTGCCGTCCTTTCCACGTACACACGAAGCGCCCATACAGGACATAAAGAATTCAATCTCCTATCCCCCGGAGAAGAGAACAGAACCTCCTCCTCCTGTGCGAGAAGGCCATCAAATAGAGGAGGCATATCCGGGGATTCGGCTTCCATCATGTCAGCCCAGCTTGTGGTAGCTCGCGCATGATGGTCAGTAGCCTTAGGTTTCGCGGCAGCTCCGGACAGACATGGGTCTTGCTGGCTAGCCACCGCCACTCTCAGCCTTCTCTCCAAAATTTTTACCGGCAATGACGCACAGTGAACGCACGTTTGTGGGTCCGCAAGCGACGTTTGAGCGTGCTTAGTGCCCATGCACACGATGCACATGGGATGGGGGTCTCTGCCCGAGACGGTTGCTCCGCATGACGCTGGATACGGGCGGGGTGCAGGCTCCCTGCTTTTCGACTCATTCCCTTTGGCGGGGGTAATGACTGTCGACATAACGGCTGGAGAGAGTCGTCACGACACGTTAGTCTGTGGTTTACGTAGGGTAGTTAGCCCTTTTCATGGCTCGCCTTAACGCCTAAAGCCTAAAGATGGCTTGACGCTACTGAAAAACTTACCGTCGTAATTAAACACAGTGTGACACTCAACACAGTCCAATCCACTGATGTCGCATTCGGTGGTGTAATCCAATGACGGTCCCCTGTTGAACTGTTTAGTGAAAATCTGCATGCCGGTTAGAAATTTTGTCCGACTTGATACAGTGCCGACGCCACGTGACTGTGACGTATGCCATCAGTACCGCGAGAGCGATTCGAGAGTAGCCGGAGAACTCAGCCAGCGCAGCTTCTCAAGAGCGGCTGCACGAGCTCTGATGACGACACAGCTGTTCCACGATTGGCCGGATTCAACGCATGACAACGATCACGTGTGTTTCGTGTTTATTCGAACACCTTTAGTTCCTCTAAAGCTCACAAATCAGTTTTTTATAACAGTAAACACTCTTTTCATGTAGTTGCGATGTTATATTGTGTCATGTTTATCAAATTAAAACTGATTAAAAAACGTAGACTCCACTTCATTGACAGTAGCTTACATTGAACTTTATTCTTGTTCAAACAGACGCTGTATGAAGCAGTACGTAAAGTATTGAATGAAAATGTCTCTGAAACATCTGTGTATTTGGCAAATATTGCATTTGCGGCTACTCTCGCCGATCGGTTACAGCCAGCCGCAGCCGATGTCTAACACACCTAATGACTTCGTTAGGGGTTGACCTGAGTGATATAGGTGGGGGCAGAGCCTGATCTCAGGTCGACCTGTCTGTCAAAGACAGACATGGTGGCATAGGAGCTTCCGTAGGTGGTCACGGCCAAAGCGATTTCCATAGTGAAACACCGAGTTAAATTAGAAAAAGAACTGTATATTCGTGCGGCATGTCAAATATTTTTTTTTAGATTTGAAGCTTGTGACATTTAAATGCGCACATCAACCCGATCACGTTTAGCATTCATGTAAACTACAATACATTCAGATTCATCAATACATTCATCAACCTAAGTGCAGAGCTAAAATATATATATGGCGTCTGAAAGTTGTGTAAATGTACGTTTTATATAAACCTTTTCCACTTTTACTCTGCCTCAGAAGTCTGTCTGAAATCATTTTTGTGATGTACCTTCATGCACAAACACTGCTTGAGGCAACAAGTCAGTCACAATAACTTGTCCCTGAATGAGTCAGCCGGTTTTGAATGGATTTCTTTGACTGAATGACTCACACGTAAAGACAATGATTTGCTGCCACCTCCTGGCAATTTGTGTTTCATTTCATTTTTCCCTATCATTTAATTTTTATTTATATCTGACACATGAGGCTGATAAGAATAATTCCTGTGGCTGTCCACACTGAGGAACACGGCATCATGAGATCGCTGCATTATAAGCACATACTGTAGTTTCGCTTGTCAGAGCTTTTGCAGCACTTGGTCATCGGAAAGCCAAGTTATAAATGTCAAATTTGGAGTATAAAATATTTCCTCTTGATGTACCTAGCCTATTCATAATGCATTACTAATTCCTATTGAACTATTTATCTAATACCTGTTCTCTAATTGTAATTTCTTTGCTCCTCAAGGCCTTTCATTAAACTGTCCAAGCTGCTATTTGAAGTGAAAACTGAATTGACGAAGATTGAATGTTGATTTGGTTTCGGTTGTTGCGTGGATAGCAGTAGATAGAATATAAATAGACTATTAAGTGTGAAATATGAGTTAAATATAACAGATAATAAAAGTAATTACAGTCGAATTGCATACAGTATGTTACTTGGAAACAGACCTCCCAATTGCAAAGGCCGCCTCTGGTTTACATGCATATATGTACTTATACATTCTTCTTCACATTAAATTATGTTATTGTGCTATTGTAATAAGAAAAGCATTTGTTATAGCATTCTACAGAAGGGTGACAAATTACATGGTTTAAAATGTCTCACCTGAAAGTAGACTTGGCATCCTATCTAACTGTAAGGTGTGAGCAGGCATGAGACGAAGCGAGAATCCAAACGCAAGCACAAGGTTTATTAATAAAACAAACACAGATAATCCAAGAACAAGAGCATAATCCACATAGAGCAGGCAGGAGAGCAACAACAGGAACAACAACCAACAACTGAAGCACATAGGTTTAAATAGACAGGTTAACAAGGGGCTGATGAGGGACAGGTGTGGGTGATTAGATCTCATGGAACTAATGAGGGTAACTATGACAACAAACAAGGTACAAGGCAAAACAGGAACTAACACAGGAAGCGAACACAGAAACAATGGGAACTAAGAATACACTTCAACATAAAAGTCTTACAAAACACAAGACACATGAGATTGTGACAATAACCTTGATTAGTCGATATAAAACAGTCACTCAAATAATCAAATAACTTTGCATAATATAAATATAGTGTGTATATAAATGTGTATGCAAATATAGTATAGCCTATAAAGTATATGAATTATAAAAATATAAAAAAACATTATTATAGTTGAAGGCAGATCCTCTCATCCTTGTTTTATCTCTCTTTCTCTGACAGGCATCAGAAACTCCTCCTGAACCATCAGAAATCACATCACTGTAATCACTTCAGGGATTTCTAGGTTTTGTCCATACAAAACTTTGGAAAATCCACAAACTGCAAGGGTTTGACACTTAATTATCTGCATTGGTGATATTTCAGAACGGATGTATTTTTGTTCAGTCTCTGATCCTTCACTCCCGTGTGCTGATCCTTCACTCCGGTGTGCTGATCCTTCACTCCCGTGTGCTGATCCTTCACTCCCGTGTGCTGATCCTTCACTCCCGTGTGCTGATCCTTCTCGTTGCCCTAGATGAGTGTTTGTGCCGTCTCGTGTGTTGTGCCGTCTGGCTCCTCGCTGTTCAGAAAATGAGTTGGTCTGCTGACACGACCCCTGACACGACCCCTGACACGACCCCTGACATGACCCCTGACCGACCCCACAAACACCCCACACACTCACGGGACGCCCTGCAGAGACAGAAACGCAACTGGGTTGGAATCAGTTCTTTGTGCTTGAGGAATACACCGGGATGGAGCCGCTGTATGTGGGCAAGGTAAGAACTCTTCACTCGTTTCTCACATGGAAGTCTTGTTTTTTTAAACAATCACCACAAAGGTTTAGTGTTTAGAATCATGAATAAGTTCAGTCAAGTGCTATACAAACATGTACAGGTATTTTTTTGCTCTGTCTGTGCTGCACTAATGTAATATTTGCTGCGTAATGGGTATTAATTTCAGTAGATAGTAATGTAGTAGCGGTATTACGGAGTAGACTTCACAGCACACAGAGAACGGGCATAAATCTTACAATATTACATTCTTTTTGCCCTTTTATTTCTGGAACCTTTTGCCCTTTAGTAAACTGCAACTTTTAAGTAAAGTCTATTAATTCTGGCCTTCTGGTCTTTCGTTGATATGCTTGACAGCTGTTCAGCACCTGTTACCAAACAGTCAAACAGTTGGGGGAATAAACATCTCTTGCAGATTTTAAACAGATATCAATGAAATGTTGGTGGCTTTTGTTTTCAAATATAAATAAAGTTTTTTTTTTTTTAAATGATGAGGCATCGTCAGTGCTTCTGAAACCTGTCCTGGTTCCTAGTGTACATGCCGTGTCTCCATCATCAAACACACCTGATTCACTCCTCAGCACATCAGTCGAGTCTCCAGGATGGGAAGGATGAGGGAGACACACAGAATGTGGTGTGTTTCACTCTTCGGGGTGTTTATTTAGGCTGTTCTTCTCATCTTCACTACCTCTATTGAAACAGCTTTGCATCATGGACGTTTGCCATTGCCAGCGGTACTAACCTAGTACGGTACTACTAGTTGGCACATTTCATATAGTGTAATACATGCATTGTTTGTTGAAGTGGAATCACAACTGGAGAACATGAATGCACTTCTTCTTCAAAGTATTCTGAAGCAGAACACCAAAGCTCCTTTCCCATTCCCTCTCCTGTAAGGGCATATCTGTGACCTTTTCTCCTGTTTTCCTGTGAAATAATAGAGCTGAAGTTGACAACTAAACCACTTTAGACAAAAACAGAATGAGAGACAAAAACTGAATATGAAAAGAAGGAAGGTGAGAGAGTGGATATTTCCACAGGCGAATGTGTCATTTGCATTTATATGCTTTTTCGGCGCTGGCGTCCCTTAGGCGAGCCTGTTAGCAATGGCATCATACCAAAGACTGAGATTAGATGAAAGGCAGCAGATAGATATTTCCTGGATAAACATATGTAATGACAACCTTCAGACAACTTCAGAGCACACAAATATATTTTGACACAAAGCGCATTGTTCAAGGAACTGAGAGACATGTTTGAGAGGCTCTTTTTCGACTGTTCTCTCATTCAGACGGAGATCTGATGTGCAATTATTTTTACTGGAACTGGCATATCCCAAATGTATCAATTAATGTTTTCATGAATGTATGGATTTTGTCAGAGGTATTGTCCCTAACGATGATAAAATACTTGTTGACGCTTTTGAGTTTGACTCATTTGGGAAAGGCTTTATTGTGTGGGAATGCACTGAACCCGTCTTGTATCTGGGTTTGTTCATTGTTGGTGAAAGTCCATTCTTCTATGCAGTGGACTCATATATTTAGCTCTATTTCACATAGAGACTTGCATATTATGCATAAGAAGAAGCACTACAATCATTTTAAGACTTTTCTATATCTCATCAAAATGTAGAGCAACATGTTAAGGCTATTAACTCCACTTGTGTAAAGATCTTAAATGCTTTTGCTCCTCCGAGGAAGAAACATGCTAAACCCAAGTCAGTCCCTTTGTTAAATGATGATATCAAGAATGTCAATGGAAGAATGCTGTCTAATGAAATAATCTTAGTTTCAAATTCTGTGAAAGCAGCAAGGACAAAAATATTTTTCTGAGTTGATTACAAAAAAATGCTTTTTATTTTTTTTATTACCACATCAATTACCACATCTATCCTATCAGCATTAGAGGAAGCCAATATATATATACACGGTCAACTCACCTAAAGTCCTCAACAGTTTTCAGCATCCCCCTTCACCCCGAATCCTCACTCTTGGCTGGTTCCTATCTCAGCCAGGAATCGTGGGGAAAACTCTGGGTTCGGGCCAAACACCGAGTTCGGAGCCTCTCCTCAGACAGCACACCAAATACACATACCATTATTCTATCTGACTTATTTGTAAGTGTGAATTTGTGAAAACCCGGTATGTTGAAGTTGGGCTCTAATGATGTTTGTCGCTTCACCCGATGGAGGGACATAAACAACAACTGATCACAACGTTCCCAAAATCTCTTGACAGATAAATAGGTCTCAAACTTAAACATAAAATTTCAATGTCTGGATTAAATACTGTGGATTTGACTGTTGAATGGCTACACCATCGGTCATTTACAAACACGCAGATGCCACCGCCTTGCTCTTCCCCGAGTTGACAGATCTATCTGCCTGAATTAGAGAAAAGCCTTGTTCCTCTTTCAGCGAGCTTGGCATCTTCAGTCGAAGCCCAGTTTCAGTAAGTACCAGCATCCCGATACTCAAAGCTGGCTCTTGCTTCCAGAATTCTTCTATCTTTTGTTGCAACGATCTGACGTTGCTCAGGATTATTGCAGATAACGGAGGTTTGCATCAGACGCCGTCTTGGTTTTAGACTTGAGTATGAAATACTACTTCTCATTTTTAAATCATTCAAATGGTTTCGAGGCTATAGTCCAATCACAACCCTTCGATAGTCCCTAGGACTACGCTGAAATCGAGGGGCGAATGTGTTCTTGGTAGTGGCTCGTAAAACCGCTTCCACGTCTGCTGTTTTAATTGGTGCTTTATTAATTAAATAAAAATAGCTTGTTTACACTTGAGGTTTTAATGTTTGCTTTTATCAAAATAATTTAGTTCAGTATAAATTCATGTTCCAGTTCTATTTGATGTTTATATGTGCAGATCATAATGTATTTGTAGTTCAGACTGTTTGACATTTTCTGCTGATGTCAAAGTATTACTTTAAGAATTAAATCACTTCCACATCTGCTGTTTTAATTTAATTTAAGCAATTTAACAATATTAATGGTTCTTTTTTTTACATCACACATTTAGCGTTTGTCTATACCTGACTTCCCTCTATAGCGTTTTCTCTGTGATAGTGTGATTGGACACAAATGTGAAGTCTTCCCGCGCTTCAGAATATCTATAATCAGAAATGTAAGAATCATTTGTGACTTTGATGGGAAGCTGATTGGTCTGTGAGCACTGAAGCTTGTCTTATCCTCAGCAAAGCTGTCTGAAGATATTTTCACATTTGCATTTGTAAAGGGCCCGTCTCTAGATGCTTCAGAGCTACTGTCAATGTATGATACACATGGTTGACTGTGCCGAGCTGACTGATGCTCCCAAAGCTGCTAACCTGCCTTACAATCACTTACCTTCAATTGGGTTTAGCACACAACAAATAAGAGCTTTCACTCAGACCCATGGAAATGGCCATGCACTGTTTACTGACCATCTGATGTATGTAGCACTCAAAAATGGCAAAAGCTCCAATCTGATTGGCTGATTTTCAACTCCCAAAAGTCAGTGCACCTGCTTGAATTGGTAAATTACAATGAGTATGTTGGACATTACAATGAGTAATGTAATGAAACTCAGATCATCACTAGATTTCTCTCAGGAAAGTCAGATCGAGTCAGAAAACATTCAAAGTAGGAATTCATCTATGTAGTGGTTTTGAAATATTTATAAATTACCTTGTTTCTTGTCTCATCTAGACAACATCTCTGTAGCACATTTGATTTTATAGGGTTAGATGCTTATGTTTATGTTTCTAAGCATAAACATTACTCTACCTTCTGATTTTTTTTGGGCTTTAATATGGATATTGAAAGGATGCTTGTAGAAATTATATAATGAGTATTTTATGGACCCAAACAATGCAGATATTTGACTGTTTACTGACTAATGGAAAATGACATTGCCTTCCCCCAGGACTAGAAGAAACAGAAAACATGATAGACCTGGTCTTCTTTTCTTGTTTTGGAAGGGGTACCAGTGGCATCCAATTTCGTTTAGTGTAAAAGTTGCATAGTGGAGGAAGTGGCACCGTTGTGTATTGCAGCCGAAGTTATTAAAGTGGTTGTACACTTGTCTGCTGGTCTGTTCACGCAGACATCAGACGTCACCCGCGCATTCACATATGCAGTGCAGACAGAGCGAGAATGACAGGCAAACAGTTCTTTACGAGCAAACAGATTTGTATGATGCAGCCACTTCCTATCAGCCTGTGGTCTCAGAGTCTCAGCAGTATCCCTTTGAGCTCCCTACTACTCGTTCACACCAGTCTCAGCCTAGTGTTCCAGAGGCTGGTGAGTTCCCTCCGCCTCCTTCTCCTCAGGACCTTAGAGAGTTGCTCACTCCTAGTGCCATACCCTTGCCTGCCTATCCTAATCACACACTTTCCCTTCCTCAGGCAGAGCCAAGGGTGCCCCCTGTACTCCCTTCCTCTGAGTCTGTGTATCATGGTCCCCCTCCTACGATCCCTAAGTTTACTCGTCCAGATCCTAGTGAGTTCACTCGTCTTCGCATATCCTTGGAGAACCTGCTACTCCCAGATGGTAATGAGCTGTTTAAGTACCACATCTTAGTAGATCACCTTAAGCTCGACAAAGCTAAGATGATAGCTGATGCTTACTTGAATTCCCCTACCCCCTTCACGGATACTATGTCAGCACTTTGTGAAAAGTACGGCCAGCCACATCAGTTAGCTTTGAGGAGGATAGCTAGTGTCCTTGATAGTCCTGATGTTAGACGAGGTGATGTCCCAGCATTTCAAAAATTCGCTTTCCAAGTCCAGTCTCTAGTCGGCCTGTTGAGAACTTTAGGACATGAAGGGGAGTTGGAGTTGAGCTGTGGTTCCCACGTCGCTCGCCTTCTAGCAAGCTTGGATCCGGCTACGATCGTTGTTGGGATCTTCGCCCCCTGCACAATGTAAATATTGGTCCTTCCTCTACAGAGGATCCTGCTACTGTGGAGAAGAGTTGCCTTACGAGTTTCTCCTCAGATAGGTTCTTCTGCGATAAACCTTATCGTGTTATGCTTAAGGTGGTTCCGTGCATCTGCATTATGAAGATCGTACCTTGGATACCTTTGCCCTCCTGGATGACAGATCAGAGTGAAAGATCCTGCTTTGCACTGCTGTTGAAGCACTGGGCATTCAGGGTGTTCCTGAAGATCTGGACCGTCAGAGATGATGTTCAGGTCATTCGAGGTTGTTCCATATCCTTCCAGATTTCTCCCGTCTACCGACCACAGGTTAGTTATCAGATCAGTCTTGCCTTTACTGCTGATCGCCTTAACCTGTCGCGCCAGTCCTATCCTGTGGAGCGGGTTAAAGTGGAAGTACAGACACTTGAGAGGACTTCCCATCCGTACCCTTACCGATGTCCAACCATTTCTCCTTATTGGTTCCGACCAGCCCCACCTTACAACACCTACTGAGCCTGTTCGATGAGGCGGCCTGGGAGCGCCAGTTGCTGTTCGTACCACCTTGGGATGGACACTTCAGGGTCCTGTTCCTTCTATGGGTTGTCCTTCCACCCCTTCCCAGTGCTTGTTTACCTCTTTGGTTTCTGTCCAAGATGAGCTCCTTCACCACGGTCAGAGATTGTGGCAGTTGGATACAATTCCTTACCGTGAGAGTAACAAAGTTACTCGTTCCAAGCAAGACCAGGAAGCCCCTCAGCTGCTTGACCACAAGACCATTACCCTGGAGATAGAAGGTGTCCGTCGCCTCGCCACTCCCCTTCTTCGCCATAGAGACATGCCGTTGTTGAATGCTCCGAGAGATTCAGTCTTGCCTACCCTCCGCAGCGGGGAGCGCCGTCTGCTGAAGGATCCTGAGAAAGCCGAGACCTACCGAACAGAGATACGTAGACTCCAAGAGACCGGATCTGTCGTGTAGTTCCTGATCCTGTTCCTGATTCCCCTGAGTGTTGGTACATTCCTCACCATCTTGTTAGCCACAATGGAAAGTCCCGGCTTGTCTTTAATTGTTCACATCAGTACAGAGGTCAGAGTCTTAACCAGCACTTATTGCCCGGACCTACCCTTGGAGCCTCGTTGTTAGGTGTCCCCTTCGTTTCCGAGAACATCCTGTAGCCGTGAACGGAGATATTAACCCTCTGAGGTCGAGAAACGCGCCGACGCGTTTTGATGGATTTTTTTCACATAGCAGCAACATAAACTTAAATTACTCCGTCATTTATGGTTATACAGAAAAAAGAAATATAAAAAAAGAATCTGTGATATTTCTACTTTTGTATGTGTCCACTTACAATCAAATCAAAACATTGTGCTTTTGTAAAAAAAAGAAAATAAACAGGGTGTGCGTTCAGCCTCTCCGTCGCGGTAAACTTTTTTTTCTTGAGCACGTCTATAAACAAACACAACTCAGCGAATACTTGTCACACATTTATGAGCCATATACCTTTATACACATTTAAGTGTGTACTTATAAATGATCGGATTCAAACTGAAAACAAATACTCTCTGTTTAAGTAATTTGTATAAAACCAACAGGATGTCCAGTATCTCAAACGCTTGCTAATTACTTTTAATTCGACCACGCCCACTCGCGCAAAAGAGATTCACATGCAAATCTCCACATGCAACGCGAACGCCCTCGTTACCTCAAACACAAAACACCAAAACACTTCAAAAGTCTCTGCTTTTCGTCTAGTTTGGAAGACGCGCTGTGAGCTTACATTGGATTTAACTCAGAAGAAGAAGAACGCGATTTGAAGACAAGAAAGATGTAAGGTAACAAATTCTTACTTATTAGTTTATGGTATTGTTACATAAACTTCACATTGCAGTTGAACTGTTGCTAGATATATGGTGAATAATATACTAATTAGATCCGTGTTTACTGTTAAATACTGTTTGTGGATATCTGCTCAAACATAGATATGTATAACCATAATGTTTAATATTTTGGAGCACGATGGCGTTTGAATGTATCATATTTTGGAGCGCGATCGCGTTTGAAAGGAAAAATGCACCAAACATTAGGCTTTATGTTATTACTATTATCTCATTTCATATCATCATAACGAATGGAAACATTTGAAGTAACATAAGATAATCAATATATTTTTCTCTAGCATAGTTGTTCTTGAAATCTTTTGGAAGATTTAATTTATTGTTATCACAAGTAACAGAAAAAAACACAAATGTCAGAGCATGTCAGACCACCTCCAGGGCCCAGAAAACAGCTCAGACCTCAGAGGGTTAAGGCGATATTCCCTGAAGATTGTCCTCTACTCCGCTTTCTATGGTGGACCTGCAGATGGATGAGGCTCCTCAGACCTTTGAGTGGTTAGTCCTACCCTTTGGTACCACCTCCAGTCCTTGTTGTGTTATCTATGCACTCCAGCGCCACACCTGTCAGCACCCCTTGACAGATGAGGAGATTCGTTTCTCTGTGGAGAGTTTTTTTTTTTTTATGTTGATAATTGCCTCCAGAGCCTACCTACTGCTGATGCAGCCCATAGTCTGATGGATCGCCTGCGTACTATCCTTTCCGAAGCAGGATTTGAGATTCGTCAGTGGGCCTGTAACGATCCTGCTGTATTAAGTCACCTACCTCCCGACGCTCAAGCTACTAGTGTGGAGTTGTGGCTGACGCAGAAGTCCGACGTTCTCTTTCCTACCTTGCTACCCCAAACCGATGGTCCCGAGGACCCCCTTTCCTTCTCCTTGACCCTCGAGAATGGCCGGTCCTTCCTAATCCTGAGCCTAGTGAAGATCCAGCGGAGTTGTGGAAGTCTAGCTTTTGGTGAGTTGTTGCCTCACCTACCACTTGTAGCCACCCTGATAGATGGAATTATCCTACCTGGTAAGACCTGCTGGACGCCACGGCCCGAAACCTTCAAAGTGACCCAGTTCCTGACACCGGTCCAGAAGCCACAGATTATCGTTGAGCTGAAGCCCATGTCCTTAAACACGTCCAGCAGGAATCCTTCTCTGAAGATTACCACCTGTTAGAATCTGGGAAGACAGTTAAACCTAGTAGCCGTCTAGTCGCCTTGGCTCCGGAGCTGGATCCTTTTAGTGGCTTGATTAGAGTGGGAGGTCATTTGAGGAAAGTGGCCGACTTCGCGGATTCGGTTCTCCATCCTGAGTCCTAGACCCTAAGCATCCAGTTACTCGCCTGATCATCCGCCATTACGACAACCAGCTGCATCATCCTGGATCAGAACGGCTGTTTGCTGAAATAAGGAGGTGTTATTGGATCATGCGAAGCCGTGAAGCTGTTCAACGTTTTCAGCATACCTGTACGGAATGTTGTCGGTGGAGAGCCAACCTTCGGTGCCTCAGATGTCTGATCTACCCTCTGCCCATCTCCAGCTTTACATGCCTGCTTTCCATTCATGTGGCTCGGATTGCTTTGGTCCTTTCCTGATCAAAATTGGAAGACGTATCGAGAAGCGTTGGGGTATTCTCTTTAAGTGTCTCACCACAAGAGCAGTACACCTAGACTTACTCCCTAGATTGAGTACTGATTCCTTCCTTATGGCCCTTAGGAGGTTAATCGCTAGGAGAGGCACCCCAACCCAGTTCCTTTCATGGAGGCGAGCGTGAGTTGCGGGAAGCATTTGCTGCCTTAGCTCCTGACCTGCAGCGTCATCTTGCTCGTCAGAAGATCCACTTCTGCTTTAATCCCCTAGCAGCCCCTCACTTTGGTGGGGTTTGGGAGAGGGTGGTAAGATTTGCCAAGTCAGCTTTGTATACCATTTTGGGCTCCCAGTCGGTTCCTTAGGAGTACCTGATGACAATTTTGTTGGAAGTCGAGGCTATCTTTTACTCAAAAACCCATGGGCTATGTATCCTCCGATATAGCCAGTATTGACCCAGTGACCCCTAGTAGTCTCCTCATGGGGCGGCCTGATGGATCGTTGCCACAAGTCATTGAATCTGACATGTTGAGTCGCAGAAGATGGAGACATTCCCAGATCCTGGCAGATCGATTCTGGTCCAGATTCATCCGTGATTACTCTGATTCATCCGTGATTACCTTCCCACTCTGCAGACCAGGCAGAAATGGTAAGCTTCGCCTCCTGACCTCCAAGAGCATACCTACGTCATGATTGTTGACCCTCAGTTGCCCCGAGGTTTATGGCCTGTAGGTGAAGTCATTCAGCACACCTGAGCCCCGATGGCCATATCAGATCAGCAGATGTGCAGATCAAGGGTAAAATCTACACCAGACCAGTTGCCCGCTTGGTTGTCCAACCAACATTGCCTTCAAATGATCCTGGAGTTCCTAACCCTCATTAATAGATTCGCCTTTCCTGAATACAAAGATGCTTCTCATCTTTGGGCCCCATCTTTGAGCTTTTGTAAAGGCTCCTTTAAGAGAGGACTTTTATTCTGACATAGTGTATCGGTTTCGGACTGAGCTCTCTCTCGAGTGAAGCTGCTGTTGCCTGCTGAACTGTTATGTTGCGCCGATTGCTTAAAGGACATTTATTCTTGTTATCTGTGATATTTGCTGCAGAAGCTGCCTTGAGGTGTTAGTCATTGACCTACAAGTAAGCATGTTTGCCTTATGTTTGTGTTTATAGAGATTGGTATTTAGTTATTTATAACTGCGACACACACGCATGTCCAGACATGCCCTCAGCTGTTGTTTCTGGTAGTCTAGCTTAATGACGCTGTTCCATATGTGATTATTTCTTCTTTATTGAGATGTATATCACTGTTTTAGTTTTTTTGATGATTCCTTTGGGATGTCAATTCGATATTTTGAGCTGTTTATACCAAACGAGCGATTACAATCTGATGTGCTGTGTTATCCATATATAGAGTGATGTTTATCAGGTTAGATGATTGCTTATGGTCTATAATGTACAATGTGATACCTTATTATGTTGCCTTTGGCTTGCTCAGTTGGGGATATTTTGGGGATATTTAATTTAATTTTATCAATCAATAAATTCCTCTTGAAACAAACTTTGTTGTATTATTTTAATTTAATACTGTGAAGCTGCTTTGATACAATCTGTATTGTGAAAAGCGCTATACAAATAAACTTGACTTGACTTGACTTGACTTATTTTCCTTTATTGGATTGTATATTCCATGGTGAAATGTTACTGATGAGGATCTAGTATGCTTTGGCTGCCTTTATGTACCAATGGATGTTTATTATTGTATATATGCCAGCCATTCTTGTTATTCACTATCCTTTATGCTATTGTTTTCCAAACTAATGCCTCTACTGCCTGTAATTGATACCTACCTGTGAAATACCTGTACCTCTGCGGCTTGTTCTTTTATTAATACGTCATCTAAACCTGCTCAACTGTCTCCTCATCCTTATATTAAACTGTGCTCAGACAGAAGGTTCACTCATCTGATTACAAATCAGATCCAGACAGTCAAAGTCTCCCAAACATGATACAGGGCTCTCAAGTGTCACGCATTGAGCGTGACAGTCACTCATTTCAGTCTTTTGTCACACACTCCCGCAACACATTGTATTTCTCATGCGGAAAAATTATTTATAATATATTTAATATGCCGCAGCGCCCAAAATTTCTCTGGCCCCGCCGCTCTCACCATGGAACCGGCAGGAATCAAGCACGTCTCCCCTGGAGTTCTTAGTCGAGCCTGCCACTTATCAGCCAATCAAAAAAAAAGAAAGGGGCTACACAATAGCCAATCAGAAAATAGCACTATGAAGAAAGGGGCTACTCAATAGCTAATCAGAAAATAGCACTATTGTATCTGAGTAAGATTCTTCAAAACTTGAGAGCCCTGATGATAAAAACTGCAAATGGATTTTTGATATCTCAAATGGTTTTACCATGACAAGGCAAAACATTTATGGAAAAAAAGGAAAGCGGAAGTGTCACATGTCTTGTAGGCGGTGTATGATTGATCATGGATGATCACATGGATGTGGATATTGTTCTTCTCAGTCATAGCACCACCAACTGGCAGCAGAAAGTGTGGCTCTTATTACAAAATTAAGGTAGAGGATCTTGCACACTTTTTCAAAACAAACGACATGATTGCAAAGATTTAAATAAATGCTGTAAAACTCTGAGGAAGTTCCTCCATGACTGAAATGTTTGTTACTTTTACATGCACTGAGCACTTTATTTTTGCACATGGAAAACAATTAACAAAATTGTTTGGCTGCAGTTCCAGGTGTGTACATGCAAAGAAAACTTCAAAAGTGAAATTCAAAAAGTTTAAAAGTTGTGCTGAAATAGTATTTAGGTTTATTATAACTTCACTGTAATTTATTGTACTGTTTTGTTTAAAAGCTGTAATCCATTTATTCACATCTAAATGTCAGAGCATTAAACTGCTGTAGTGTGTGTTCTGGTTGTCTACAAGTCTGTGTTGTGTGTGTTTTTTCACAGCTGCATTCAGATGTGGATAAGGGTGATGGAAAGTCCGGTACGTGTTGACAGGGGAGGGAGCATCTTCAGTCTTCACTATCGATGAGAATACAGGAGACATCCATGCTACCAAACGCCTGGACCGAGAGGAACAGGGTTATTACACGCTGCGTGCTCAAGCGGTCGACCGCGAAACTAGCCTTCCACTAGAGGACGAGTCTCAGTTCATTGTGAAGGTCCAGGACATCAATGACAACGAGCCCAAGTTCCTGGACGGGCCGTACATCTCAGGAGTGCCTGAAATGTCTCCTCTCGGTACGTTCATTTAACTAATCTTTGCTCATCTTCAAAAGCTTCTGATTACTTTCTTAGAAGGACACGTATAAAAATACATTTAAAAATAGCCAAGAACTACCATTGAAAAAGTTGGGATCGGTATGATAATTTAAAATGTTTTTAAAGTAAGTTTCTTTTGCTCCCAAAGACTGCATTTATTTGACAAACAAGGGCTGTACAAAAAACCTCTTGTGTGTGTGGATCTACTTCACAGATTCAGTATCTGCCATTGCCAGTTGAAAAAAAATAATGTCTAAGCCTTTGTTACTAAACTGATTAAAACGTTGTATTAGACCAAGGAAAGGTGAATCGGGCTGTTTCTTGAAGTAACACGAGGCAGGACATGCTAATAATCTCCATCATAGCTGTATTTCTCTGTAGTGTGTTATTGAAGAATGTCTGAAAACTGACCAGACACCAACTAAAGAAACTGATTTACAGAATGAGATTATTACAAAACGAAAAGAAGATGATAAGCTTTTGCCTGTTTTCTCAATATTTTAAGGCACAGAATTGTGTGCTTTTACTCCCAGGATGCAGTGAGCCACTGAATGCTGTCAAATCTTGAAAACTGCCTATGAAAATAACCAAGAGCTTTCCGAAGCACAAGAACATGACAAATGAGAGCGAGAGCAAGAGACAAACACACAGTCACTAAAATGAAACATGGAGGCAGAAGCTGCCAAAGGATCAGATCGCTGATGTCTCAGATCACAGGACATCTCCTGAAGGATTCTGAGCTTAATGCTCCTTGCCTGAGGACCCTGTCAGAACGGGATTCATAGATTCAACTTCCAGGTTATGTTGGAGTGACAGTGTGTCAGAAGCTGCGACAGCGAACAGCAGCTCAGTGTGTGTGGATCAGTCACGTATTCAGTGTGTGTGGATCAGTCACATGAGAGGCGTATTCAGTGTGTGTCAGTCACATGACAGGCATATTCAGTGTGTGTGAATCAGTCACATGACAGGTTTTTAAAATGTATTTAACCTTTATTTAACCAGATGATCTCATTGAGATTTAAAACCTCTTTTTCAAGAGAGACCTGGCCAAAATGGCAGCATATTGATAGTGCATAGTTACAAATACGATCACCAAGCATACGCACAACAACAAGGAACATTTAAACAACATCCTCAAGATACATAAACAAACAACTAGGGGTGGCACGGTACATGAAGAAACATCCGAACCGTTCGGTTCACTTGTCTCGGTTCGGTGCGTCTGTGCGTCGCACGGTTCGACGCATGCGCAATGTAGCCTCGTGCCCGTGCTAATACAATGCTAAATCATAAATCAGATGTATGTAGAATAACATTACGATGTCCAGCAATCGATTTAAATAGTACACTGGGTTTACTTAGACATTTAATGAGATCTACTCCACTATATGTTGTTTTTTTCACGTGAATAAATACATATATCAACTGTTTCATGTATGTACTTTAATGGTCCAGTGGCAGAACTTGTGCCAAGCGTGTCAGAGGTTCTGAGTTCTAATCCGCACTCGTATATATTTTTTTTCATTTTCATCAAAACCGATTATGTTTATCAGTGGTTGTATATCAAGCAGGGACAATTTGTGTGAATTTTGGTTCTTCCATCTCGAAACAAATGAACAAAGCTCAAGTGTTCTCAATGGAGGCAGGCAGCAGAGCGAAAGGCAGAACGGGAGCACGCGCGGGATCGCTTGATTCGCTGGGCCAGCTTCATCAAACCTGGTGACAGAGCCATCTACCAGCGCTCTGGCAGTGATAATGTGGGTTTGGAATGATTCGTAACATTTTTATAATTGTAACGAGTAACGATGCAGCACATAAAAAATGTATCGGAGTAAAAGTATTAAACTCATCGAAAATATGTGTGTCATCAGCGTAGCAGTAATAGGAAAAAACATGTTTCTGAATCACAGATCCTAGTGATGTCATGTAGATGGAGAAGAGAAGTGTTCCAAGCACTGAGCCCTGAGGCACTCCAGTAGCTAGATGTTGGGTCTTAGACACACCCCTCCACGACACTCTAAAGGACCTACCTGAGAGGTAAGACTTGAACCATTGGAGTGCGGTTCCTGAGATGCCCTTCATCTTTAGGATTGACAGAAGAATCTGGTGGTTAACTGTGTCAAAGGCAGCAGACAGATACAGCAGGATGAGAACTGAGGATTTGGAAGCTGCTCTTGCCAGTCTCAGAGCTTCACTTACTGAGAGCAGGGTAGTCTCAGTTGAGTGTCCTCTTTTGAAATGAGGAGGGTTGAGAAGAGAGGAGAAGTAATAAACAAAGCAATTATAAACAAAGAGACGAAGATGCCACACCAAGGATCAACTACTTCCAAGGTCTCCAGTCAGTTTGGACAAATCAAGGAAACAAAAAGGGTAAAAAAAAAAATTATAATCACAACAATTAGGCCAATCCCCTTGGATATCAACAGCGGGAGAAAAGCCTCCAGACAAGAGTTCAAAGAAATGAACACAAACACAGTAAACAACTTAACATATGTAAAAAGACAGAAAAGAACAAAACAAATAAAGTGGTGCCAGTCCATCAAACACACTCTACACTCAAACACACATTCACAACAAGGACAGGTATAATAAATCCAACAGAGTTGAGCAAGCAACTGTGTAACAAGCTAGCCGCCTGCTGACTTGAGATAGCCGCAGTTCCAATAATCATTGAAAAGATTAATAATCATTGGACACCAATTAATCCTCGGTCCCGTGGGAAAGGCAGCCGGGTACGACGAAGAAACCCGTAGGCAAAACATAACATGAAAAAACGTGTAAGCAAAGCAGCAGATGTTCAGCGCTGATGTAGCCGACTGGCAGCCGCACCCCCGGTTAAATGGCACTCCCTAAAATGCACAGGATGTCCATTTACAAATATATGCCACATTAACCATTCAACTATTACTCAGTATAGCAAGATACCTATGATTACCAGCGTTGTGTCACAGGCCCCAAGCTCTGATTGCTGATAGCAGGGCGCACACTCAGCTGGTGAAAGGGCTGCCGCCACACTGGGGATTCTATAGCACGAAACATTCCCTATAAGCCCAAGTTATGCAGTCAACGAGTGGAAAGAGAAACGGAGCTAATCATACCTGCGCCGCTACGGTAAAACGGATAACCAAGGCAGACGTCAGGTCGCTGGGCAGGTAAACAAGACAACAAGTCGCGTACCGGTGACATCAATTGTCAAAAGAAAAGTCCCAGTTTATAAAGGGGTCTAGCCCTCGCGATTGGCTCAGAGTTACAGCCCAGAACCACTCACAGAACAGCAAATTAAGTGTCACTTAGGGAGGCATGAGCCAGACAGCTGCATCCTGCTACACATAGTTAGTTTGTGAAGTGTTATTTATGCTCTATTCTCTTTTCTGAGGGCAAAGTTTGGTTTGCCCTCAGACCTCTGATGTCTGAGGGCAAGGTTTGGTTTTTCAGCAAGAGTGAATGGTTTTGAGTGTAGAGCTTCATTTTGACCTGAAAATATGATGTTTGGGGAACTGGGTGAGACGTTGTGGATTTGTGTTTACTGTTTTGAGAATACGAGACATAGTTTCAAGAAATGTGTTTAAGATAGATAGATAGATAGATAGATAGATAGATAGATCCTTTTTATTAATCCTTTGCAGGAAATTACAGTGTCACGGCAGCTTCAAGACAAAACCAACACCATACATTCACTCAGAACATATCCATAAGTTAAGTTAAAATACAACAATCTAATAAAAGGAAGTTATATTTGTGCATTAAAAGTCGTATAGCAGCTGGTATGAAGGACTTCCTATATTGCTCCGACTTGCACATTGGTGCTATCAGTCTTTGACTGAAGGAGCTACTGTTTATCACCTTCAGGTGGTGGATTGGGTGTGCAGGGTTGGTCAGTATTGATCTTAGTTTATTCAATGTTCTGGCCCCTGCCACTTGCTGAACCATCTCTAGTTCAGCCCCGACCACCGAGCCGGCCTTCTTAATGAGCTTGTCCACTCTGTTCCTGTCTGTTTTGCGGACGCCATCTCCCCAACAGGCCACAGCAAAAAACAGAGCACTGGCCACCCCTGTTTGATAGACACTGCAGAGCAAGGGTTGACCGATATTAAACGACCTTAGCCTCCTTAAAAAGTAAAGTCGGCTTTGCCCCTTACGGTACACCACCTCCATATGACTCTTCCAGTCCAGCTTACTATCCAGCTGCACACCCAGGTACCTGTGATTGGCAACCTGCTCCACCTCGTTGCCCCTGATGGTGACTGGTGTTGGCTGGATTCTTCTCCTCCTCCCCCTCCTAAAATCCACCACTATCTCCTTGGTTTTTGTGGTGTTGAGATGTAGGTTATTGTCCGCACTCCATTTCACAAAGTTGCTGATTGTTCTTCTGTACTCCTCCTCATCGTCTCCGTTGATGAGGCCGACCACTGAGGTATCATCTGAGAATTTCTGCAGGAAGCAACCATCAGTGTTGTATTGGAAGTCCGCCGTATAGATGGCAAACAGAAACGGAGCTAGCACAGTTCCTTGTGGTGCTCCTGTGCTGCTTAGAATGGTACTTGAGACAAGAATGATTCAGTGACTCATAAAGACAGTTTAAAGAATGATTCAATGACTCATAAAGACAGTTTAAAGTGATTCAATGACTCATAAAGACAGTTTAAAGAATGATTCAATGACTCATAAAGACAGTTTAAAGAATGATTCAATGACTCATAAAGACAGTTTAAAGAATGATTCAATGACTCATAAAGACAGTTTAAAGAATGATTCAATGACTCATAAAGACAGTTTAAAGAATGATTCAATGACTCATAAAGACAGTTTAAAGAATGATTCAGTGACTCATAAAGACAGTTTAAAGAATGATTCAGTGACTCATAAAGACAGTTTAAAGAATGATTCAGTGACTCATAAAGACAGTTTAAAGAATGATTCAGTGACTCATAAAGACAGTTTAAAGAATGATTCAGTGACTCATAAAGACAGTTTAAAGAATGATTCAGTGACTCATAAAGACAGTTTAAAGAATGATTCAGTGACTCATAAAGACAGTTTAAAGAATGATTCAGTGACTCATAAAGACAGTTTAAAGAATGATTCAGTGACTCATAAAGACAGTTTAAAGAATGATTCAGTGACTCATAAAGACAGTTTAAAGAATGATTCAGTGACTCATAAAGACAGTTTAAAGAATGATGCATGTGCTGACAATGCAAAGAAGTGGGCAGGATTTACAACAGCTTGTGCTGATAACAAACTAATATACACTAGAGTTACAGAATCATGACTTTATTTTGTATTTTTATTGTGACTCCTGAGACACTGAGGATGTGCAGATGAACGTCCATCTCTACGTGTGCGCATAGATATATATACACTCGATGTCGCCTTGGCTACGGCAGTTCATTGGAACGAATGTCTTTAATGTGACATCTAGTATATATATATCTAAGCGCACAAGTCACACACCAGGAAGCGTCCGCGCCTTCAGATCACTTCGACGTGGTTGTGTTATAAGAGGTAAAAACGATATAAATACTGTTCGTTTTCTCACACAACCCGCTCGTTTCGCGTCTTAGGCCATCAATGTGTACTTACGATGGGGAATTGTTTCATTTGGACGATGGGGAATTGTTTTAATTTGGACTTGTGCATGCTCTTTGAGACAGTGACCGCAGACCTGCATTATATGACTGACAGACAAGAACGGTTTGACCTAAAAATATCAAAATTGAAACTGCTGCGTAAACAAAGACACCTACATCTTGGATGCCCTTGAGGTAAGCTAAAACATACCAAAATTTAATTTCAAAGTGAACTATCCCTTTAATGATTTTAATGTAATGGATTATGAGGTAATACCCGGTGCATTCAGAATCAGATGTGGTGCTTTTATAACGTCAAAGTAAATGCAGCATCAAGTTTGAGAGTTAGGGAAAATTCTGCCAACACCGGTCTGAAAAAATGATATATTTTCCCTGCTTGTGTTTGCAGGTTCATTCTGAGAATCAGCCCTGATGGCACCAAACACCAAAGGCACAGATCAAATGGAAATCTGGAAAGGTCCAAAGAAAAGCCTCAGCCTGAACCCCTCAGTGTTTCTCATCAGAGAGCTTGACAACTTTGACTGGCAAAATTACTGAAATGTAACAACACAAACTGACTTTGACTGTATTTTATTATTTTAAGGCCTGTTTTGCTTTTCAGTGTGTATGTGTTTCCCATGCTACAGATACAGATAGTCCCCAGGAGACTTCTATGGACTTTGGTGATGTTGCCTTTTTTTCTTCAGCTAGTGGCTCCTAAAGGTCAAGATTTGTAATTTGTACTTATAAAACAAAATGTTCATGAGTTATTGTCATTTTTGGGGGGTGGGGTAAACATACATTTAAAAAAAGAAAAAGTTGACAAAATAAATAAACTCAATACTACTGTACTGTAAGTGAAAATACGATAATAATACTGTAAATGCTGAATAATTACTGAATAATACTGAATAATTACTTTACTGTAAGTGAAAATACGATAATAATACTGGAAATGCAAGTACAGTAAATGGTACAGTATACTGTAAGTGAAAATACAGTAATAATACTGTAAGATTTACAGCAGCCTCTACAGTGTAGTTAGTGCCCGACACAGACCACATACACTATGTATGGAACAGTGGGATTGGAATCAACTGCTCCTCTCTTCCCTCATCTATTCTTCTCCCTCCATTAATTATCCCTCAGTATATTTTACTCAATTTATTAATTTATTTTTTAAAGTCATTAGAAACTTTGTTAAACATTGATATTGTGTAGTTTGTGATCCTCCATCAGCAGCTGCAGTTTCTCTCAGCTGTATCAGTGCAGTCACTGTGACGTCTGACTGACAGAGGTTTTTGTACGACTCTTTATCACTGTGTGAACACACCTTTACTGTTTGGATAGTGAAAACTCTGACAGTAATAATCTCCTGTATCTTCAGTCTGGACTCCACTGATGGTCAGAGTAAAATCAGTTCTGGATCCACTGCCACTGAATCTAGATGGAGTTCCTGTATGACGGATTGTTGCTTCATGTATGAGGTTTTTAGGAGCTTCTCCAGGTTTCTGTGAGTACCAGGATAAGTAATAAACACTAGCATAACCATGCACTCTACTGCTGGTTTTACAGTTTATTCTGACTTCTTCTCCTGGTTGAACTGCTGTTATTGATGGACTCTGAGTTACAGTGATCTGTCCTCTACACTCTGAAAGAAAAC
>FLSR01000443.1:66319-136202 GCA_900092035.1 Leuciscus waleckii
CGTGCAAGCACACTTATCAATGAACTTGATACATGTTGCAGAAATGTTTTATCCATGCCTTTCAACTTGCGTGTGCAAAATTCAAAATTGAATGAATGTGTAGCAATTTGTACAAATAGAGACATTTTTGTGAATACAAATGTTTTCCTTTGTATTAGTGTATCATAATTTGCGCATGCAACACAGAAGATGTGCATGTGTGGATCAGGTGACACGCGTGCATTCATTGACGTCTTTTCTGAGTCGATCTCATTTGATTCATTTGGATTTTAAGACTTTCTTTTCGCTGTTTTTAATTATTTCACAACCCACACACAAACAACTACAAATGAATAGCCTGGTGCTAATTATTAATGTGTGCACAACTACCCATCTATTTGACAAGTTCACAAATGTGCGTCACTACATTTAAACTAATACAATACAACTTGTGTGTGTAAAATCCAAAATCACATGAATGTGCAGCATTTTGTACAAATAGAGACATAGTTGTTAATACAAAACCTCGGTTTTGTATTAATGTAGGCCAGAATTTGTGCATGCAACAAGTAAGATGTGTATTTGTGGACGAGGTGACACGCGTGCATTCATTGACTCGTTTCTGAGTCGATCCTATTTGATTCATTTGGATTTTGAGACTTTCATTCCGCGGTTTCGCCTTGTAGATCCACACACAGCTGTCTTAGAAAACCTGCTACCACTAGATGGCAGTATTCTGCTAAAACAGACAACGGCAGCGTAATCAAGCGTTCTTCCTCATTTAAGACGCTTAATGTGAGTGATATTGAAGCACCAACTTTAGTACACAATATAGTCCTACCTTATTAATAAAGCATACTTTATAGAGGCAAACAGATTACATCAGATTATGAACAACACCCATAGAAAACCATTATAAAATGCTTAACATGCGTTAAGGTGTATTGGCTACTTTGGCTACTGAGTTTAAATATCACCGTCTTACTCCATTGACGTTAAGCTTTTTCTTTATAATATGCTCTATAGAGTTCCGGGGGATGACGTAGTACGTGACAGGAAACCGTGCGCACCGCCATTTCGCAGAATTCAGCAGATTGGCAGACTGTTGTGGTGAAGGCGGCTAAACATGGTCGATAACTGTTGTGCACCAGGTTGCACAAATAAACGAGGGAAAAAGAAAGGTACGTCGTTTTACCGCATTCCTAAAGATGCGGAGAGGCGAGCTAAGTGGATCAGTGCCATTAAAAGAGCCAGAAGCAAGCAAAACAAGACTGAAAGATGGGACCCCCCAGCCGTTGGATTCCGCTTGTGCAGCGATCACTTCTTATCAGGTAAGTTGCCGAATACAAAGCTTACTAACATAAGTATCTTCATTATTTAATAGGCTATAATTGTGGTTTCTGATCAGTTTAATACTAGCTAGTTGAATTATAGCATGCAATTCGTGGGGCTAACAATGTCATGTTTTGTAAGCTAGCAAGTGCTAACGTAGTAAACAAAACCCAGTTCGATACTGAAATGTTTCTATTTATTTTGTAGGGAGAAAGAGTGATAATCCCTTGAGTCCGGACTTTGTTCCATCTATTTTCAACTACATTCCATCTCCAGGGAAGAGGAAAAGAAAAATGAGACTGGAGGTTTTCAACAGACGACAGAAAGCAAAGCTACAGAAGATAGAGCAGACAAAGCTATCTGCGAAAGCCATCCCTCCCAGGTGAATATATAAAAGTTTCTTAACCTGTTCAACCCCACTTCCATGGACTTTAAAATTATAAACCAAAAAGTTTTCGCACAATTCATTGTAGGTTTAATAACACCCAATGAGCTAAAAACCATAACATCTGTGACTGGTTTGAAATCATCACACACCTACCGACTTGCATTTGGCAGCCACTGACTATGCATGTGATTGTCACTGTCATTGTCAATATCTATCTATCTATCTATCTATAATATATATTATGATGTAAATGTGCTATACAAATAAAATGTACTTACTTACTAATGAAAGCTAGTATATACTGCAGAAAACAGAGAGTGATTGACAAAAAAATGACAAACTGTCATCAGTTGTGTATACATATATTCTTAATCTACTACTTTTGTGTTTTCTAGTCGAAGATTCGATGCATCGATATGCGGAGCCTGATTCGACCACCGATCTCACAGTCGAATCTTCGCGGGTGAAACGAGCATCATACCATTTTGGCAATATGGGGGTGCTCAATGTCTAATTGCACACAGAACTACTGGTTTTGTACGGATATATTAAGTTATATACAGCCTTTATTATGATAATGCAGTAAAAACAAAAGTGAAAAGAAAAAGCGTTCAATAAATATTTTTAACGTGTTTGTGAATAAATCCAACCACCCCTGCCCTGTGACAGATTTAAGTTTCACTTTCCCTGATCCATGACGAGACGAGGACCATCTTGACGGCAGGGATTAGGCTACTTAATGTCTGGATTAAGAAAATCTAAAGTGTGGATGCACTTTGAAATGGTAAAAGATGATCCAAAAAAAGTAAAATGCAAGTTGTGCCAACAGCTCATGTCGTACCACTCATCAACAACAAATATGGCTTTCCACTTAAAACGGGTAAGTTTCTTACTAATAAAGACGGTTCACTCTTTCATAATGGCGCTTTTAATTTACGAATAGTAATATCATACGTTGGGACTTAAAATATGTTCGTCATTTTTTTAGATCCACCCACAGTATCAGACTGACGACGGCAGTTCATCTAGTAGCAGTACCGGAGCTGCGCCAAAATTAACTCAAAGAAAGCTAGATTTGAGGCCACCATTGTCCGAGAAAAGGAAAAGAGAAATCACGGACAAAATTGCAGAGTTTATTGCGCTCGACATGAGGCCAGTGAATGTTGTGGATGGTGACGGTTTTAAAGAATTAATGCGCACACTTGAGCCAGGATACACAGTTCCCAAAAGAGAGACGGTTATGCATGCGGTGGATGCAAAATACGCGTCCATACGCGCGGAGGTTTACATGTTAATAAACAATTGCAAAGCAGTCAGCCTCACCACAGATATTTGGACCTCGCTGCAAATGGAGGCATATCTTACAGTTACAGCCCACTTTATTACTGAAGCCTGGCGACTGGAAAATTTTGTGTTACCAACAAAAAAAATGGAGGAAAGTCATACAGCAGAACATATTTCACAAACACTGAAAGAAGTCATTTCTGATTGGGACATTCCAGGTACTAAGATCGTTTCTGTTGTCCATGACAATGCAACGAATATGGTTGCATGCACCAATCAACTGGCCCAAGACCCATCGTGGGGAATGTACAGGGAGTCCGTTGTGCGGGGCATACACTGCAATGTGCATTAACAGCGCATTAAAGAAAGAACCCGTGTGTCGCACTGTTGCTGCTGCAAGGCGCCTTGTTTCACACTTCAAAAAAAGCGCAAAGGCCACCACAGCACTTGCAGAAAAACAAAGAGAACTGAATGTTGCAGAGCATAAACTTGTACAAGATGTTGCCACTCGATGGAATTCTGTCTATCTTATGCTCGATCGCCTGTTAGAACAAAGGGGTGCAGTTTCAGCTGTGCTGACGGATTCAACTGTCAGCAAACGGTCCGACCGCGATCTAGAGCTCACAACATCCCAGTGGAGAATGGCAGAGGACATAGTCAATGTTCTCAAGCCAATGATCAAACTGACAGAGCTTTTGTCACAAGATATGAACACATCTCTGTCTGCCACTGTTCCGATGCTTATGAACATTAAGAAACGACACTTGGTGGTACATGAAGACGACAGCGCTGTTACCAAGACCCTCAAGATTACCCTGACCGAGGAGATTGACAGACGATGGGAGCTTAAAGGCCGTCTTTTGGAGAGCAGTATTTATATCAAGGCTGCAATTCTTGACCCACGTTTTAAGAAGCTTTCTTTTTTCACTGATGATGAGCAAAGGAATGAGGCGTATACTGTGGTGGAAAATCTGGCTGAGAGTTTAGCTGCCAGGCCTGTACAGGAGGTAGTTGATGACAGTGAATTGGTGGAGGAGCGTGATACTGCAGCAGGCCCTTCACGACAAGAAAAAGAGAAAGACCAAAAGATGTCGATGCTGTTGTCCAGTGATGAAGAGGAGCAACAGCCAGGGGACAGTGAGATGAAGGCTTATTTAAAGGACACTACAAAAAGCAGTACAGGACCACTGGAATGGTGGCAAAAGAACGAGGAGAGATACCCAAAGCTGTCCATGGCCGCAAAGAGATTCCACAGCATCCCATCTACTTCCACACCATCAGAAAGAATTTTCTCCAAGGCTGGATTTATTATCAGTAAAACCAGAAGCGCACTGCTGCCGGCCAACGTTGACAAGTTGGTTTTCCTCGCACACAATGTGAAAAGACTCAAACGCACACCAGCAGAGTGAAAGACTGGATTTTTTTCGATCGGGTAGGGTACAATTGTTTTCAAACATTTCAGCCGTTTCTAATTTTAATTGGCTGTGAACATGTTTAGCTAAAAAAAAACTGCCAGTTTGCGTTTATTGTTGTTTCGGCAGTAATTGTTTATCCACCACATTACCTTTTATTTAAACCTAAATAAGTTCGTCTGTCAGTTGGCAGGCAGTTTTGGTCGCTTTATTAAAAGTTGTTGCTGTGTATTATTAGAAATGTATAATCTGTTCTAATTAAATTCTTTAAATTAATGCTTTTTTTTGTGTCGATGTTGCGCTGCATGAAAGCATGCTGGCACAGGCAATTTTGCCGATTTCATTCATTTCGCAAAATGTGAAATGCAAATCCTAGAGAGTTTTTTTTTTTAGGTTTTTTTTTTAAAATTTTTTTTTTTTTTTTTTTTTGAGGTTTATTTATCAAAATGTTCTTTTATTATTTGTCTGATGTTCTGTATTTCGATCGCGGCTTTAGAATATTATGAGAAAACGTTTACAAATGTTTATCCACCACATTACCCTTTTTATTTAAACCTAAATAAGTTCGTATGTCAGTTGGCAGGCAGTTTTGGTCGCTTTATTAAAAGTTGTTGCTGTGTGCAGTGTGTAAAATAAAATAAAAATAGTTTTACCCTCCTGCTGACTATAGTGTCGTGCCCCTCCCAACCCATTCACACACACACATAGATGATTCGACTATCGGTCGACTATAGAAAGATTCGAAAATTCTGATTCGACTATGAAAACTCATGGTCGGGGACAGCCCTACACATGTCTAAGTTCTACCAAACATAGCCAATGTCTGTTTTAATCATTCATCCATTCAAGTTTTAACAATTTCCAGACATATGCACCCACCTCGCCCCAGATGCCAGCCGTGTCGTCGAGATTGTGTTTCTGGTAGGACAGCTGTCGGATGCAGTTATTAACGGCAACACTACTCCTGCCAGGAGCCATTTCCTCCTCTGATATCTCCACCCAGCCCAGAGATCGCACCGCAAAACACTGCAAACACACACACACACACACAAGCATGAAGAACACCAACATCTAGATGATGTGTATGTGGTCAGTCATCAGTGTGTTTACCTTCGCCCCCTCGGTACTGCTGACATAAGACTGTTCCTCTTCCTCCTCAGACTGAGAAAAACTGCACACAACAAGATGATGACACACAGAGATGGGTCAATACTCCAGTAGCTCAAACACTAGAGCCCAATCCTGCTGAGTTCAGGACCAGCCCTGCTCCTGCAAACTTCTCTGTATATCAAGTGTTCCTGAAGATATGAATCTGCTGGTTCAGCTGCGTTTGATCAGGGGTTGAAGCTGAACTTTCTCCAGGAAAGGATTGGGCACCCCTTCAGTAGTCTTAACGTGAGTGGCTTAGATAAGCGTCTAAGAAATGCATAAACGCAACGCCATATAAATGTTTTTGTGCTGTGATACTGTGTCATGCTCAGTGTGATGTTTGATTGATCTTGTACCTGAGATTGATGGAGGCGTAGCGTAGAGTCGCTCCCTCAAACTCCTTCAGACTTTCATCAGAAGCTATATCCTCCTTCTGAGCGATAAAAACAGCATTATATGGACTTAAAAAAACTGAATAAGGTGTTTGTACGTCTGTAACACCATTATGAACCTACCTGCCAGAGTTCTTCAACACTGAATGTGTTTGGTTGTGAAACACCGTTCCATGTAATCTAATTACAAATGTGTTCATGTTTAAAGACATAAGCATTCACATGGGTTACAACAGTCCTCATACTGATGTGATATTAATAACTGTGTGCACCTGTGGCCCGTCAGCGGGTGTGAGCGCAGGCGAGGCGCTGGCGGGTCTCTCCTCCAGGGGCCCGGGCGGCTCCCACTGTGTGGTGCCTGTGGGAATGTGCCAGTAGTAGGTGCCTGAGGTGTCCTGCACTCGCATCCAGCCAGCGGGCAGGTCCGTGTCCGTCTCAAACGCACTGCCATCCCAATAGGACTCTACAACAAAGAAACGTTTCTTACACCTGGTATTAACATTTCAAGTGATCTGATCAAAAGTTGTCAGGTGAGGCGGATGGCCGTTTACACCTGGCAGTAAAATGCCTTGCAAATATGGATTTCAATGGTTCTCAATAGCTTACAAACCAAAAACAGTATGGTCGTTATGGACTAAACAGTTCATTAGAAGTATCTTTTCCTATACAGAGGCACAGCTGTTACACAACATGAGCCTGCTGTAGTAGATATGATGTTTTGAGCAGAATGCTCATTGTTATTTTAGTCCATTGTTATCCTATAATCCGTGAAATCTTGAGTATTTAATATGTTCGCCAAGATATTATTGGTTATCAGGTAAAAGGGGAAAACACTGAATGAAACTAACCCCCTGAGGTCGGTTGTCGCGCCGGCACTATCAGGTAAAGGGGAAAACACTGAATTGAAACTTAACCCCCTGAGGTCGGTTCTCGCGCCGGCACGATAGGCTCGTTTTTTTCCTTATCAGTTTTTCAGAGACGAAAAATACTCTGTTGATTTTGACTTTTCAGAAGGTTGATGTAGCAGTAAATGTCAAATAAAGCTCTTGGGGTTTGAACATGGTCTCTGGAGACAGAGCTGCTCTATTCTGAGAGGATCACAATCACTCCACCCTGACAATGCAAATGGGGTTTCAGTCTCACTCTCTGATTGGTTACATGATCTGGACTGGAACACTTTCACTTCTGCTTTAGTGAAGCAGCGCAGACAAACTGATCATTTATAGGAGATTAAAAACTTTATTATATAAAAATATCATAAAATATCAAGAATCAGCCGTTCTGACACTAATTGTTACATAATCATTATATTTATAGGCAATGGTGTAAATATACTGTATATGAAAATGTTATTAAAAAAATATAATACATGATCACAACTCAAGAATCAGCCGTTGTGACAGTAATTGTGTAAGAATGTAAAAGTTTCTGAGGCTCAAATGGAAAGCATCACGTCCAGACAGCAGAAGTGACTGAATGCAGTCTGTTCAGTTTGATTGACAGGATCATATATTACACCTAAAACATGATGATCATATTGAGACACTGACTCATTCTCTTCATAAACAGATTTTTGTATGACTCTTTAACACTGTGTGAACACATATTTAGTGTTGATGTAGTGTAAACTCTGACAGCAATAATATCCTGTATCTTCAGTCTGGACTCCACTGATGGTGGAAAATACAAACATAAATCATTACTCAAACCTGGACAACGATTGCAGAATAGTTCTGAATGAATCGGCGGTAATAACCGCAAAATCCTAGGAAAGATCGTAACGTCTTCAGGTTTGTTGGCACTGGCCATGTAGTGACGGCCTCAATCTTGTTTGGTCTGGGGCGACGCCATCTGAAGACACGATGTGCCCCAGGTACGGGCCCTTGGCAGACAGATCTGGCACTTGTCATCTCAGAGTTTCAGCCCAACTTCACCCAGACGATCTAGGACCTTGAGCAGTCTCTCTTCGTGTTCCTCAAGAGTTTTTCCAAACACTATCACGTCGCCAAGGTACACTAGCACTTGTAAGAGGTTCATGTCACCAACAGCCTTTTCCATTAACTTTTGAAAGGTTGCTGGAGCCCCAGTAATGCCTTGAGGCATTCGTTCAAACTGGAAAAATCCTAACGGGCAAATGAATGCTGTTTTCTCTTTATCCTCTTCGGACATAGCTATCTGGTAGTAGTCTGAACGCAAATCCAGTACAGGGAACCCCTGACTCCCTGTTAAGGCATTCAGTGCATCTTCAATGCATGGTGTTGTATACTGGTCAGGTATGGTTCGGCTATTCAACAGTTTGTAATCTACACACAGAAAAATCAAGGTACAGGATTGTACCTAGAAGAGTATAAATGCTTTGTCGCCCCAGCTGTACCCTAGCAGGGTACAGCAATGTACCTCTGAACATTGGTACATTTTTGTACCTTCTTGTTTGTACCTCTAAAAGAACATGTATGTACCCCTAGTGTTAGAAATGTACCATTAGGTCCTGGTATGTTTTAAAATTACAACATGGTATTTTCCCAGATCATATCACAGATGTCCTGCTGCACTGATTTGTACTAAATATATATAAGAAAAGAAATACTGTACTTCTGAGAATTAAGTTCATGGTGTGATTTAATTCCTTCAGATGCATCAGAGCATTTTCCTTAACCAGTTTTAAATACAAAACAGAGGCAGTGCATGTTTCACAATTTATTTAATCACAAAAGTAAAAAAAATCAAAAAAATAAAAAATAAATCACAAGAGTGAAAGTCCTTCGAGTGCACTTTGGGCAATGGTACAGTTGAGGCATGATGAGGATCTAATACAAAAGGTTAATCATCCGGACTAAAGTTACTGGCAGTGGCTTGCTCCCTCTTCCACAATGTTGACAATGCGCCTCTGAAGAAAAGTAGTGTGTTTTTCAGGGGTGGTGGATATGCAATGTTGAAAGTAAAGTACATACAGAAGGCTGTTATGAAGGCTTCATCAAGGCTGGTGCACTGGCACACATCTATTCCATCTACATTCACCACACTGAGCCCTCTTCCAATGATCGCCGTTTTCCAGTCTTTATCCATCAGTTGTATGGTTGGAAAGGGTGAAGCAGGGTCTCCCTACATTAAAAGAAAACAGATTTTCAAATTCAAAATAAACAAACAAGTAAATATAGTTTATTGGCATTTTTATTGCAAGCACTTGTCATAGTTTTGTCATACGCGCATGTCGGTGATGTCGCAAGTGTGGTTATGTCTTTATGAATTTAGGCAAGGCAAATTAATTGTAGGTCTTAATATTAATTTAATAACAATACCAGCTTTATAATAATAATAATATAATGGGAAAACGAGCCAATTATCGTATGATATCATCCAAGGCATCAGCGTTATCTCTAACTATCGTCAATATACCATACTATCATCACAACCCTAATTCAGAAGCCTACCTCTCTCATAGTAATGTAGTGTACACTCTTTTCTCTGAAGATGGATGGCAAGAGGAGAAGCCCGGCCCTCAAATCAATTCCTGCAATATCGGAAAAATATTTTAAATTCACAATCACATATATTCTGCAATGTAGTAAAGTAAATTGCAGATATTATTGTGAGGTTCACTAGCAAGGTGACTGTCTTTACCTGGTATATCTTCAGCCAGGGCATCTTGTCTTGCTTCAGTGTAGTGTTTTGCTAGGGGGGATTTGGTCTTGGCAAGTTTGAGCACATTAGGTAGAACACTGGCAAAACCCTCTCTGAAGCGATGACAGAAGCCGTTTGGTGAAGGATGGATACGGTCAACTCAACCTCATCAAAAAACTGTAGGATATACAAGACATGATTAACATTCTTCATTCTTACTGAAACCATTTGATTTCTATACTGTAGCATTTAGAAGTATTTTCAGAAATGTTTAGTTTCCTTGTTTTCAATGACAGCAATGACATGTCTTCAATTTCACAATTTCCAAAATTATAATATATTGCTTCCCTGTAACATTCAGGTGTTTTCAATATACTCACTTCAGCAAGCATTCTTAAGAAAGGATATTTTTTTAGTACATCCTCTACAGACATTCCTTCGATGATTTCTCTACGTCTCCAGGAGAATGTTCGTGCCATGCGGTCTTTCACAGTCAACATATCTGGATGCGCCTTCCGATACTCATTTTGTAACACGTTCACATGCACCTCAACAGATGTTGAGTCCTCCCCAACACAAGTTTCCTTTGTCAGAACAACAGAAACAGATATGCAAAAAGTTTGAACAACAAGGTTTTTTAGATAAATAAAAAATAAATTTAACATTGCATGAAAAATGAGACCTAATGTTCAGTCAGTGAAAGAGTGAAGTATATGTGAAAAAGTAGTAAAATATATTATCTACCTTACATTGTCCTGCACTAAGTGAAAATGTAAAGGTGTATGTAAAATATGTATATGGCAGTGGGCTTACATATGCTACACTGGCAGACTTTCGACAAAAACTTGCAGATGCACTGGTGGATCTGGACTGTTTTGTATGGCCAAACTTCTCTTTCAGCTTTCTGACTTCACTGTCGCTGACAAGAGGTGCACGTTCTGCTTTAAACTTCCTCTTTAGGGACATGTGCCAGGTGTGCTAGTAGCAAAACATATTCCAGCAAGTAAAAGATTAAGTAACAATATCTTGAGGATTATGCAAACAGATCAATCAATGGCTTAAAAACAATGCAACTTACATAGCCATTTCCCTCCTTATCTCTCAGGAAAGGGTATTTCACAATCAGTGCCTTGGCAACTTGAATATACTCTGCATTAGTTGGATACCTAGCACAAAGGCAGAAACAAACGAAATCAATCTTTTGGTTTTGTCTTATGGTCTACATAGATTGTGAATTGATCTTAAAGATTGTATCAGTGATTTCAGGCCCCCCCCCAAAATGATCACATTCATCTAATCTTTCCTAACGATCCAGCTAGCGGTCGTTAGGAAAGATTAGATGAATGTGATCTTTTTTTTTGGGACCTGAAATCGCTGATACAAACTTTAAGTAGTACAGTTGTAGTAGCACAGGTGGTAATAATTGTTATACTTACAGGGTGTATTCTGCCATCATTTCATACAGCGTTCTGATTATTTTGTTGCGTACTTTAGGAATTGTGTGACACGGTTCCTTGGTGTCAAGTCTCGCCTGGACATCTTTGGGAAAAGTTGGAATGACAGTCACAAGGGGTAGTCTCCTGTGAGCTGCTTCACCACTGCAATACAACATTAAATACATCAGTTACCAATTGACCCTTCGCAGGGAGCTTGATTGACAGGTGATCTGACCAATCATACTTCGCCATCCGCCATTTTGTCGGAGCACGCAGTCAAAAGAGATGGTATATTAACATGGGAGGATTTGAACTTGAAAAACGGAGTGTACTGACGCCTCCAATGTTAAAACAACATTCCTTTTTATGTTCATTCATGGCTATTGCTATAACTGAACTAGAAGGAAGAGATGATCGGTTCATGAGCAGCTTTAACTGATGCTCTACAGTGATCTGACAGACACATTAAAGAGCCACAAAATGGTATTGTTTAAATTTCTTTTTAAAAATGACCAAATATGAAAGGTGAGACTTTGTTTAACATGTTTAATATCAAAAGTAACTGAAAAGTAACCTGGTCTGTCCTGTCTTTCAGTCAGCGTGTTGTCAGTCTTCTCTCTGCTCCATGATGTATTTTTCACTGCATGAGAACATGGTGTGTGTGAGAGAGAGGCGTAGCTTGTCGGGCATAGCAACAATAACTAAGGGGGGCGGGTCTTTGCAGACGGTCAATTGGCCATTCACAAAGACCAGCTGTTACTGTTGCTATGTCCGACAAGCCACGCCGCTCTCACGCAGTGAAAAATACATTGCAGAGAGGACACTGACAACGCATTGACAGACAGGACAGACCAGGTTACTTTGATATGAAACAAAGTCACAACTTTAAAATTTGGGTCATTTTTAAATAAATTAAAACAATAAATAACGTTTTGTGGCTCTTTAACACGTCTGACAGATCACTGTAGAGCCTCAGTTAAACCTGCTCATGAACCGATCATCTCTTCCTTCTAGTTAATTTATGGCATCAAATTAATATAAGGAGAAGTGTTGTTTTAACCACGCAAAGACGTCAGTACACTCCGTTTTTTAAGTTTAAATCCTTCAACGTTAATCTAACTCTCCTGATTGCTTTGTCGGACAAAAATGGCAGATTATGATTGGTCAGATCGCCTGTCAATCAAACTCCCTGCAAAGGGTCAATTGTGGGTGGATCCTATTGAATAAAATTAGATAAAATTCACCATCCAGCAAATGCCCAAACGAGCAGACAAACTCTTGTTGAACACATTTACCAAACCGGGACCCTCATAATGCTGCCCTTACCTTGGATTAGTGAATCGATGAGGCTGGGGTTCTTCCGTAGACTGAGCGACTTCAACTGGTACTGGCTCTAATACAACAGTGGTCTCAGACTCCTTATATTGGCGTAAAAATTGTTGAAATTTTAGTTGCTTTTTGAAGGAACCATCAATCAGGTAGCTAACCATGGCTTCAGTGAGTCCACAGTCCACTGTTTCTCCATCCACGTCATTTTCTGAACAAACGCAAAATTACAACAGTTATACACTGATAACTGTAAAACACACACAGAATTAAGTGACGTTACGCCCAAATGTGTGGAAAACGAGAATCGACAGAAAATGGCAGTTTTGCTCAACTCTATGAACTGCTAAACCAAATACGATGCGCTCATTACGTTACATATGAATTGGAGAAAGTGCAAAATAGGGGCAAGTCCAAAACATCTAACGTTAAATAAATACCCATCCATGACTGATGAAGTTATAATTCACTGCCGCTGCCACTAAAGCTCCGGTTGCTATAGAAACAGTGTTCTTAATGGGCCGTTTACACAGAATGCTTATTTGCGTTAAGACGCGTTTTAACGTTCATAAACCTCGACCTAGTTCGTGATTGCATCGAAAAAAGTTGAAAAGGTGCGAGTGGGAATAGAAAAACGCGTTCTGTGTGAAGATAGTACATGCGCATTGGTTGGTCTAACCTGAATAATATTTTTTATCGCGGTTTGAACATAAGAAACAACATCTATGGGACAGGTCATGTCAGATTTTGTTCCTGAATTGACAAATGTTAATTTGAGCAGTTTTTGATTCAGGATTCCCTCATCATGTGAGGTTAGTCGACAGCAGAAAAAATGGGTTGTACTGCCCAAGACTGCAGGGGCTCTTGCTTAAAATGATTTAATGGCGACGACGACAAGTCAAGTGGAAATATTTTAAGCGACTTACTTAAGTAAATCAACAAAATAACTATGTATCGTTAACCCAGCAAGCCATAACTTACAATAACGTTGGTGTAGTAACGTTAGTTGTTTCTGCCAATCGACTGTCCTGCATAGTTCATCTCCAACCCTAATCAAACACACCTGAAGCAACCAATTAAGGTCTTTAGGATCACATGAAAATTAGAGGCAGATGTGTTTGATTAGATTTGAAGATGAACTGTGCAGGACAGTCGATCGGCAGGAGCAGGATTGGACACGTTTTCAATAGCATGAATAGAAAACCAAGATATGGTTAACGTTACTTACCCCTGAATTTTCTTGCCTCTTCTTCGTTGATCTGTATTCCAGCTTTAATTATTTTTTGAAGTAGTTCATCCGTTGTCAAACTCGACAGAAATGCACAATTAATCGACATTTTCACTCTTTTCACATACTCTACTTGTGCACGAGAGAAAGCGCTGCGCAAATGTATTATGGCGACTTGATATTGCGCCTTCTCAATAGAAGAGCCAATCGCTGATTGGTAAAGTAAACGCGTCATCGCAACTGCCGTTAAAAAACTCCGGTTGCTATAGAAACAGTTTTCTTTCAAAAACAATGACGTGCGAGTGATAAGCCCCTTTCACAAAATAATGCCAGTAATTTGCAGTAAACGATTTTTATTTTTATTTTTTTATTTTTGTAAATGTGCTGTTCACACAAGATGGTAGATCTTTGCCAGAACCAATTTACCAGTATTTGTGTATCCCCTGTTCACATGTAATTTACAGGGAGTTTACCAGTGTGTATAAAGGATTATTGTTGGTATTTGAATAGACCATATCGATCCTACATTGATATGTATTTTAAATCTATCCAGTTATAATTTGCATAAAAACAAAGCAATGTAATGATGACTAGCTAAAAGTTATTAATGAAACTTATACAGGCCATACTGATCAAGAATTGGAAGGACATTTACCAGTAACCTTTTTACTTAAATAAACACAACTCTCTATTTAAATTCAAATTGATCTCTGATTTGCTGCATAATTTGTACCTTAAGCTTGTTAAAAGTACATTTATGTACCCTTTGCTGTCAGAACTGATTTTGTACCTTTAAATTAAAACAAAGGTTCAACTTTGTTACCTTAAGGACCATTTCCTGTACCCTACAGGGTACTTTCGTGGCAAATCTACTTTAAGGTACAGAAACGATACCCCTATTTTTCTGTGTGTGGCGGCTATAGCAGTGTTCTCAGAAACAACGCTTGGTCAGTCAATAGGAAGGAACGATTTAGTCATCCGCTTCCTTAGAGGGGCTAAGAGACTGAATCCTCCCAGACCTCCCTCAGTCCCCGTATGGGACCGGGGGGGTTTGGGCCCAATGACTCAAAAGTTATACTCAAACCTAAGCACGGTTTGAACCAGTTTGAGGTCTTAAGTTGCTCTGCGGTTAAACCCCGAGAGGCATGATCTGCCGGATTATCCTCAGAGGCAACATGAGCCCATTGTTCAGGCATTGTACTTGACTTGATTCTCTGTATGCGGTTGGCTACGAAAACTTGAAATCTTCTGGCGTCATTGTTTATGTAGCCAAGAACGACTGTGGAATCTGTCCAAAAGAACTCTTGCAGATCTTGGATTTCTAATTCCCTTTGGAGCATGTCACTAGTTCGAACTGCAACAACTGCCGCAGAGAGCTCAAGTCTCGGAATAGTTGTGACCTTGGTTGGTGACACTCTTGCTTGCCCATTACCAGACAGCAATGAACTTCGTCGGACATGTTAATGGCTCGCAGGTAGGTACATTCACCGTAGCCGGAGACGCTTGCATCCGCAAAGTGGTGAAGTTCATATCCTTTCACGTTGCCGAAATTTGAAGGTAAAAAACATCTTTTGATTTGCATTTCAGCCAGATTGGGTAGGTCTCTGATCCAGGACTCCCACTTGGGTCTTAGGTCTTCCGGAAGTTCCTCATCCCAGCCAATCTTCTCTCTGCACATTTGCTGGAGTATTTGTTTCCCCAAAAGGACAAAGGGTGCCATGAACCCCAGGGGATCATACACAGAGGCTACAGTAGAGAGCACACCTCTTCTTGTTAGCGGATTAGGTTTTACTTGAACTCTGAATTTGAATGAGTCTGATGTGATGCACCACTCTACTCCTAGAGCTCTCTCCATGTGCGGTGAACTCAAGGCCATGTCTTGATCTTTGATTGTGGCACGTTCTTCTTCTGGGATGGTTGCCATCACTTTCTCACTGTTGGAAACAAACTTGTGGAGTCTTAGCTTGCCGGTGGAGCAAAGTTCTCTTGATTCTTTGACGAGCTGAATGGCTTCCTTCTCAGTTTGGACGCTTGCAAGACCATCATAACGTAGAAATTTCTTTGAATGAAGCGTATGGAGTCTTCACTGAACTGACCTTGTCCTTGTCGTGCCAGATGTTTCAGGCTGAAGTTGGCACAGCCAGGAGACGAGGCTGCTCCAAACAAGTGGACCTTCATTCTATAAATTGATGGTATGGTTTCCAAGTTGCCATTCTCCCACCAAAGGAATCTTAAATAATCTTGATCTTCCCTTTTCACGTGAAACTGGTGGAACATCCTTTCAATGTCACACATGACTGCAATGGAACCTTTTCTGAAGCGACATAGAACACCCACCAATGTATTTGTCAAGTCAGGACCGGTAAGCAGGTAGTCGTTGAGAGATGTTTCTTTAAACTTGGCAGAACAGTCAAATACTACACGTATTTTTCCTGGTTTTCGGGATGATAAACTCCATGATGTGGAATGTACCAGGCCGGATTGTTGTCAATTTCTTCCTCTGGGACCTTTTCCGCTTCACCACGTGAAATGATATCGTCCATGAAGTTTACGTAGTCTTTGTAATACTGTTGATCTTTCTTTAGGCCATCCTTAAAAATATTTTGGTTTGCAGTAACAGCAAAAAAAAAAGAAAAAAAGGGGCGGTAGGTAGGTCTATATTTTTTTATGTGAAAAAAAGGGACGGTAGGTAGGTCTATATTTTTTTATATATAAAAAAAATAATATAAAAAAGTTTATTTTTTTTATAAAAAAAAATAAAAATCGGGGTCGGGATACATTTTTCACCTATGTCTAGGGGCTGTTTACACCAGGCCACCATGCGTTTTCTCAGATCGGATTCCAATCTGATTTATCAAAACGATTCCATTTACACCTGGTTACATAATTATAGATTTTTTTGCTGATATAAATCCGATCTTCAATTCCCGCTATATGCAGATTTAATGGAGTGCACGTCACCAAAAGCAACGAGATACATTATTTTATTGATCATTAGCTAAAATTTCTGAATCAAAGCCCGCAATAAGAGAAAGCCGAAACAGCCCTGGTAAGATCATTTTGTTTCTTTACATTTGATGAAGATGATTGTGTGTTAAGCGTCTGCGCTTACTTTCACTTTGATTTGCGATAGTTTGCACGTTGATGCAGCTTCTCATCTGCGGCGAGTGTGTTGCAGTAGCGTCGTCATATCTGACTAAAACATGACATATAGCCTATAACACGCTCTCGCATGTTTATTTTTTAATAAACCATATTCAACAACATATAAAAATGAAATAATCTTTAGAGTAAAGCCGCAGCCATCATTACCAAGCGAGAACCATTGACAGTGAATGAAACGAAGCAAACTTAGCTTGCAGGCTGTAGTGTGATGCGTTAACCAATGGTGTAAACATATACGTTAATCATAGATGACGCGCCACGGGTTTTGATTTAAAAGAAAGAACGTAGCTTATGTTTGTATGTAGGTCTAGGCAATTTATACTCACAATACTTAATAACAATATTATTTTATTGCATTTGTATTAGTTGTTTTAAGAGTTAAAAAAAAAATCGGTCGGTCTAAACGCAAGTTTACAACCGGCAAGTCGGTCGGACTAAAAGGGAAAATAAATAAATAATTGGGTCGGTACTAAATTGACAGGGTCGGTCGGGTTACGGCAAACAAGAATATTTTTAAGGATGGCCTTAGTCTCCTTTCAAGACAGTGCAGTCGATGTGTTGCGCATGTCTTGTTGTTAGGTAATTTGGGTCTTTCCTCTTTGAACGGTAATGGCATTTCGTAGTGACCATTGTGTTTCTGTGTGATGTTTTCTCTCAACTTTGCCAGAAACTTGAGATCTTCTTGAGACACCGGATCATCTTCTCCAGCTCTTTCAGAGAAGTCTGACTCAAGGACCTTTATGATGTCTGAGGGAGTGATCTCTTTTACTTTGGTTCGGCTCACATAGTGTACTTCAGTTCTGAGATTGAGAGAAGGCTCCACACATGGTGTCACTTGTCTCACTACTATGCGATGACTGATTCCGATGGCATCACCGTAGTCTACAGTGGGATTCCTATGGCCAACAATGCTCCATCCAAGGTCCGTACGCTGTGCATAAGGTTGATGATCTTCGCCAAACAAACTTCCTTTGGAAGTAGAGCTTGTGAGCAGTTATACCCAATAAGCAGACCTACTTCGCAGTCCTGCAGAGGTGCGATCTCTTCTTGGAGGTGCTCTAGATGGGACCATGCTTTCGCAGTTTCGTTTGTAGGTATGTGCAATCTGTTGGCTGGAATAAACTCGCGTGTGTAGACTGGTGGCAAGGAGATGTTCTTACCGGAGTAAAAGCCTCTGACTTGTAGGTTATTTACTCTTTGAGAGCTTACTACTGTGGTTCTTGAGGTCATAGTAGAGAGCTTGAGCTTGACTTGTTCTTTGTTTGCTTCCAAGGCTTCAGCTACTTCACTTAGAACGAAGGTTGTGTCGCTTTGAGAATCCAACAGAGCATATACAAGGACTTCTTGTTCTGGTTGAGTTAGGATGAAAGCCAGACAGGAATTACTGCAGCTGTTTGTGCATTAGCTTCACCAAGTATCACTCTATTGGAAGTAGCGGCTGTGGTTTCTTCATGTTGGGATGATTGAGGTATTTCTCTGTATCTTTCTTGACTTGGATTTTGCTTGGCTTGTGGCGGTCTTTGCTCTTTTTTGTCTCGCTCCTCATGCAGACAGGTAGGATGCCGCTTGTTGCAAATGTCGCAGACACTCCTACTGTTGCAGCTCTTTGACTGGTGACCAGACCTGAGACACCCAAAGCATAGACTTTCAACTCGAATGAATTTGATTCTGTCTGAAACGGCTTTCTCCATGAACTTCCTGCATTTGTGCAAAGTATGCCCAGTTTTCTTACAGAAAGTGCATGTAGTAAAAGTCTGTTCGCTGGAACTTGTGGTCAGTGTCTTTGCTCTGAAGCTTTGATGTTTTTGGACTTTTGGGTTTTCAGCTTCACCTTGTTTTAGTGACTGCAATGATGTGACAGAATGGCAGGCAATTTTGGCCTCCCTTGCCAGAAATTTGACAAATTGGCTAAAGGAGGGAAATTGGTTCTCTTCTTCTTCTACTTCGATAACCTTCCGGTTCCATCTTGCCGTTAGCCAATCAGTAACTTGGAGAGAATTTTCCTGTTTTCATTACAGTCATTCAAGATTTCCAATGCCTTGATGTGAACCATGGCAGCCTCACAACTACGGAGAAAATCACTGAACTCCCTGAGCTCAAGGCTGTCCTTAGATCCCATCTTGGGCCACGCTTGGAGCTTGTCTCTGTATGCTTTTGCAATTGTGAATGGGTTTCCGTATCTCTCTTCCAAAATCTCCCATGCAGCAACATAGGCAGACTCAGTTCCGAGAAGAAAATAACCATTGAGGGCTTTCTTAGCTTGTCCACTCACATATCTTCGAAGGTAGTATATCTTTTCTTTGTCTTGAAGGTTTTTCTGGTTGATCAGTGTTTCAAAGGAGAGTTTCCAATCGTTGTATTGCAATGGATCCCCACTGAAAACGAAGGTTCAGGAACTGGAATTCTGTTGGCACTTAAAGGGCCTGCAAGCACCTTAATGAGCTCTGATGTACTTTCATTTGAGGTGGTCATAGCTTGTGGGATGGAGGTCATACGTAGAGACTGAGGCCTTGAAGGAGCCGGGACTTTGTTATCTGCTGCCATCTCATGCTCAAGTATGTATTTCCGTTCTTCTTCTATGACTTTTACTTGATCATATACCTGCATTCTCGCTCGTGCTGCATTAAGACCTTTTACTGCCTCCAAATGCTGTATCTTCTTCCGTTTTTCTTCCAGAGTCTTCTGTAGAGCTCCAAACTCGTCTTCCAGTTGAGCCTTAATTTTAGATTCATCTTCCTCTCTCTGTAGTCTTCGTTTCACTTCCTCTGCTTCTCTTTCTAAACGACGTCTTACTGCTGCTGCTTCTTGATCAGCTATCTTCCTTTTAGCTTCTGCTTCTAGGCGCTGTATTTCCAATTGTTCTCTCTCTTGTTCTTGTAACACTTTCAGAACAGCTTGGGTTGCAGCAGCTTCAGCGGCAGCTTCTTGTCGTTTAACAGAAGACCTACTTGAATGCACTGAGTTGTCTTTCAAGAGAGAAGTGTAGGGCTGTACTCAACCAAAGAAATCTTGGTCGACTGAAGTCCTGAAATTTTCGACTAAAAATCGACTAAAATCGACTAAAAATGACGGTAGAAAAATCGACTAAAAATGACGGTAAAAAAAACAAACAAACAAACAAAAAAGTTAAATTAATTAGATGCGCACTGTGCGCAGTACTTGGTAGCCTTGTTGTCCGCCTAAATGAATTATAAATAAACATAAAAAACTAGTAGGCTATTTGCAGTATATTAAATCGTTTTTGACCTAATTATTTTGCACTGAAATGAGTCTGACACTCGAGTCTGTCGGCTCTGACAGCGTTGCATGAACATGAGCTCAGCTTCGCAGCTGAGACACGAATAGACTATTAACTTAAAGCTTTTACTCTTAATAAACACAAAAGGCACGTCCACTTTAATAAAAAATGAATATTTATTAAACAAACCAGATCAAGAGCAGAAACAAATAAAGTGCATAACTGAAAAATAAAGCATCCTAGGCTCAAAACTAACTCAACAGCACAGCGCAATTACGCATTAGGCTCCAAATAAAAAATAAAAAAGTTAGGTTATCACACTAAAACATTGAAATATGCCAATTCTGATATGTTCATATAGCCTACTCAAAACAGACAGGGCAAGCTAACGCAGACAAGTGAGCTTACCACTTCTAGATGATATATGTCATGTTTGTCGTCGAGCTGTGGAAAACTGTTGCTTGCAAACTTTGCATTCGACCTTTTTCCTGTTATCAATTTTAACAAAATGCTGCCACACTGTCGATTTCTTTGTTGTTGACATGTTAGAAGAGGATTGACTATTAAACGCTCTCACAATTAAATAAATAATATTCAGCATCAAACCTTCTATAGTTATCGGTCTCTCTTGGGTTGGGCTAATCCAAAAAAGGTGAAAACAAGGGGGGTGTTCTGAAGACAGACTGTTACAGTGAAACAAGGGTACTCTGAAAACACCCCCATTAGCAGTTAGTGCTTTCCACCTGATGAAATGAGCGCGCCTCAGCGCGGCAAAACTGATGAAATAAACGCGGCAAAACTGATTAAATGAACGCCGCAAAAAATCGACAATCAGAATTTTGGTCGAACCAGAACGTATCGACCAATTAATCGACTAATCGACTGGGACAGTACAGCCCTAGAGAAGTGACAGAACCCGATTTGTATGTACTTGAGTCGAAGAGAGAGCCTGCTTCAGGCCAATCTTGCTTTTCTCCTTCTGGAATCTTTCCATGCAGTCGACTTAAGGCTCTGGATACAATGAACTTGGAAATCTCTACACACAGATCCACTCTTCGACGTGTGTCTTGCTCTGGAATTGAGACGTCACGTAGTTCATCATAAACACGCTGAACGTCTGCAGAAAGACCTGTGACGCAACCGATGATGTCATTAAGCAGATCATCAGGTAAGGGCTCTGTTGACTGTGATAATGGCTTCTTTGAAGATTTAACTTGGGTTCTCCATTTTCGTAAATGTAATTGAACCTTTGTTGAAGCGCTTTAATTTTTTCATCTTGTAATTCTCTACCTTTCTTGGTTAGAGTTCTGACTCTTTGACTTCGTCTTGGCTGCTGCGCTTCCTCTTGCTGGACTTCAGCAACACCAACTTGATCTTCTTCTATGCTTTCCCTAACCTGGGTTGTAGGCTCACTTGACTCTGACATTGTCTAATCCTTTAAATTGACCCACTTTTCTAAATAAAGGGTGTAATTAAACTGTTATGTTTGCCTTTAACACTTACTCAAATGTAAATGTCACTTACATATTGTTACTTGTAAGCTTAAATGACTTAAAGGTTTTCAAATACCAGTTTTCAATGAGGTTCAAATGTGATTAGAAAATTGAAAATGTGCAAAAAACCCCAGCTAAACTCAACTTTTCTCAAAATATTACTTTTCAAAATGTGCTCATTATGCATGAACTCTGCAGAGTTTATAGACTTAGGCACAAATATTAAATGGCCAATAACCTTCACTTATTTCCAAACACACTATTTCAACTTTTAACTCTGGCACAGTGTGTCTACAAATGGCAAGCTTCAATGTATATTACATGGTCACATAAGTCAAAACATTTACTACACACACACAGATGCTATATTGACGCAAAAATCTTTTTGGCAAACCTTAACAGAAGCCCTCTTCTTAGATCACTCTTGACTTATTAGTGTTCAAGTTCTTTATGACTTTGTCTTGAAAGTGTTGTTCATAAAGATCTGTGCGTCCCCTTACTTCTGTCTGCGTGCGTGCATGTTTTCGGCTTCAGTCCTTTGATGACAGCTCTGCGCGACTGATGCTGATCCTTTGAACTTGCACGTCGTCGATTAATGTCCACTCGCGTTGATGAACAGTCCGAGTTTTCACTGTAATTCCCTCGAAGCACTGGCAGACACAAGTGGTTTTCTTGCTACAGGTTTATTTGAAGCTTAATCTCCATGTCCACCGTGAAAACTAAACATACAGTATAACGAGAAAATAAAGACCGCATTACTTATGAACATACAGTGACATGCGCAGCATGTAAAATAACGTTCACCAAAGTAAAATACAGACACAAAACAGCATACCTCGTTGGCTGCATGCTGTACACAAGGGAATAAAGGTTTCCTTAGATCGCTGACATCCACTATAACAACCTTAACACTTTTATCAGAGCATTAAATTGTCCGTGCTTCACTTGCTGTTAGCTTCATAGACATGTATAGAAAGGCTAGATAGCTTACCGGCGCTGAGAGCCAATGGGACCCGACGACGTCACACGGCGGCCATCTTAGGACAGGACCGCTCGTCCAGTTATAACATTAAAGTCTATTGTGCATGTAGTGCTGAAATAACTATATTTTGCTCAATTTTCAACCGATTTTCAAACGGCTTGGTGTGTCATAAACGTCAGGGATCCGGCTATTTAACTGCATACTTGTGAAAAATTATACACATAAACATCGGCATCAGCACAAATCATAGCCACGTTAATAAGGTTTGTAATAAACCAAACCGTTTGTAAATCCGTCAAGAATTCAGCAAGTTACGAGCATTTTAGTTGGCGTATGTCACTCACCTTCCGTCCACAGCAGCAGGGAGCAGCAGCGCAGTCTCCTGACCTAAGATGTTTATTTCATTTCAAAATAAATGATTTATTTCAAAATAAAAGCACTTTACTTTTACCAAATAAAATCACTAAATAATACTAAATGCGATTTATAATTCTAAATTATGACATTGGTGGAAAACAAAGTATACATTATTATAATGTTGCGACAATTACAGAAATAGATAAGAAAAATAAGCAGAGAGAGAAAATTGATATCTACCCAGTAAGAACAGGAGACTTCCAGGAAATGATTGTGCAGGTTTGCCACTTAAGGAACGATGAATGGTCGGATACAGTTTTGGGGAGAATATCATACCTTCATTACCTTCATGCAGCCGATGCAATGTACCACAACATATGCAACACTAACTTTTGAAATATGAAGAATATACCGAGTCAATTCTCTGTAAACCCTGGCAACAACCCAAAAGATTCAAAGTCGGAAGACCTGAAGATTATGAAAGAACAACAGCATTCCTAAAGGTGGCAAACTTTTTAGAAGAATATGATGATGAAAAAATTACTATTCAAGACATTATGGTAAAGATGACAGAGTACTTGCAAGACACAGGTTGTGAACCATATTGTGCAAAGTGGATGGAAATTAAAATAAAGGAACACTTTGGAGATAGAGTAATAATGACTGGCCTGGAAAATCAATCTGTGGTCACTTTGTGAGACACAGCCCACTCAATTCTTCGTGAATTTCACAAGCAACACAAATCTAAGAATCCAGAAGATGAGAAGCTGAATATAATTAAAACCGCTGCAAAGTTAATTGGAAGTGATGTCAAATTCATGGAATTCCTAAACGATTCTTACCCAGACTCAAGTGGCATTGCAGCTGCTGCAAGCTATGTTCCAGAGTCACTACAAGTTCTACTGAGGAATATGTTTGCTGGTAAAAACACTGATACAAAGGTTGCATCAATCGGACAGTCCATCATGAAAGCAATAAGACCAAGGATGATGATTGCACCTCTTCAGCTTGGCCTAGGGGTCCAGATGCATCACCATTTTGTGTCACGAAATATGAACAAGTGCAGCAGTGGCACAAGGGACTGAGATCCCTGGATTCACAGAAGAGCATCATATATAATATGTTGCAGACAACGTCAACCACAGTGTGGCAACCATTGATGGTACTGGGACGTTCCATGGAATGGGTATAATAGCTTGTATTACACCAGGAATAAAACAAAACAAACCTGTTCCAAAGATCCAAGTGACTGCTGCAGATATTGCTGCGGTTGGTCGCATAAACATTCAGTACTTTAAGATTCCTCCTATACGTGAACCTATTGTGTATCAGCTGGATGTTTTGTGGAAGACATCCCTGCTCCTTCACTCTCAAAGGCCATCATGGTCTGGTATAATGCAGATGCTACATCTAGGTGAACACCCTGGGAGAGCTTCAGTAACATTCCTTCCAATGATTGATCTGATCCCAGTGATGAATCCTGCATATACTCAACATTGAGGTTTGTGGCAACTCAAGCTCTGCAGTATGATGTGACCCCTGTTCTGACGTTGACCAACCCCTTTTCTGGAAAGCCTTGACCATTATCCAGTCTCAGCCAAGCAACAATGAACTCAAGCGAATAGCCCTCAGGCTTGGGGGATTTCACATGCAAATGAGCTTCTTGGGTAGCATTGGACATTTAATGGCAGGGTCTGGACTGGAGGAGCTACTAGAGGTGGTGTAAGCTGGAAATACAGTGTGCCACATGATGTCTGGCAAGGCTGTGTCCAGGGCAGTTCGTGGTCACATGCTAGTGGATGCCGCACTTAACACCATGTTGCTGGCTGATGCTTACAATGTGCCACTACCAACCAAAGACACAGTAGAACAACCTCCAGTTGAGATGACACCTGCCGCTAATACTGAGCCAGACGAGGAAGTTCCCGATACCCAAGAAACAGTCACAACTGACTTGAGTATTGCAAGTGAGCTATATGACCAAGTCATGTCCTCTAATATGCCGATGGAAGAACTTTGTTCTGCTGAGGTTTTGGAGAGAATCCAGAGTGTACTCAACAACAAGGAGGAAACAATGCATTGAGGACAGCACAGCTTTGGCTGCAGTACATGGACATGACTGATATTCTGAGAAACTTCATCAAAGCTGAGAGGACAGGCAACTGGAGATTGCACCTTCAGTGTGTTCATGATATGCAACCCTACTTTGCCGCTTCTGGACACAGACTATATGCAAAGTCAGCCTATGTATACCTGCAAATGATGACAGCCCTACCTGAAACACATCCAGATGTCCACAAGAAATCTGAGGAGGGATTTCACGTAGTGAGGCAGAGCAACAGGTATTGGGCTGGACTGTCCACTGATCTCATTATTGAGCAGGTGCTCATGAGAAGTGTAAAAACACATGGAGGCTTAACAAGAGGGAAAGGATTTACAGAGACTCAACGCTTGGTGTGGGTCCTCTCAATGCCAGCATGTGCAACATCAACAATGCTATGCAGTCCTTCACGGGTGTCTCATATGAGACCAGTGACCAACATAAAGACCTGTCCAAGGCAAGGCAGACTAGAGATGTCAGTGACACTCTTGCCCTGGTCACCTATCTCAAAGAGAAAGACCCATTCACTGAGAACCCTTCCCTGCACAACATTGCTAATGGTATGACAGCCCAGCAGGGAGTCAATGTTGAGAAATCAAGGGAAACTGGGTGCAAGATTTTGGAGTCTATGGTAGGGAAACCAGTGGAGGAATTCACCTTCAGGAAAGCTGACCAAGCAGTGACACTGGCATCTAGATCAACTGTCAAGATCAAAGGAGAGACAGTGGTAGTGGATCCACAGCTGTTATTCCAGCGGCTTGTAACAGTGATAGACCGTTGTGAGGTTTTGCCATCACTGTTCAAGTATGAACTCTGCAGTCACCCGCCTGCTTTGTTTGAATTATCCTACCTCCCCCTACAGGCAAACAAGGCAATTCTTGCCGATGTCCTCTGGAAATCTATTGAGCAGCAGCAAAGACAACCCAGCAGTGATGTCCATCATGTCCTTGATTAGGGTGCATTACTACACCGTCTACCATGGCCACAAGGGTCCACTTATACAGTGTGTGTGTGAAATGTATGTCAGATATGTCACACAGAAATATGGTACGGCTACTGGCATAGTCTTTGATGGCTACAAAGAAGAACCAACAATAAAAGACGCCACTCAACTGTGTCGAACAGGTGTTACTCCCGTTGTGACTGTACACTTCTCTGGTGACATGATCATCCAATCCAAAATGGACCAGTTCCTTAACAATAAGGAAAACAAACAACGGTTCTTGGTTTATCTCAGTGATAAACTTGAGAGGACTGGGTATCACAGACCATGCAAAGCATGATGCAGATGTGCTCATTGTCCAAACTGCCATTGCCTCTGCCAGAACAAAAGACACAGTCTTAGTAGGTGATGACACAGACTTGTTAGTACTCTTGTTGCATCATGCTGATCTGAATGCACAGGACTGTTTCTGGCACCAGAACCAAAGAAAGCAACAAAAACAAGACGGATATGGTGCATAAAGCAGACGAAGGAGTTACTTGGTCCCAAAGTGTGTGACAATCTCCTCTTTATCCATGCCATTTTAGGCTGTGAGTCTACGTCTCGTCTATTTGGCATAGGAAAGGGAATGGCACTGAAAAAAGTAAAGAATGACACTAGCTTTCTCGAACAAGCTAAGGTGTTCAGCCAGTCACAGGAAAATGTGGGAAAAGGCATCATCATTGCAGCAGGTGAAAAAGCTCTAGTATCACTGTATGGGGGCGAAAAAGATGAATCACTGGATATGCTGAGATACAGGCGATTCTGTGATAAAGTAACTCAGAACTCATCTCCAGTGGAACCTCAAACTCTCCCTCCGACGTCAACAGCTGCAAATTCGGGTCTTTTACCAAATGATGGAGTGGAAAGGGGGAAGTGAATGTGTGGACCCAAAAGACTGGGGGGTGGCATGTTTTGGATAGGAGATTTATGCCAATAATGACCGATCAGCCTGCGGCACCACCAGAAATACTAGATGTAGTCCGCTGTAGTTGCAAGAAAGACTGCAGCACAAAGAGATGCACATGCAAAAAACATGACTCCCTTGCACTGCCATTTGCGGAGAATGCTGCACAAACTCACAGTTGCCTGAATATGAATATGGCCGAGAGGGGAAGAACTAAGCAAAGAACAAACCAGGAACTGATATAGGGGGTGCCAGAACCAAGAGCCACAGAGAAAGGGTCGAGGATCCAGGTTGAAAAAAAAAAGATTAAAAAAAAGATAAAAAACACCCAAAAAAACCCCTCCCCTGTTGTTGCTACCTTGTCGTGGTGGGGAGGCTTGTGTGCCTCCGTGACCCTGAAGACTACCGACGGGGGTAATACCCCTGGCAGGTACTACCAAGCCAGGCAGTTTTCAGGTTAGAAGCCAGTCTAAAAGCAGCATTGCCATCACCCATTGGCAGTAGGATGATTGGATGATGTATTTGTCATACATGAATCTGTTTCTGCCTATGCAAATTAGGACATATTCAATAAGTGTGGAGCTCATGTGCATATTCAAATTCATTTCAAAATAAACTTGTAATACAAAAAAAAGTTACTTTTCATGTATACTTTTACTATGTAAAGTTTTATTGTGGTAGGAGTAAAGGAAAAAAATCAGCCTATTTGGGTGTATTTTGGGCATATTTGATTAGTGTATAGCTCATTTGCATATTAAAATTCATTTTCAAAGAAACTTGTAATACAATTTTTTTTACTTTTCATGGGTACTTTCATTGTGTAAAGTTTCATTTTGAACTTTTCATGGGTACTCTCATTGTGTAAAGTTTCATTTTGATCGGAGTAAAGGAAAAAAATAGCCCTATTGGGGTGTATTGTTGCCTGGCCTTATTGGCACACATCTCGGATTGATGAGAATTTAACATATTTCCTCAACTAGGATTTCTTAGGACTTTTAGTATGTTGTTCTGGACACCTCATAGAAATGATCTAAGCTGCAAAAAATTATTTTACAATTAGTCTGTCGTAAAACGCTACTTTGCCTGGACTATGAGCTGATTACACCGTAAACAAATAGTATGAATACGAATTATCAAAAACATGCTTCATTTTTGTCAAATATCCTAACTTCTGTTTAACATGATTGTTGTTATCCATGTTTGTGTTAAACATCTTTTGGCAGTTAAATAAGGCCTAACTAATGGTTTAAGATGAAGGTGCAGATGTTTAAAATAATACCGAAATACATAGGCTACTCTGCACGCCTGAGATATATGAATATCTTACTACATTTGAGTCATTCTACAATTCATGCCCATTGATAATTATATTTTTTTCTAATAATTTTCCAGAAATGGGAAAAGCGTATTATAATCTCACACAGATATTTTGCACCCTACACAGAAAAAAAAGGGGGAAAAAAATCAGTTGACAATGTTTAATGTGGAACAACAATTAGGCTACAGTAACAAATTACCAGTACACTCTTAAAACTAAAGGTTCTTTATTGGCAAATAGTTCCATGATGAACCTTTCATTTCAAAGGCTTGTTATAGTTGTAAATGTTCTTTAGATTATCCAAATATTCTTCACACTCACACACACACACACACACACACACACACACACACACACACACACACACACACACACACACACACACACACACACACAAAAAGGTTCTTTTAAGAACTGTCCACAAAAAGGTTTGGAACCCAAAATGGTTCTTCTATGGTAGTGGCTGCGTTCGAGACCGCATACTCAATAAATAGGTACTTCATTTCAATAAGTAGGCTACTTACTTAACGAGCACTAAAAGAGTAGGTACTATATAGCCAGATCTCGTTAAAGGTGCTCTAAGCGATGTAACGAGTTTTTTAGGCCAAAACTTTTTTGTCACATCCAGCAAACATCTCCTCACTATCTGCTAGCTGTCTGTCCCCTGAACACGCTGTAAAAAAACACGCTCTCTGTTGGCAGCCCAGGCTCCACAAACGGCAAGAAAAACGAACTGGCCTAGCCTTGGCCACGAAACATAACAAACAGTGTTCCAGCCAATAACCAACAAGAATGATTTGGGGGTGGGGGTTTGGGAGGTTAGTGCGCGTGCACATGAAGGGGGGTGTGGGGAGTGGAGGAGAGAGAAGCATGAAGAGGCAAGTTAGCTAGAGGAAGATTTCCTAACAACGACTAACGTTAAAATTGTATATTCTTGAGAATTTTGATATGGCCAACACACGACCAAAGAGACGACGTTCCGATGAACAAATAACAAAGGATAGGGAAAAGGAGAAGGAACGCGAAGTCCTGAATTTACATCGGAAAAGCGTTCCGGAGGGTCGAGCTAGCCTCCGTTTTGTTTGACAATACTTCGAACGTCAACAAGAAGTGACATCATCCAGCATCGCTTAGAGCATCTTTAAGTACGATGCAATCCGACATCTGCAATGTTGACGTTATCATGTGACCTACGACGCGTTATCACAAGTGCAACAACTTAAAAGATACGACCGACACGTTTATTTCATCTATCTGTAAATATCTTGCAATTGATGAAACTTGCTCATTTTGTGGTATTGTTGAGAAACAGCTGCCCATTTATTTTGTGAATGCATTTAGGGTTGATTTAAGTTGTTATATTTTAAACTCTACTAATGTGACCCACAGTTTTAAACTTATAACGATATAATGTTTTATTAAGAAACCCCAAAATCATCATCTCTTGAATATGTTGTAAATTTCTTTATTTTATATCCCAAAAAATTCTCCTTTAAGTTTTCCACTTTTTCTTGTTGAATTTACCTCTCGTTTCATCCCTCAGGCTTATAAATAACAAAAAAGCATTTTTTTTTATGTATTATGAAGAACTGTTTAAAGATATTTAGCCTTGTCATTGTTCTTTTTTCCTGTGTATAAAATATCATATTATGATGTACACAAAACCATGATCTTTATGTTTTCTGTTTTTTTGTCATTACGATCGTTTGTAGTTAAAGATACAACCATAGTATCTTTCCCTGATCTTGTATGTAACTATAAGTTCCGCGATAAAAAATTATATGATCGAAAGGTGCACTAACATCAGTAACTTGACAGCCCTACCTAGAATGGTTTTCCACAGCATTTGTAATGTCTGCACAAAGGAGACGGGCAGCTGCTCGAAGATCTCACCTTAGGAGAAAATGTAATTTGTTTGTCATGACATGGCTATGCATGAATACACACTAGATTAACGCAGTGAAACACCACAATTTTCAGTCAAGCAATGAATGAATGCATACATGAATTAAATAATTATATTTTATATACTAACAAAAATAAGAAACATGAATAAAGTTGTAAAAGAGCAAATAAAAGTAACCATCACAATAAACAAATGCATATACAAGTCAACAACACATGAAACAAAGCTTTATTCAAACTACAAGCAAAATCCCAAATCCTACTGCCATCTCAACATAGCGGTTCCCATTTATTCTGATGAATCAGCTGACTGCCAGAGGTGAGCCGTGCCTTCGTGCCGGAGGTTGTTGCGTGCTGCGCTGTGCTTCACAATCTGAGGCAATAAGAGCACGTAGAGTGATGGAGGGTCTCATCCATTGCACATTTCCAGGATTCAGCTCTGGGCTCCTCTTCCTCAGTGCTCACACCAGTGTGCAGAGATTTCAGATCCTACAAAAATGCACAAACATTATACAAAAGCAGTCATTTTAACAGCACAATATAATTTGATTTCTGTATTAAAAGTAACATAAATGACCTTACTTTATATTTTAGTAAAATCCCTAAAACCTTTTGTTCCCAACAAATGCCGCCATCATCTTTCCTTGCAATACAATAACAATAATTAAAATAAACTGCAACTTAATATTTAATAGATTTTGTTATCCATTTCTGTAGTATACTCACTCAAAGTCTTTGATGGCAGCATTCAGCTTCACGAGCCACTCTCCACTGGATAAACAAACACACACGTGCTCATCTGTCCCTGTAACATCCAGACAAGATTCACGTTACCTCTGTGATTTATGTGCTCAATACTACATTTACATGTTGAGGTTGTTGCTGATGTGTTAACTCACTTTTTATCCAATTTAAATGTTCCTCAATTTATCAACAGTACTAATGGACAAATACAGTAGATAACTTATGTTTAGTTACTTTATAGATTTGTTTACTTACTTACAGCACATTTGTCTAATGTAAACAGTGTTGCAACAGTGAATTACATAATAGCACACATTCACCACTCAGATATCTATTTCATGTTGTGATGTGCTCATCTGCAATACTTATAGAAGACTTTCCTTTCAGATGTAAATAGACATTTAAAATAAGCGTCTTTAAAATGTAACGTTATATGGTTATGTAAATCCACTTTAGAGACGTACTTATGTTTACTGGAGCTCCCCTGTTAGCTATACATAATAAAACATGTTTTTACAGCAAAATCACAACTATACTATACGGTCTAACACCTTTACACCTTCAACAGTTAAAAAGTTTAGGCTACTCTACAGTAGTTCAGCACATGCAGTTTTAACACAAGGAACCGTGTTTACTCACATTTGAAAACAATCTCCGCGATGTTCGATTATGACGTATCCTCTCCCGTGGCCTCCTGGGTAGAAAAGTATCCATCGGACGAGCACTCGAAAATCTGTCCGGAAGCAGTAAAAGCTTCCGGGAACTATCTCGCCTACTCTTTTATGAATACTAATGTTTCGAACGTACTACTCCTTTGACGTACTGTTTTCTCCTACTATAGGAAAGTATATTCAAACACACTATAAGTATACATACATCCGAATCTCGCGAGATTTAGTACGTCACCCAGGTAATTCTAAGGATTCGTACATACTCATTCGCTCGCCTGCTGCTTTTCCCCTACTATATAGTTGGGCAGTATACGGTTTCAAACGCATCCAGTGTGTTTGTCAACGGGGGTGTTCGGAGAACATCGGGGGGCACTGGAAGCAATACCTTTTGAAAGAGGGGCGCTGAGGTGTTCCTGGGGGGGCTTTTGTTTAATGTGAGTTTACATTAAAGATTTACAGGCTGAAACTCATGACAACTTGCTAAAGAAAATGGTCTGCAACATTCTAACTGTGGGTGCTTCTCAATTCTTACTTGTGCATCCTCGTTTCCTTTCCTCGTGTGGGGAGGCTGCAAGGAAAGAAAATGAGGACGGAGGAATCAAAGGAAAGCTTATTTGCATATTGGAATATTCTTGATCCTCGGGCGTCACTTCACTGCGTCATCAGCTGCGCTCAATGGATCTGCCCTTATGTTGGTAAATTTGGGTTATTTAAGAAATTAATAAATAAAGATAAAGCATGATGCCCGGTTGATATGTGTGATATATGATTTATTTAAACTGCAAAGGTAAAGCATAAATTAAAATTATTGTGACAGATGTGAAGGGGGAGGAGAATTTATACATGCATCAGTTTTCTGGACAAGAAAGACTTCCGCATGGATACACCAGTGTATCCTCGCTCATAGCTCCTCTGGAAGCTTCCTCACTCCTCGTTCCTCGCGGTGCAATTAGAGACTTGAGATGTCCTTCAAGATGGCTGAGCTCGATCGGTTTCCGGGTCATAGGATGGAGGACGGAGGAGCGAGGAAACGAGGAGGGATATTGAGAACACCCCCTGTCTACACTGGCGCATACTTTGATACATCAAAGCTAACATTCCAAATACTTTTGTCTGTCAGTTGCGCAAGCGCACGGATCCAGGGCATCAGAAATAGAAAGTTACATCCGTTGCCTATAGTCGCGCAGCTCCAACCAATAACTGAGCAGCGGTGCTGCACGAACCTATGGGGAGAAAGCCCGCCAGAGCCCGCCGAATGAGTGGGGCTATCCCTCTATATAAAAGGGCATTCTGCCATAGGGAATCAGATTAATTCTCCTTCAGCAACGATCATCTTCTCTTCGCTGACACTCCGAGACAGAAGATGCCTTCTCGCCGTCTGAAGAAGCCCAGGAGCGGATCAAGTTGACTCGGTGCTCTGCAAGCAAGCGGATTGATTCACTTCATGCAAGCTGATTCAGCGATCTCCCCTGCAGCTATCCGTTGAGTTTAAAAGAGCAAATTCAGAGCAAAATTCCAGCAGCGTTGTTGCAAATGCTGTGCCATGAGTGTGGCCCGTCTCTGACAAGCACAGTGAACAGACAAACTGCTCTGAGTCTCGCCTTTCTCCGCTCGTTGATCGCTTTCCTTTCAGAGAGCGGCTCCACCCATCGCACTCTCCGTTTTCTTCCTCCCAGGAACCTCGAAGGAGGAAAAATCGGAGCCAGAGGACTGAGCACAGATCCCGCGTGCCTCAATCTCCACACGCAGACGCTTGGACAAATGGTTCCTGCCGGGGGGCCAACAGTTGAAGAACATGTCAAAGCTTTAAAGAACTTGAAGGAAGGCTTGTCTTCGGCACCAGTGCTGGCCTTGTACGATGCAAACAAGCTGCTCAAAGAAGCTGCGGACGCATCATCATATGGACTGGGAGCAGTCCTGCTGCAAAAAGAGGATGGTAATTAGAGACCTGTTTCCTACTCTACAGGAACTGTGTGAACTCTCTTACTTCTGTGGAGCAAATCAGGCTTTGAGGTTGACCTGGGAGAGATTGTGACTTTTTGATTTGCCAACATTTTGAGATGAAAACTGATACAAACCATTGTTGAGTCTCCTAGGTGACCCAAAACTGGAAGTCCTACCTCCCCACATCCAACGTTTCTGGATGAGACTGATGTGCTATTCACACAAGATTTCTCATGTTCCAGGGAAGAGCTTATGGACTGTAAACACTTGCATGCTCCACTACCTGCTGACAAAGAAAACACGAATGATGAGATCATGGAAAGAACTAACATTTAAATGGACAACATTGATGAGCATCTGCCAGCAAGCCAATCTTTCCTGGACAACCTGAGAGAGTACCTCAAATCAGACAGTGTTTGCTCAAATGTCTTGAAAATGTGTTAGGACGGGTGGCCTGAGAAGCTTTACTGGTTAGAGCGAGCTCATCTTTCTGTTCACGACGGCCTTCTTATAAAATGGACAAGACTAGTTATTCCCTCTGCATTGTGGTGTGATGTCCTTGTCAAGCTGCACGAAGGGCATCAAGGAGTAATTAAATGGAGAGAATGTGCGTGGCAAAGTATGTGGTGGCCGGAACTTAGCCAGCAGTTGAACGAGCTTGTTCTGAAATGCAATGCTTAAGAGACATCCCAGAGACATTAGTGAGGGATAATGGGCCACAGTTCTCATCCAGCACTTTCGGATTTCGCAGTTACTTACGGATTCATGTCACCATTAGCCTGAAGCATCCACGCAGCAATGGAGAGGCCTAGCGGGCTGTACAGTCTGTAAAAAAAACTCCTCAAAAAAGCACAAGATCCTTGCCTTGCTTTACTGTCATACAGGGGCAACACAATGGGTACAGCCCACCCCAGCTACTCATGGGCCGCCGTCTTCGTACTATGGTGCCAACCCTCCCTAGACTGTTGGACACTTTGTTACCTGATAGTACCACCTTAAGTGTTCGAGAAAGAGAGGAAAGAAGTGCAGGCATGAGGAATTTCAACAAACGTCATCGAGTGCATGACCTGAACACGCTCTCACCTGGCAATCAGGTGTGGGTCACGGATCAAAAGCTGCCAGGAACTGTGGTGGAGCAACATCCAATGCCGGTTCTTACCAGGTGGATGAGTTTCCATTTCCCTTAATCCTATGGATGTAAAACAGGGTGGTTGTGACACCCAGGCTGGTTCCCAGTTGTTTGAGAACATTACAGACACAAAATGCACCTCAAACATATTCTGTCAGTCAAAAAGGAGCAGTAACTAGAACCAGATATGAGAGGCCAGTCATGAAACCTACTGGATTTCTAATCACTCTACTGTAGCCTTAGAGGAGAGTTTTCACAGTAGTCAGGCAGTTTATCCCTGGTTGAAAAAAAAGGGGAAATGTTGCTGTGATATTGAAAAAAATATATGTAACTGTGGGTAATGCGCTTTTCATAACTTTTTGTAGTCTGAAGTGAACAGTTTTCAGGTAATGTTCATCAGTACAAAAGATATTGTTTATTGCACATTGTTGAGTTGTGTTCTAAGCAATGTCTATTAAGAATAAGATTTCAATGACTCAACGCTATGTTTTTCATTGTTTTCTCTTTGTTAAAAGGAGAGATGTGGGATAATCTTTGTGATAAAACTACATAATGATTTACATGGTTTGAACCCTGAATAATGTTTCTGCCCATGAGGGGGCGTTGTTGGGGCGTGGAATAAATGAAAGCTAGATTAAGAGTCCAAAGGTGTGTATGTGTGTGCTATTTACTCAAGTAATACACTAGAGAATACGACAGTTGTGATATATGTCAAGTGCTGAGCACATCCGTCTCTGGCTCTGCGCCAGCCAAACCTCAAAAGCACATGAATTTAGCAGTTGATCACCTGATGCACTGAACATTATAATAATACTGGTGTGATCGCATGCGTCAAATGGTTAATCTAATATGTAGCCGGGTATTCAGGTACTTTTAAAAAGGACAAAACAGACGGTTGTTGTCAGTGTATTACGTTGGACTTTAACTTTGCCAGCTATAAAAACTTAGCATTTCCTCATTGCATTTAATGAGAATCGCCATGGGCCACTAACAGATGACAGTTGCTAGCCCCCCTCTTCCTCTCCTGCCTTGCCCTGCCACACCTTCTTCACACAGCCATCCACGCCCATTTAAGTAGTAGTTTTGAGGTAGGCTTGAGCTGAAAACTTCAACATTGCCAAAGGCTACAGAATTAGAACTGAAAATGAAAGCTAAATTAAATAAATCTATTACATTTATTGTCGGATCAATTTAAGGACTCCTTAAAGGGATAGTTCACTTTGAAATTAATTTTTGGCATGTTTTAGCTTACCTCAAGGGCATCCAAGATGTAGGTGTCTTTTTTTCCGCAGTAGTTTCAATTTTGATATTTTTAGGTCAAACCGTTCTTGTCTGTCAGTCATACAATGCAGGTCTATGGTCACTGTCTCAAAACACAAGCACAGAGTCCAAATTAAAACAATTCCCCAGCGTCCAAATGAAACAATTCCCCATCATAAGTACACATTGATGGCCTAAGACACGATATCAAAATTGAAACTACTGCGGAAAAAAAGACACCTACATCTTGGATGCCCTTGAGGTAAGCTAAAACATACCAAAAATTTATTTCAAATTTCAAATTTTTCACCCAAAAAAAAATAAAAATAAATAAATATATATATATATTAGCCCATAATTTACTCACCCTGAAGCCATCCTAGGTGTATATGACATTATTCTTTCAGACGAATACAATCAGAGTTTGGACATACAATCAAAAAATGTCCTTGCTCTTCCAAGCTTTATAATGGGAGTGAATGGGTGTATGTCTTTGGAAGTCCATCAGAGCGCATCATTCATGATTAAAGTGATAAAGTCAGTCGCAAAAATACTCAGCACAAATTTTTCACTGCGTGTATTTAGTAAACCCTGACAGCAGCTTTTTAACGCCAAAAGAAGGTTTGCGCTGGGGCAAGGTGTTAGAAAATCTGGCCCTTATATATTGATCTATATATTGCAGGGAAACCCAATGTTCTATTCAATGAATATTACAGGTTAAATAAGTCAAGCTGATCTCTATTGAAAGGTACTGTTAACAGCATCAATTCAAACAAACTAAAAAACAAAACATTCAAAACAAACAAACAAACAAACAAAAAATAAAAAAATAAAAAAGAATTAAAGCAAAACAAACCTAAAAAACAATAGTGACAGAAATGCAGTTACATGTCTCTGTCAATGTGTTTTCTTAGGCATAAAATAACTTGTGGGATAGATTTCACTCCCATATGATTTTATATACACTGACATTATAAACTTAATACATGATTTTTATGTTTTTATTTTGGTTAACTCTTTTCTGTCCAAGTGAAATCCTAATATTTAAAGCAGTGAACCTCCTCGGGTAAACATATGCATCTTTGTCATTAGTAGCACAGCACAATGCAATGGAATCACTGTCTAGACAAGCAAGAAAATAAATAAATAAATGAGCAGATATAATTGCACATGAATCAAATGAAAAATTATTTGAAATCCATTTGATTTTTTTTTTCATAAATATGAATATTGGATATTGCTTTTATACAACAGTTCTATATATAAGTAATGTACCTGGATTTATTTGAGAAGATGAATAAACAATTTAATTTAGCATAGAAGATTTAATTTTTTCATTTTAAATGACCATATCCAAAACTGCTTGAATAGCCATAAATCCTTCAAATATTTGAGTGAGAGGTGTTTAAAGGCAGTGATGCATTGAGCAATCAGTGGTCGCTGAGACGGATACTATAATAACAGTGGTGAGCAAGTTCTCCATAACTGTGTTGGGATCATGTTTCAGAATAAATAGCTGAGGCACCTGCTCTGGAACATAGCTGCATGTCAGCAAGGTCATTAGTTTGCTTCTCATTGTTTTTCTTCCTTTGTGCTATTGCCATTGTGAACTATTGTGACTTGAAATGTCACAATAAAGCTTACAAAGCTTTCCAGTCTCATAAATGGTTCTCTATAATGGTTTCTCGCATTCACTGTGAAGAACAGTCATGTGTTTGTTGGTAGAGTAGACGGAATTCTTGCTTATTACAAATGCAGACATCTGACCTCTAAGTTGATCACTTCCTGCACAAGCAACTAGAAACATGCGTTCCGTGCATATAGAGTGTCGCTGGGTCTGATAATTTAGCAGGTGAAAACAGGCAAAAGGTCACCTTTTCTTTAATTCTGAATACATTTTTCTAAAACAAAATATGTACCATTGTTTTGATTGACATTGGTCCGGAATTTAATGAAACATCAACTATTCACAACACGTAAATACCATTATGGCATGTTCTATCTATTTTAATAAAAATTATGACAATGCTTACCTTAGCACCACCTCTTTAATAACTCAGCATGTCATTATGATTCAAATATAGGTAACACTTCATTTCTATAGTCCACTATAGACATTCTACTAACTATAAGTAACTTTTAACTATGTCAACTACCAGTCATTAAAGTATTAGTAGTCTGTCAGCTTAATGTCTATTAACACTAACTGTCTACTAATACTCTAATGAGAGTTAGTTGACACGTAGTTGCAAATAAAGTGTAAACCAAATATATATTGAAGTTAAACTTATATTACAGAAATTTTTCAAGGTTCAAGGTAGACAGTGGAGGCGAGGGATGCTTTGCAATGAAGGAGACTTGGAGTTGGGTTTGACCAGTGACAAAACCAAAAAACAAGAATACTAAATAAGAGAAAACCAACTTAGAATGTGACATTCACACGGTATCAAAACTGCTCTATTATTTTACAAAAGGAAAATATTAGCATAAATGCATAGGCAATTAAGTTTGTTACCAAAAACACTGCACTACATACTGATTTACTATTAGGCACATTAAAAATGACAGATGGATCTGAGTTTGATTGAACTCACTGTCTTTTTATAACAGCAATTTTATATGGGAAGGCATCAAATTATATAGAAAACTATTTTTGACTAAAGTCAAAAATAAACATATAGTGTTACAGTTTATCATTTGCATTTAACATTGCTTGCCCTACTGTTCACAGAGAACAGACCTGCGATCCATTTTTGGGTCACGACCCACCAGGAACTATTTTAAGAGGGTATATCAGCGTCTGGATGATAAATATCAATGGAGTCAATATTGTGTTTGATTGTGTGTGGGTTTATGAACTCAACTCCAGTTCAAAGAAAAGTCATCATGTATTCTTATGTATTGCTGTATTGTTACAGCTTTACAGTTGGTGATATTTCATTTCTAGAGCACTGCCAAGGCATTCCTGGCGACAGAAACTATATCTGCCAGCCAGTGGCGGCTGGACTATAAAATCCCTTTGTCTCAACACCCTGTTGTTCTGCCTTCTGTCCGTGGCCATCAACCAGATAGATACCAGGTACAGCATCCATGCTTACTTTAAAGAGTTGACTTTGTCTTGAGAACATTTTCAGTTTATTGTTTTCCTTATTTTGTAAGTTTATCTGAAATCTCTTGAATTTCTTTTTTAGTTGTTCAGCAAGACGTCAAAATGGGCGAGTAAGTACAAGTCTTTTTTTCCCCAAAGGTTATTCATTATTTAGCATGTTAACGTAAAGAATTTCATTCTTTTCCATGTAAAGTATGTGATACTGGTGCTACCAGTCACATTTATTTTTCATTTTAGTGAATATTTCAGAGGTCCTATCAAAGATTTCCTCCAATATTGACCAGGAAAAAGATATACATGGATATTTTGTGACCACAAGCCTTACACAAAATTAAGAAAAAAACACACAAAAAAAATGAAAGAAAAGTTATGATAAGCTTAATTTGTCAGTACACATGTGCTTGAGAAATTGAACAAGCCACTCAAAGTGCATTATTTAGTGATCAATAAATGTTTCGAATTACTTCAGTCAACAGTTTGATTACTCAAAATGCTTTACTAAATGCATACTGAAGATTGTTTCCCTTTTTTGTTTCTTAACAAACGATACGGAACGGCAGGCAGGTAAGCAATTGTTTTCCATACTGTTTTCCATATTTCCATAAATATCAAATCAATATGCTTGCTTTCAAATATGAACTATGTTGCTTAATTTATATTGTCATATAGCAGATACGAAGGCCTGGAAATCCAAAAATGGACATCAAAGTACGTCTTGATTATTTTAAAAATCATGCCATGCCAATAAATATTTTATCAATGTTCTAACAATACCTAATTTCCCTTACCTTTTTTTAACAGCCGAAGTCAAAGATTTCAGCATCAAGGAAACTTTCTCTAAAGGTTAGATTTATTTTCATAACTTATTTCCTACTTTGTTGTGAAATTGTTATTAAAGCTCCTCCTTCCATCTTCAATCAGATAATGCTTCTTAACAGAGCAATGGAGGATTTGGAAAACGAGAAACAGGACAGGGATGAAGAGAAAAATCGCTACCTCACAGAAAAACACCCTCCTTTGCAGTTATCTGGACTCTCTCTGGAGGAATTACAGGTGATACATTCAGTCAGACAGAAGACAGGCAGAGTCAGTTGAAGACAAAACATGCTGTTTAGCTTCATTCAATATTTCTTAAACCAGTTGTATTTACTAATGTTTTATATTCATCTTCAGAATCTGTGTAAGCAGCTCTACAAAAAAATCGATGTCGTAGATGAGGAGAGGTACGGCTATGAGGATAAAGTTATCAAGCACAACAAAGATGTAAGTCTAAACCAACAAATAAGATATATTCGGTATATACCCGGGGTGGGCAACTCCCAGTCTACATTTCATGGTGAGGACAATGTAGGCACGATATTGGTTTGAGGTATTGGCCCCAAATGAATTTGTCCATGGGTTCCATGCCAGCCCTATCTGAAAAGGTCCATATGGTCCCAGATAGGACCAACACGGAATCACAAACACATTTGAGGCCCATACCTCAAGCCCATACGTGCCTACATTGGCCCCATCATGAGATGTTGGCTGGACTCTGGTCTTCAAGGGCTTCTGTAATGCAGAGTTTAACTCCAACCCAGATCAAACACACCAGAACCAGCTAATCAAGCTCTTGGGGATTACTAAAATCAGGGGAACTTACGAAGATAGTGGACCCTGAGGGCCAGAGTTACCCACCCCTGACTATTCTCTACAGACCAGAGATCTCCAAGGAGGTCCGCAGACCTGCACAGTTTATCTCTAATTAAACAAACCTGAACCAGCTAATCAAAGTCTTTGAGAGCTATAAACTTTCAGGATTGTGTATTAAAGCAGTATTTCCAAACTCTGTTCCTGGAGGCACATTTACTTTACACATTTTCAAACTCTTCTAAATCAAACACACCTAAATCAACTCAACAGTTCATTAGCAGAAACTCTAAGACCTAAAATGGATGTGTCAGATAAGGGAAACATAAAAAAAAGTGTACTTTTGGGGTATCTCCAAAAATAGGTTTGGGAAACATTGTGTTAGAGTGCTATAAGTAGGTGCTAAACACTTCTGTGGTCCTCCAGGAAAAATGGATTATAGACAACTGGTATAGACATATCAGTACCTAGACAAAACTTTTTTATTTTATGTAAGGCTGGTCATCCCATCATGATGCTGCTATTTTTAGATTAGAATAATAATAATCATTTATTTAGCTAACCCACCTTACGTATAAATCACTTTCGTTTGCATGTTTCTGCATCCACACCAAGTGGTGTCAGTATATAGTCCAAAACCACAGTTGTATCAGCTATCGAAAGAAGTTAATAAGTAAGCGATTACTTGGGGTGCTTCTCAATATCCCTCCTCGTTTCCTCGCTCCTCCGTCCTCCATCCTATGACCCGGAAACCGATCGAGCTCAGCCATCTTGAAGGACTTCTCAGTTCTCTAATTGTACCGCGAGGAGGCGATGATCGAGGAGTGAGGAAGCTTCCAGAGGAGTCATGAGCGAGGATACACGGGTGTATCCTTTGAGGAAGAGTTTATCGACTAAACGTGACGCACGTATAAATTCTCCTCCCCCTTCACATCTGTCACAATCATTTTAATTTATACTTCACCTTTGCAGTTTAAATAAACCACACATCTCACATATTTCAACAGGGTATCTTGCTTTATTATTATTTATTATGAATTTCTTAAATAACCAAACTAAAACAACATAAAGGCAGAACGGGGGTGTCCATCCTGCTCCTGGAAGGCCACTTTCCTGCAGTTTAGCTCCGACCCTAATTAGAAACACCTGAAACAGCTAATCAATGTATTCAGGACCTCGACAAGATATTTTCAGGCAGGTTTATTTGAGCAGGTTGGAGCTAAACTTTGCATGATGTCAACCCTCCAGGAGCAGGATTGGCTACCCCTAAGTCTGGAAGCTTTACTAGCATTCTTGGATATTCAGTACAGCAGGGGTCTCAAGCAAGCTCCAACACACTTACTTGGAATTTTCTAGTGAGATGAAGACCTTGATTAACTGGTTCAGGTATGTTAGCTTAGGGTGGGTCTTCTCCTGGAGCCAAGAGCTGAGTGATGTTGAATGGAAACTAATCAACAGAAAACAGTCCGTGGAGTCCTGGAACAAACGCAGATAGAGAATCCGAGGGTGAATCAGGATCAAAGTCAGTGACAGGCAGGGGTCAATAACCAGTCAAAATCAGGAACTAGGAACATTTCTCATTTATAGTTTCCAAACCTGCAGAATCCTTGTTTGCACATATTTGTACAAATCACGTTGGTTCAACAATATAGAACTGTCATTAATGCCATCACACAAGTGAACATGGCATCTGAGGACTACCTTTTTTGTCCTCTGTGGTTTTGCTCTATTTATAGATGTTTGATTCTTTTGCTTGTTCCCTCTTATTTCATAATCCACATACTCCAGGTTTCCCTTAGAGTAACTAGTCTAGAGCATATTCACACATGCATAGTGTTCAAAAATGTCATTTTCATTCTCTTGACAAGATATAAGGTAGAATGAAATTTGTATATGGAATGAAAGATATAGCTGTGTCCCAATTCAGAGGCTGCATCCTTCGAAGGCTGCATTCAAAGACTGAATGCGTCATACCGGCATGACGAAGGCTGTCCCAACTCAAAGGCTCCTTCAAATGCGGCCTCGAAATGCGTCGGTAACACTTTACAATAAGGTTCATTAGTTAACATTAGTAACATGAACTAAGAATGAACAATACTTCTTCAGCATGTATTAATTTAAGTTAATATTAATTTCAACATCTACTAATACGTTATTAAAATCAAAGACTGTATTTGTTAACATTAGTTAATGCTCTGTGAACTAACATGAACAAACAATGAACAGCTGTATTTTTATTAACCAACATGAACAAAGATTAATAAATACTGTAACAAATGTATTGCTCATTGTTAGTTCATGTTAGTTAATACATAAACTAATGTTAACTAATGAACCTTATTGTAAAGTGTTACCAATGCGTCCTTCGTTTCCCGGGCTATGAAAGATACAACAGATGGATCATTCATGGCCCATCCACTGTGTACTGGTGATGATAGGATTTTTTAGGGAGGAAATCCCATATTACACTTCTCAATGTACTGTAAGTAAATACTTATACTCTGTATTGGTTTTAACATACTGCAATATCTAACCATACAAATGTCACAAAAACATATGGCATATCTTACTAAGATGGAATATTACAAATAGTTTATACTTTTTATTATGTACATAAATGGACCAAGGGGAACATATTTAGACAGGTTGTGAACCCAGTTTTGCTTTCAGACAGTTGAATATAACTTTTTAAAGTCCAGTACAAACGTTACTGTTGCCCGTCAATGGCAGCTGTCACAGAGGCTAGACAAGAGCAGCCCTCTGTAGGCTAGACCGTCCCATTGATCAACGCTCGGCCTAAAATATGTTGCTTACAATGGAACTTGTTACAGTAATTGGCTGACAATGCTTTTGAGAAACGCACACTTGAACAAAGCAGAGAATCAAACCAGACTGACCAGACACAGTATGAATGACTAACAGAATTGACAGACTGTCAAGACCAACAGGACAGAAGCGAGACTGACAGTGAAGGTCAATAAACACTTTAGGTCCAAGGAAGTGCAGAGTGAGAGCAGATATAGTGTGACTACCAATTGCTGATGCCGTACAATCACCATATACAGCAAGAAAACAAAAACAAACAAAAGTGAACCCAAGTCCAGACAGTGAGTTACATACTTCTGAGGGTGTACCAACCAACGAACTGCCATTGAGAGGAATCAGAGTTCTAAGGGATAGCATTCTTTAGGTATTATGCCTCCTTGGTAATGGAAATTTTGTATTCCCTTGATTAGATCAATGAACTTAAGCTGAAAGTTCAGGATCTAGGTGGGAAGTTCAAGAAACCCGCCCTGAGGAAGGTGCGTGTGTCTGCTGATGAGATGATGAGGGCTTTGCTGGGCTCCAAACACAAAGGCTCCATGGACCTCCGTGCAAATCTGAAGTCGGTCAAGAAGGAGGATATAAAGCAAGAAAAGGTAAGGCGATAAACATAAAACGTATACCGAAATTAGCTAATACGAATCACTTTCGATTTTAAGCAAACGTCATGTTGTTTACATGTTTTTTGATGTTGTGTTTTCTAGAGCCAAATTATTGTATTTTTATTTCAATCTTTTTTTATTGTTGTTGTAAAAAGTCTCAGTCGTAACAGATACTTAAATTCATCTCCACATTATGGAAATATTGAATGCCATGAATTTAACCATTTCAAATTTTACCATTAAAATCCAATGCTTCTTTCTGTCAAATAGGTCTTGACCAGTGAAGTAGGTGACTGGCGTAAGAATGTGGAAGCCATGTCTGGCATGGAGGGAAGAAAGAAGATGTTTGATGCTTAAAAGATGTCTAATAGCCGCCCAAACACAGCCCTAGAGTCTCGGCTAAAACAAGGCAGAATTTGGGATGTCAGTGAAAATGTAATAGTGGTCTAACCATAGCACAAGAATAGATGCACAGGCTACACATTAAACATGTCAAAGAAATTAAATCACACACCTTGTAATCACTGTGACTTTGCTTATATGATGGAATATCATACATATTGCAAGTTATTTTGGCCAAATACCAAATTCAAGGTTATTTTGGCTAGAAGTGGGTTACTCATAGCTGGACTATACCGGTCTATAGTTGGTCTATACTGAGATGGTGAAATGACGGCTATTGCTTACTGTGTTATGTTGATCCAAACCCGAATTATGGTCTTATTTCTGTGTAACAGAAAAGTAGAATTTAGAAGACTGCTTACATGGCTATATTCAATTCAATGACATGGGGGCAAGCTTTAAAAATATGATTTTCCTTAAAAAATATGATTGACATCCCTTCTCTAAAGAGTTGATAGAGACATGAAATATGCCTTTGTATATTCTGGTGTTTTTGAGACCTATAGTCTGCATCCTATATTCTTTATAGTCTGCCATAATTTCATTCATTATGAATGCATGCATGATGTGTATATATATATATATATATATATATATATATATATATATATATATATATATATATATATATATATATATATATATATATATATATATATAACAACTCAGTATAAGTTACACTGGGATATATGTGTGTTTTTGTGTGCTACATTGAAGTCTTAATTGGCAATAAAAGTTGCAGAATTGGCTTAAACTCGTTTCCCCCCCATTAATTTAGTATTCACAGTATTCAACTAATTTTGCTAAAGGTTCAAGATTTTTTAATAGCATTAAAATGTATGGAAATGCAAACACAATGGAATATGTAATGTAACTATTATTTGAACAGTAAAACATCTTTCTTTACACTTTTTAGATGTACTCTTCAATGTATTTCTCCATGATTAATGATACACAACTGGTGCTTAAAGATGACAAATGATTATGTGTTTTGTTCAGTCAGTTACAATATGATATGATTCATTATCCACTCTTACTTTCTGACTTAAATATGATATTTCACTATGGTGAAGCTGATAACACCAGCTAAGCTAGCAGGTTAGGCGACGGGCCATCTTCCATGGTGACAGCAGTAAATAAAGAGGTCAGCTGGCCATTGTTTCAGTACAGCACAGTTCATGCTGTATTTTTAGTTCTGTTAGTCATATCTAATCTGACTCAACCTTGAAGAGATGAACGTTAAAAAGTGCACACGTCATTGGGAACCTAAAGCATGCAGGACAAGAAAGCTTTCCTGTTGTCACCTAAATGGGTCACTGACACCATAGCAACACTGGAATTTCAGACGTGGTTTATGCTAAAAACAAACAATGACAAAACAAAATGTGTTGACAACAGACACTTCTTGGGTCTTTAACCCAACCCATGTATCAAATAGTGATGAACATTTCAAGTATGTTTGCTGACAATCTGGATCAATGAAAGATTCAGTTTAAAGGGTTAGTTCACCCAAACATTCTGTCAGTAATTACTCACCCTCATGTTGTTCCAAACGCATAAGACTTTCGTTCATCTTTGGTATTTTCATTTTTGTGTCATTTTCATTTTTGCTATTGACACAATGCCACATCAGATTTGAATTATTTTTGCATCATTGATCATTACCGTCCTGTTTTTCACTGTAACGCTGCTTTGAAACAATCTGTATTGTATAAAGTGCTAAATGTGACTTGACTTCTTGTTTTTTTTTACAGGTGTGCATTGTCCATATTTGCATGTTATTGCCACTGAGATAAAAATATAATGCAGTTTGTCTTTTACTCTTTTGCATAAGACATGGAAATAAAATACTTGTTATTGGCTGATTGACTAATGCTAGAGCTAAAGAAACTAAATGCTAGAGCTAAAGTAACTAAATTGCGACTGGATACTAAAATTCTTCAGTAGTAAGTTGAGAGGGTAGTGACTAAAGTTGGCATCATCTAAAGTGGTTCACACTATATTTTTAGACTATTTGTTCATTGCAACTAATCTCACTTACCCTTGAAGAACATTGAAGCACACGGTGAACTCAAAGGCACAAGAGACAAAGACTGTGGGTCTTCATACATTAAATATACACTACTATTCAACAATTTGGGGTCATTACAGTAAGGATGCATTCAAGTGAAGTAAAGACATATTTATTGAAGAATCATGTGATACTCAAGACTGAAAATTCAGATTTGCCATCACAGGAATAAATTACATTTTGAAAAATATTAAAATAGAAAGCAGTTATTTTAAGTTGTAATTGTCACAGTCTGTTCTGTTCTATTTCAGTTATCATGGACATTCAGTTTATTTTCACGTGCCTTTGTTTGTATTCCCGCCATTTCTTAGTTACCATGATCACCTCATTATGAGTTAATTCTGTTCAGCTGTGTTGCTCGTTACCTAGTTTGTGTTCCTATATAATTTCTTCCTTTTCAGTCACTCGTTAGGTGTGTTCGACATCGGCTGCGGCTGGATGTAACCGATCGGCGAGAGTAGCCGTGTGCAGGCGGGGAGGAGCTGCAAACGGAGACGGGAAGGTGCCGATACTCTCTTGCATAGGCAAGTAGTGATGGCAAAATGAGGCTTCCTGAACCACTGATACCTCGCAGCCCATTGCTTCAGCCAAAGGTTCATTACTCGAAGCTTCATTCAGCATTGCTCACTAGTGACACCTAGCTACTGTGCAAAGAAATAGCAGACAAATTCATTCATTCTGAACCAGTGTCAAACCCCCCCCAAATTTTATACAAAATATATTTGTTATAAAAAAATATATATTTTAGAAAAGTATTTGTATAAATACAAATATTTATTTATTTATTTTGTACTCGCTGTTGATGTATGTAACCTTTCATTTGCAATAATAAAAAGACATGAGCAGACATTTGTCCATTACTGTGTATAATTTTTTTTTTCAAACATTTTTAAAAAATTTTTTAGCTGTTTAATACTTTTGCAAAAACCAAAATCTTTTTTTTTTTTTTTAGAAAGTAATTAGAAAGTTCAAAAGAACAGCATTTACTTGAAATCTTAATATTATAAACGTCTTTACTGTCGTTTTGATCAATTTAATGCAGTATTAATTTCTTTAAAACAAACCTTTCTGACTGAGCTCAAACTTTTGAACAGTATTATAGGTAATGTTAGCCAGCAGCTTCCGTCCCAATGTGTTAGTTACCATGAGATGCTAATCATAGCATTAGAGACAGCAGTGGTGTTTTCTGATAAGAAAATCTATTAAGAATACACAAAAACCTAGTAACCTAAAGTATTCACAATGGCTTATTATGGGAATAGTAGTTCATTCATTCCCTCATAAAAGACACCAAGTACAAAGTCTTTTTCCCTACAGGCCTTTTTTTCTGATTTTCAAATACTGATTCATCTCAGAGAGGCTTAGAAGATTTCAAGACTCATAACACTTTACTAAAGTGAATGCTTCCAAAATAAAGGGGCCTGACTAAGTCATTGTTGAGCTCTATTTGTGTAGTAATCAGTGCTTGAAGTGGGGGGGAAAAGGTGCCGGTACTCGCATTGGCAAGTAATCATGACATTTGAGATTTCTATAGTGAAAAACAAAACTTGGAGATATTGCTGGTACAACAACAATTTATTGATATTATTAAGTCAAGTATATTTGTTTTTATTGTATTTTTAATCAAATAAATGCGGCCATTGTGAGCAGAAGACTTCCTTTAAAAACTTGGCCAGTAGCTAAACATAAACAATTTAAATAAACTTTTGAGTGTGCAGACCAAGCTGAATAAATAATAGATGATAACAAAAGATAATGACTAGCCTTCATATATTTGTGTATGATTATTTTTCCCCGGGTTTGAGTAGGACTTTCTTTTATTTGACTTTGTGTGTGAGTGTTTGTTGTACAGAAAGTTAGGGCTGGTTCAGACAGAACCTGTTTTTGCTGTTATTAATGACACGATACACGATACACAGTTCAGTGGAATAAAAATGTTTTTTTATTTTTAATATCAAGTTATTTTAATTAACTAGAGCCCTGCATTTTTTGAATAATTTGCCATACATGACACCTGCAAAAGAGACTAATCAGTCTGCCTAGCGTGTTCACATTGAAAACGTTCAAAAATGTACACAAAATTGTATTATATTAAATCAATAGATTATAAAACAGTATAAAACATTCAAACTCAAAGTAAACTTACAACTTCATTTAAAAGTCCCATTCTGCTTGTAAAACATGCCATCAGAGCTACTGTATGTGTGCAAAACCAGTTCTAAAGATTTCCTTGTCATGTCAATCACATTGCTCACTGCCTACATAATGCCGAAACAAATACTAACCTCTAAAATACACTTCTAGTATAGCATTGGTTCCACATCCTGATATAGCAATATACTTTTGGTCTTGATCGATTAATCCATGATTTTTCTGAGCTCTGAGTTGAATCCATGAAGTCTGAGCATTTATTGACAGGTGACTGCATGATTGAGTTTACCAATGATACCGGCTGTGGGACGAGGTTTGCGCTTAACTGGTTTTGGATAAAAAAAGAATAATTTGTCTTTATCCTGGATTATTGTTTACCCACATTCCACGTTTGGAGTGGAAATGGTGGAAAAAATGTCTCAGGTGGAGTCGTTCCACCTCTAACCCATTGCCTAGATTCTAAAAGAGAAAAATTAGAGGTTTAAAGATATATTTTAGGATATTTATCTGTCTATTTATTTATTTATAAATTATAGGTGCACTCAGTAATTTAAAACAAAAAATGTTTTTGTCGCAGTAACAACTATGGCATGGATGGATGTTTATTGCCTGTTTAGTTTATTAGCTTCCTAGTGAAGCTGTTTGTTGTTGTTTTTGTTGTTTCTTGTTTTTCAGTACACACACATCAGTTTCACAGTCATATACTACGATAGTCAAGAAGTTTTTGCATGTTATTGACACTTGTGTATTTAGTATTTGCATAGTTTTTTTTGTTATACACTTGTTTGCTTGTTTCAGTACTTTTGTTTGTGCCTTGAGCACTGTTTAAATCTGTATATATAAAGTAAACATATTATTATTATTATTATTATTATATTAGAAATATAGCAATACTAGTAACAAGCAATTGTAGGACATGGTTAGTCATGTGATTTCAAAATGGTGGTGCCAACTCCTTGTAGAATAAAACAGCTTTTCCTGGAAGACTGATTATTCATCTCATGTGGTTGTTCATCACTGAAATAATATATATCAAAAGTTCTATCATTTCTTTAACTGACAAACTCGTTCAATTAGCGAAAAATTACTGAGTGCACAGGTGTAACACTAGGAATGTTTTGATAATTTCAAAGACAATAGGCTTTCATTACCTGTCTAATAACTCCCAGTCTTCACCCCCCCATGTGTCTGTGAATTCTATGGTGTTCATGCCACCAATACGGTCCATGTCTGACTTGTAGATTCCCATCAAACCATAACCAGCAACCTCCCAAAGACCTATGGAAGAGCAGAGATATTTGAGCTTACTCAAACAATGTCATATTGAAAAACAAATAAAGAGTACAGTAGCATTGTTAGAAGATTTGCCAGCAAAGCAGCAAAAGTATAGTGATAATCTTAGGTTTTGGTTTGGCATCAGAATCAGAATCAGAAATAGCTTTATTGCCAAGTGTGCTTGCACCCACAAGGAATTTTTCTTGGTACTGAAGCTTCCAGTGCACATATACAAATACAAATACAACAAGAAACATAGTAATACAAATTCTAAGAATAAAATATATTAAAACTGGAGCATAAACCATCTTTCCCTCAATACAGTGTTTTCGTATACTGTTTATTATATTCACAGGATAGTAGAGGTGCAGATCACACAGGAACAAAATACTGTGCTCATCCTGAGGAGGAACCACCAAAATGAACTTTCCATTCATTCTTCCAATAAAAGTAGCTTGACATCGGAAACAAGAAGAGCTTTGATTGTTAAAATTAGGTTACCTACTTCAACAAATCTATTCCAGCTTGAAGGCCACCTGTTCTTTGAAAATTACCCTCCATCCTCTTAAACTTGTAACTGTATATTTGAAGTGTGAATGTTGACACAATTAGCCATTGATATGGGCACTGAAAAACACACTCATATGTACAAAAAAAGTTTTAAACAATGTGTTTTACCTTGGTAATTTTGCCTTTTTGAGTCTTTTCTCAATATCCATGTCAGAGCTGTTGTAGTCTATAATTATTACATTAAAGTTTTTGTCCCCAGTTGCTCTGTACACTTTTTCCATTTCCCTGATAAACTGTATGATCCATCTGGCCTGATTTTTCACTGTTTGGAGACAAATGAAGCTTGAAAACACAGTATTTGAACACATGCATGGACAATATCTGATGATGCAAATCAAAGTATTGTTGTATTCAGTTTATTTCGATAGTCCACTTTAGACATTCTACTAACTATATGTACCTTCATAAGTATAAGGAACTACATGTCAGCTAGCAGTCATTAGAATATTAGTAGACTGTCTGCTTAATCAGTGTGGTTACATGTAAAGTCTGTTCCCTCGGCGGAGAATATTTGCAAATTTGCAAATTTGCTACGCTTTATTTTGACGCTCCCCTAACAGACATTCTACTGACTATAAGCAACTTTTTAACTACGTCAACTTATTCTACTAATCCAAACCCTAACACCTGACCCTAACCTAACAGTCTACTAACAATCTACTCATCCTCTGAGAGTTAGTTGACATGTAGTTGCAAAGGTACTTATGGTAAGTAGAATGCCTAAGGTGAGCCACATCGGAAAAAAAATTTAACAAGAATTTTTGACTAGGAAGAAACTTTCACATTGTTGTCATTATTGTAGTTACAAGGTAATTACACAGTAAGTTCATTACATGACTTATTTCAGAGAGGTGTTTTTGGAAACGAAATTTCACATGGAATAAACAGAATTTACTCCTGTTTATTAGTACCTTAAGGAAACCCTTAATGCACCCTTCGATGGTAGATAAGGTATACAGCAATTTTATTTTATTTTATTGTTTTTCATTCAGTTATTGAATTTCCACTTATTTTACTGCTTGATATAGCTTAATCTTAATGCATTATTATAATTGTGTATTTGGCTTTTAAGAGACATGAATTGATCCTAGTTGAATATCAAATTTGTAATTTTGTAAGTACTGTAATTCCAACAAGACTTGCAATACAGTTAAAATACAGATATTGATACATCGGATTAGTTTCACCTGCCACAATTACATGAACAGTAGCAGATGGGTTCCAGTTGAATGCTTTTGGACTGCAGAGAAACATTTGTTTCGATGAATCCTCAGCTTGTGCATAAACGTAACGTGAAACAAGAACTTTCTGACTATGTGCGCCCACAAGTTCCAGTTCCACCAGATAACGACTGCCCACGTCCTTATCTTCACGCCTTACAACATTCACCACACGCAACAGGGAGTAACCACTGTGAAAATATAAAAACATAAAAAGTATGTGGGCTGGACACACCTACTTTGTATGTAGTTATGTTTGAACAATAAAAAGGGCCTCATTTTGGGTGTGGCTGAAAAGGCCACTTTTAAACTGTCAAGGTAAACTGAGGTAAACGTCACTTAAATTATGCTTTAGTTGTCTATAACAGGGACTAGACAGAGTCCCCAGCCCCACCTCCATAACCCGCCCCGCCCAGCCCCAACGTAACGTTCTGGATACTCCTGGACCTGAAATGGGTGTCAGACAAAGGAGACATGAAAAACTTGCAGTGCTGCTCCAGGAATGTGGTTGGGAACCCCTGGTCTAGAACATATAGCCGTACAAAAATAATAATGAAAAAAAACTTGCCACACTTTGGGGGTAAGATGGGTCTTGTGGGGGACTTCCGGTTTGGCGATGTAAGAGAGGGCAGCAGAGGCGAGGACCTCCTAACCACACTACTTTTAAACATACTTATGCGTTTTCTTTTTCTAATCTAATTGCTTTGCAATATGTGACCCTGGATCACAAAACCAGTCTTATGTTGCACGGGTATATTTGTGGCAATGCCAACAAAACATTGTATGGGTCAAAATTATAGATTTTTCTTTTATGCCAAAAATCATTAGGATATTAAGTAAAGACCATGTTCCATGAAGATATTTTGTAAATTTCCCACCTTAAATATATAAAACATTTATTTTTGTGAATGGATGCAGCACAATCGCCAATAGAAATGGACAACGTTAAAGGCGATTTTCAGACAAATAGTTGTATCTCGGCCAAATATTGTCCTATCCTAACAAACCATACATCAATGGAAAGATTATGTATTCAGCTTTCAGATGATGTATAAATCTCAATTTAAAAAAAAATACCCATAAGACTGGTTTTGTGGTCCAGGGTCACATATAACATAAGAACCACACCTAGTCCAGAAAGCGAAATGAGCAACTCTAAACAGAAGCAAAGTACCACACCAGCAACAAGGTCAGGTGCAACCCTAGCGGGTAAGCTAGCAGTAATGGCGGCTGATGACACCACTATTAGCAACAAGGACATACCTGTAAAAGACAATACGGATAACTTGACAATGAGTCAACTAGTCTCCGAACTTTCAAAACAGCGGGCCAGTTTTAAAGAGGACATGGCAAGTTAATTCAAGATTCAATCAAGCCTTTACAGGCTTCCCTTGACACGCTACGCGAGACAGTCGGCTCGTTTCAGCACCGTCTTACATCTACTGAAGTACTGGCCGGTGAAAACTCTGAAACGCTAGCCCCCGCGGAAGCGACGATTAAATCCTTGAAGACACAGAATTAATCTCTTCTTGACCAAATTGATGATCTTGAGAATAGATCCAGAAGGGCTAACCTGCGAATTATCAACATTCCGGAAGGCGCTGAGGACGGAAAAAACCCCATCGGATTTATATCTGGGCTGCTTAAAGATACCATGGAGAGCGTGTTTGACAAGCCTCCTGAACTTGAGCGAGTGCATCGCGCGCTTCGCCACAAACCTGGAGCAGGGCAATCTCTAATACCATTTATTGTCTGCTTCCACCGATTTCAGGAAAAGGAAAAGGCACTTACTGGGCCAGACGACATGATACTAAATTCAACGGAGTGTCACTGCGGCTATACCCGGATACGAGCGCAGCTTTAGCGAAGAAACGCACCGGATTCAAAGAAGTCAAACAATCCCTCTATCAAAAAGGCATAACGTTTCAACTTCTGTACCCTGCACGTCTCCGTGTGAAATTCAGAGAGGAAACTCACACTTTTGATTCACCTGAGGCTGCCGAGGCTTTTTAAAAACAACGCGTCCCTGTACAAGACTAAAGACGACTCTGGCCGTAATATGTTGTCTGTGATCTTAAATGGCACAGACAATATACTTCAAGCAATAAGGTGACTTTATCTATTCGTCTATCGCAATTTATCTGAAACTTCAAGAAAAGACGGCATGTTTGTTTTTGTTTATTGACTTATAGCTCATTCAGTACATTGCATAATATTGACGCTATGCTGTATTCAATGTAAATATTGTGGTTTGGAGCCTCTCAAGAAGATCGAGAGGTAAAGACTGGATAATCGGGAGCCATGCAATTTATATAGGTTTCTGCGGCTTGTTTCAGTTGGGGAAGCAAGCATTAGGAAAATGTTGGGAAGTTTGGTCTAAGTTTCATTTATCCAAAAAGTTTTGGGAAAGTTTTGTTTTATGTTATGTTTTTAGAAAAACTGAATAGTGAGGAAATGTATATATGTTCATGTCTGATATGGCCGATTTAACAATCTCATGGGGGGGGCTCGAAAGTTAGATTTGTTAGCTGGAATGTCAAAGGCCTAAATAGCCCAATCAAAAGAGGCAGAATTTTTGTACACTTAAAATTAAAATCTGAAATAATATATTTACAGGAAACCCACTTACGCATTGTCGATCATCTCAGAATTAGGAAACCATGGGTGGGGCAAGTTTTCCACTCTAACTTTAACTCTAAGGCAAGGGGAACTGCCATTTTGATACACAAAAGCATTAAATTGACTGCCTCTGCTTCTATAGCAGATCCTCAGGGAAGATATGTTATAGTCTCTGGGATATTATATAATGTTCTGTCGTATTAGTTAATGTATATGCGCCTAACTGGGATAATGTGAGCTTTATTGATAAGCTAGTCTCTTTATTGCCAGACCTAAACTCCCATCTTATGATTTTTGGTGGCGACATAAACTGCGTAATGGATTCGTCCCTTGACCGTTCTAATACCAAATCTTTATTCCGTTCTAAGATGGCCCAAGCCTTATCTACATTTATAGAGCAAGTAGGGGTGGTTGATCCTTGGCGATTTCAGTTTCCACACAGCAGAGAATATTTCTATTTTTCACATGTTCATCACTCCTATTCAAGAATTGATTATTTCTTTATTGATAAATCTCTCCTTCCTTCTGTTGGACAAATCGAATATCTACCTATTGTGGAATCAGACCATGCTCCTTTGCAATTAGACCTTATTTGTAATTTGAGGTATAACGAACGGCCTTTGTGGAGACTAAACACGGCCTTGTTATCAGATCCTGCGTTTTGTACATTAGTATCAACAGCTATAGATCATTTCCTATTACATAACAGGTCCGAATCTATTACAGCATCTACATTGTGGGAGACACTTAAAGTAGTTATCAGGGGAGAAATTATTTCTAATACTTCAACTCTCAATAAAAAACGTAAACAAAAACTGGACGATTTAATTGATTCTAAAAGAAGGCTAGATTACCTCAATTCTACGTCTCCGTCACCTGAACTTTATAAAGAGAGGTTGAACCTTCAAGTTCAATACAATCTGTTATCAACAAATAAAACTGAATGGTATTTATCACGTTCTAAAGGTTATATTTATGAACATGGAGAAAAGGCAGGTCAACTTCTAGCCCACCAGTTAAAATCTAAAGCTGCCTCTCAACTTATACCTCAAATTTGTAACAGTAATAATGATTTCATAGTTAATCCAATTGAAATTAATAAAACTTTTAAGAACTACTTGTCAAATTTGTATACTTCTGAAAGCCCTGAATCTTTAAACAATATAGATATACCCACCCTCAATTCTGTGCAGAAAACTAACTTGGATCAGCCCTACAAATAGAAGAGATTTTAAACTCGATCACATTAATGCAGAGCAACAAAACTCCTGGCCCTGATGGCTATCCAATAGACTTTTATAAAAAATGTGCAGATAAATTAGCCCCTATTCTTCTTGATATGTTTGAGGACTCATTGGAAAAGGTTAGCTTGCCACAAACCTTGAATGAAGCAAACATTATACTTTTACTAAAACCTGGAAAAGATCCCTTGAAATGTAACTCTTTTAGGCCAATCTCTCTCTTAAACTCAGATGTAAAAATTTGGCAAAAATCCTTGCTTTACGTTTAGATACAGTAATAGAGAACTTGATTTCAAAAGACCAAACAGGTTTTGTCAGAGGTCGACATTCTTTTAGTAATATCCGGAGATTGTTAGGGGTAATACACTAGTCTAAACTTTCTCAGGACCCTGTCCCTCAGGTAGTCATCTCGTTAGATGCTGAAAAAGCATTCGACAGGGTGGAGTGGAAATATTTATTCTTTGTGCTGGAAAGATTTGGATTTGGTATCTCTTCTCTCATTGATTAAGTTATTTTATTTTTCCCCTAAAGCATCTGTAATTACAAATAGAGTATGTTAAAGTATTTTCCCCTATCACGGGGTACAAGACAAGGATGCCCTCTTAGCCCTTTACTTTTTACTTTAGCCATCGAGCCCCTATCTATAGCATTAAGACATTCACAGTATTTCACTGGCATCAGCTGTAGGGGCATAGAACATAGAGTATCCTTATATGCCGATGATATGCTGTTGTATCTTTCAGATCCGATCTTAGGTATTCCACAGGTAGTTAAAATTTTGAAAAAATTTGGAACTTTCTCAGGCTATAAACTGAATTTTTCAAAAAGTGTTTGTTTCCCCATAAACAGTAAGGGCCTCCAGATTTCGAATACCGATATATTTCAGTTGTCTATAATGGGTTTTAGATATTTAGGTATAAACATCACACAGGGATTCCCTAACCTTTACAAAGAGAACTTTGTTCCTCTAATTGACAAGTTAAACTTAGACCTCAAATGGAATTGGCTATTTCTCTCTCTTGCAGGTAGAATTAAGTGTGTAAAAATGAACATTTTACCAAGATTCTTGTACTTGTTTCAATGCATTCCAATATTTTTAACAAAATCCTTTTTTCAGAATTTAGACAGACTTATATCATCATTTATATGGAGTGGAAAACCACCTAGGATTAGGAAGGAATTTCTCCAAAGACAGAACTCTCAAGGCGGATTAGCGCTTCCTAATTTCAGGTATTATTATTGGGCCGCAAATATCTCGAAAGTACTTTATTGGCTTCAGAACCCTAAAGATGCCTGGTGTATTTCAGAGGCAAACTCCTGTACCTCATCATCCCTTCCTGCTTTAGCTTTATCAAAATTGCCCCTCTGTATTTCTATGTACTCAATGCCCAGTCGTCACAAATACTCTCAAGATTTGGTTTCAATTTAGACAATGTTTTGGTTTCAAGGACTTCCTCATAGCCAGCCCTATATGCAAGAATCACCTATTCCCTCCAGCTCAATTGGACTCAGTCTCAGTGGCAACAGACAGGTCTTGTCAAATTTAGTGATCTTTTCGCCTCTTTTTCCAGCATCTCCTAAAATATAATCTGCCAAGTTCACACCTGTTTAGATATTTTCAGGTTCGTCCTCTAATTCAAAATCTTTGTCCCACATATCCATCCATTCCTCCCAGTACAGGATTGGATGCAATTTTAAACATTCCCTTACATTTGAAGGGAGTAATTTCTAATGTATATAATACTTTAATGTCAATTAAAAATATTCATCTAGATAAAATCCGTGCAGAATGGACAAAGGATTTGGCGGTGGACATATCAGAGGAAACCTGGAATAATGCATTAGCTAGAGTGAATGGAACAACCTCCTGTACTCGCTTGGGTTTAATCCAGTTCAAGGTCCTCCACAGACTTCATTACAGCAAGGTTAGGCTGTCTAAGATATACGCAAATGTGGCTGATACATGTGAGCGTTGTCGCTCTGCTAAAGCAGACCTTGCTCATATGTTTTGGACTTGCCCAGACTGCTTGATTACTGGACAACAATATTTAAAATTTTGTCTGAGGCATATGTTAAGGATATCAGGCCTAGTTTTGAGATGGCTGTGTTTGGAGTACCTGAACAAGATGTGGTCATGTCCAAAAAGTGTCAAGACGCATGCGCTTTTGCATGTCTTTTGGCTCGTAGAAGAATATTGCTTGATTGGAAGTCAAGTAAACCACCCTTAGTTTCACTCTGGCTTAGTGATGTGATGCTGTTTTTGAAACTGGAGAGAATAAAATATTCTCTTAGAGGATCCACCAAACGTTTTTATTCTGTATGGACCCCAATGATTTCTTATTTTGAAAAGGATGTAACTCTTCCCCCAAACTAGAACAAATTTTTGATATCAAAAGGCCTGTGCACATTGGATCGGATGACGTAATCCGACACAGTTGGCTAACAATGTTGTCAATTATTTTCTCACTGTTTGTAACATAAGAACTTCTATATTTGTATTTTTTTAATAATTTTTTATTTTTATACATTGTTTATATTGTATTATTATTATTATTATTATTATTTTTCCTGTTCAGTGGGTGGGTTGTGGGAAAGGAAAAAACAAAATTTAAAAACAAGGAGTATTGTTATGGCCCGTCCACACGGAGACGCGTTTTGCTGTATACGGTATGTATACATTTTTTATCGTATTAGCGTTTCGTCCACACAGATCCGGCGTTTTCGGAGACTGAAACCGCTATTTTTTTAAACCGGGTCCCAAGGTGGATAAATCTGAAAACGCCGCCCTTGCGTTTTCGTGTGTACGGCCAATCCGTACATTTTGTGAAACGATGATGTCATCACACCAAGTGTCAACTAGTCAGACACCGTTAAGTCACAGCAACTACATTTATGTTTTTTCATATTGTTCAACAAAGTTCTTGATTAAAAAAGAAAAAAAGAAGCTACTGTGCCTAATATTATTGTTGTATACAGCGCACAAGGTTTATGCGCGAGCTCCAAGTCTTCTTCTCCGTTTTTAGTGGATGTCTGTGGCAGAATTACAGCGCCACATACTGGTCTGGCATGTATACTACATCGTTTTGAGTCGGTTTCAGTGGTTTCGTGTGTACGCAGATATTTCTTGAGACGACGCCGTGTTTACGGAATTTTTTTTTGAACGGGGAAAAAAAAGATCGGATAGGGAAAGCTCTGGCTTCGTGTGGATGTGGCCTAAAATAAATAGCAAACGGGATTTTGGATTTTGAAAAGTGGGGGAGGGGGGGGGACATGTCCCCCCGTCCCCATAGGAAATTACGGAGGAAAGTACACTTCTTTGTACTTCACTCACGTTCCAATATCGATCCCTCTTCAAAACAATCACCCTCTTCACATGCGCAAAATGTGCTTGCAAACATCACAGTGTAAATTTGTATAGGTTTATATATAGTTTATATATATTTAATAATGTAATAATTTCACAGTTATCTACAAATGACAACATAAAGGCCATTATCACTGATACTAATACAGCTATTGATAAAAAAACGGTTTAAATGTATTCCCTTATATCGGAATAATAGTTTTACCTGTATCTATCTTTTGTACATCAGGATCTTCAACCTCAGTCAGGTAAGCAGCAAGTCCTTTACTAAAAAAGTAGTAAAAGTAGCATACAGTTTGTTACAAACAGTTTGTGCAATGCAGGTAAAACTGGTTAACTAATGTGAAGCCTACAGAACAAGACAATATCAAGCAATACTGTATGCTTCATACTCTGCCTGAAATGATGGATCTTGCGTGTAAAAGCACATCTCATCATTGAGATCATGAGTTTGCCTTGTGTAGTCATTTGGGTACACTGAAGAAAAATGTACCTATAAGAACAAGAAACAGGGCCAAATATATTAACTATCCTGACTATTTATAGGATCTGTCTCTTTAGAGTGGCAAGTTGTCACAATGTATACAATTTAATTACAACATTAAATACACAGGGCTAGATGATGAATCAGACAAGAAACAGTCGTGTAACTAATCCATGGAAACGAACAATGAATGACTGGGACACAGGAACAGAACAAAAACCAAACTAACATATCAGTGATCGTCCTTGCTACTCCGCACATAGGACTCCTCTCGCTAGGGAGAGTCATCTCACTGAGACCTTCGCTTCCCATAACTCTGCTAGGACAGTGTTTTCTGCTAGGACAATGTCCTGAGCATGGGCCGTATTGGTCTCCCCTCGATTTAGAGAGTTGAGTCCTCCGCTTCTAGAGCTAAGTTGTTAGGCTCTCTGTGAGCCTCCTTGGCTACTGGAAGCATTGTAAGGCATCCTCGAGAGAGTTATCTTAAGCCTCCGCTCCCCAGAGCTCCGCTAGGATAGCTTTTGTGAGTTGTAGGCTCTCTGTGAGCCTCCTTACAAGTCGTCATACTGAGGCTTCTACTCCTAGAGCTCGGCTAGACGGTAGGGTAGTATGCTAAGTTGTTAGGCTCTCATATATATTTAATATAGAGGCCTGGTTGTACTCTAGAACCCTCCGACATCACCCACAGATAAATAACAAAACAAAAAACTTGCCGTTAAATTTTAGATGTCTGATACAGTTGTTATACAGTTGCCAAATAATCAGCAAAAATCAGTGGTTATAAAAGAAACGGAGAAGTTTTTGTTAGAATAAGAGCTTAAAAATGTGTAACTCACCAAATATACGCCTTGATATCGTTCAATCTGTTTAGTGAATACATAACTTGGTTTGTAATGGCATTCGGGAAACAAGTCTTTCAGGTAGGATTCATCTAGCATTTTGTCTGGTTAACAGAATGAGAACAGTTCAAATGTCATTCAGGCAATTGTAATCTTCAAATTTCCATGTAAATTGGAGATAATGCTGACATTTATAGATGTGATCCCGTGGGTCTTCTCTGATCTTTTCTCCTACAGGATGAGGTGACGAGGGAATCGACTCGAGGAGTCTATCGTAACTTGCTTTTGTTTGAGGTATGTGCTCAATATCTCCCATTTGTAGGGAAGATTCATCTGACAAAGAAATGAGTGTACATGTTTTCATGATTTTTATAAGGAAAAATATATTAAAGGTTAGTTCATTAAAATATCTTCATTTGTGTTCTGAAGCACATAACATCACATCAACAACATTTTGCAAAACTCTGAACATTTCTGTCATCAGGCTCATCATTTTGTAATTTTGCGACAAACATACCTTCATATAATGATAAAAACTCAGAGGTTATTACAGAAAAAGTGCCATTGTCATGGTTTAACCTCCACTGCAGAAGAAAAAAAGAAACTGAGATCAACAAAATGTGCCATGTTAAGTTAAGCTAAACTTTTTTTGTAACACATACAAACAGTACATACCGCAATTTCCAGATGATCAATTCCGGTATTCTGTTTTAAAACAACTTCAAAAAAATATTTCATCTCTTTCACTAACCTAGGGAAGAAAGACAGACTGGCATCAGTTGGGTTCTAAAAAAAATTGATTATTGTTTTGAAATATCAAAAAAGCAAAAATAAATATGCCGTACAAGAGAGGTTTGGATATCTGGGATGCAAATTTCCAAAACTCGCCTGGAGCAGTCCATTCATTTCCTGTCTGATTCGTGAACAGAAACATGCCACAATAATAATTAGACACTCAAGTCACATTTTATGTCTGTATATTGTTATGAGGGGTGGAGGAGATGAACCCCTCATGCAGACCGTATGCACTTGAACAACGTTTATTGTAGACAAAAAGGGAAAACAAAACCCACAATGGGGCAAAACATGGACAGGACAAGAAGTGACTAAACTAGATTATGACTTGACAGATAAACAAACAGTAAATACAGAATCAGGACTTTCTCTAGACAATACTCTTGACAGGATACTCAGATATACTCGCGCCAGATAACGCAGGTGCTGAGGGGGTACTAGATATATACAGTATATATAATATTATTAATAAATGAGCAAAAATTGTCCACTTAATATTTAATATTCAATTATTTGAATGATCACAATTAAAGTATTACTTTTATTAAATTGAACAAGCACAACATTCAGCATTCAATCAAATATTATTAAAGATTTATTATTATTAAAATGTTATTTCAACATAATATCTCGTTATTTCGACATAATATGTGTGCGTGCAACAAGCAAGTTGTGTATTTTTGAAACTTCATCAAAAAGTCTCATATTTTGTTCCACGGGTTTGGAATGACATCAGGGTGAGTAAAAACAGAATCTTCTTCCACTAGTGTGATACATTGCATAATTTTATATTCAGTTCCATAGTAAATCTCACCCACTCGCACTTGAATCTCTCACCCACTTGAATCATTCACACCAGAAATTACCTCACCAACATAAGCGAGAAGTTGGATGTTTTCTGGACTTTCGTCTAAACTGAGCCAGAACTCCGAGTTATCATCAGAGGCGACAGCAAAAATAAATTCTTCTATAAACAGAAAAATATCAGTGTATTTGTTTATTTTCTCTATATGTGTATAATTACATTCAATACAAAAACAATATTTTCATGTGGACCTACCAGTTTCTGAAGGATGAAGGTAGCCAAAGATTCTCAGACCATAATTGCTCCATTGAGGGGACACAGCAAGTCTGCTCACCGTAGTACGCACCTTTACAAAACACAATGATGTTATATTATACACTGAGACTATCATTGTTAATAGGATACAACTAAATGTGTGTAGAACTAACATTGGGAAATAGGGGATAGAGCAGGTTATTCCTAAGTTGATCAAGGGATCCGCCGCAACAGTCTTCAAAAACGTGCATATTCACTCGACCCTGAGGGGAAGATAAAAATGCACCATAAAAAAAGCAATCAAACTGTTGTCGTGAATAGGCACCAATATAATGCAATTGTTGCAATCTATGAATATATGTATCACTCTTAAAAATAAAGGATCTAAGTGGTTCTTAATCTTTTTGACTCCATTATCTCCATAGTCCAACACAATGTAAGAGAGGTTTCCTCCAGTATTTCTGCTGTAATTATGACAAAGATGCTTGTTTTCTACATTTTCATTTAACAGAAATTGGGAGTGTTGACATATTTACATGTTGATTGTTTTTAGCATTTAATATAATAATTATAAAATAATAATAATATATGAATCTTATTTAAATTTAAATTTTGGGGGAACTTTTTGTATATTGTTTAATGCTTGAACATTTTCTCTAGATTCTAGTACCTATAGTGGGTCAGTGAACCAATTTAAATGAATCTTTTCATTTAACTGGTTAAAAAGGATCGATTCACTGAGATGACTCAAACCTCCCACCAATTGCAAACATCATATTTTGCTGCAGACTTGTATTGTAAATTACATTTGTTTTTTGCAATATGAGATATTTCTGCATCTAATCTTTAAGTCTGAGTTAGTTTTTACTTTTATTTACCTTTTTTTTTTACATGCTTATTTAGTTTATTTACAATGCACAATTACAACAGGAAACACAGTGTGCGCTGTGTGAATGCACCATGGGAAATACAGTCCGATTTGAACTCCTAAGTTCATGGGGGTGATAGTAAAAGAGAGGACGCGAATCTCTCGCGTTTTTGATTCGTTAACCACCCCCACTGGCTGCAGAGTCGTAGATTCAGATATAACAACTAATTGCTTTGTACAAAATGATACTGGGGGTTTTATACAAAGTTGTTTTGTAATTAAAAAATGTGTCAGTCACCATCTTGTGGATGCTTACTTTGTCAAGATAATGTTTTTCAAAACTTTACAGAATATGAAAATTATTCTGAATTCTGTTTTTCAAATTTAAATCACATTTAACTTAATAAAAGTAATCTTATAAACACCTGATGTGTTTTGATTGGCTGTTGGTCATCAGCAGTCTTTTTATTTTATGTTTAGGAAAGTCACAGGAAAAAGAAAATATTTATTTTAAATTAGGGAAATGGGACAAAAATTGTCTTGACTCTTGTTCAGATATATTAAATAAATCGTGGTGATGACAAATCTCAACATGCTAATGACAATGTTAACAATCTTACCGGCATCCCCTGTGCCTCAGGAGGTTCATTTTCTAGAGGTGCTTCCCTTTTGTAGATATCTTGGTTCACATTTGTTTTTGCAGGACCTTGAGGATTCAAAAATACACAAAGTAAAAGTTTGCAAATGCATCAACGTTTGAATGTTTGCATACTGGATTCACAATTGATGGTGGCATTTTACTCCCTAACCCTAACCCTAGCAGTTCAAGAGAGAACTTTTAATTATTTTGCACGGCCCCAGCCTAAGGATTTAAAACTTTATGTGATGGCCAGGGCCGTAGCTAGAGGATTCAGGGTCCCCTGAAAAAATATTGATGTGGGCCCCCATCACCCTTCACCAATATCATATACTGTACATCAGATGAGCATGCAGGCCCAAATATAACAGAAGATGGTGATGTTGTTGTTGTAAAACCTTTATTTTAAAAGTTAACACAACATAATTTTAAAAACAACTAATAAAAACTAACAAAAAGCAAGAAATTGTTAAATAATAATAAAACCAATTCTAAAAAAGTAACAGCAAAATAATGTTTTTTTTTCCCATCAGTCTGTTGTAATTCATGAATCAAAAAGCAAACATTTAGGTTTAAAATGCAGTCAAATTTAAAAAATAAAATACTTTATTGTCTTATTTTTTAATAAAGATAATATAGTAACTGGTAATATTATTAAATAAAGATAATAAATGTATTCAACCTAATGCAGTGTGTTGTATTGGTGTTTTCTTGATGTAATAAATCATCAGCCGGCAGGTCCGGTGCATAATGCAATGCGTCGTGACTCGTGTCAATTGTTTAACTCTATGTACAGTAGTGTAAAAGACAGGGATTTTGAGCACGTAATCATTCGGTGGATTGTGGTGCGCACCGATAATGAAGAGTGACAGTAGCCTACCCGACAGGCTGGAGACGGTAGTTTTCTTATTCCCAGCGAAATAACAATACAACCTGTCTTTAAGAACGTCTTGATCGACTGGGATACATCAACTCTCCTGGCCTCCCTCTCCTTCTGTTCATAGCGTTTCTGGTTCCCTAATTTATGTTTTCTTTTCCCCGACATTTTGTCAGTCAATCTCCTGCTCTTCCACCAAGTTCATCGTTAACTTCAGGCACTGCCGCCTCAACTCTGATTGGTTCTGTTCACGAGCTGGGGTGGGACTTACAATTTTATTGGGTCTATCTGATGTTTGTCACTGACTGAGTAATTAATAAATACTTTAGATCGGACTAAACCATTTATAGGGAGGTAAGAGAATATTTGGAAACCTGGGTCATTTTTCTTTCGGGAACTGGTGTAGTAGTGTTAGGGTTAGGTTTAGGGTCATTTTCTTCTCACTGACATTGGTGTAATGTTGTGATATCACCACAAGATGGTGTGGGCAGTGTCCCTAAATGTGGCCAACATGTCTAAGATTTACAAATTTGACTATCATTGTGTCAAGAGGCAAAAATGTAATGTCCTCATATGAGGACGCGAGTCTCAGGAGGTTAAAAAATCAAATCATTTATTGTTTTATAAAAAAAATAAAAGATAATATGGAACTGTTAATATTGGTAAATAAAGCTGTTGTATTCGTGTTTTCTTGATGTAATAAATACATCATCAGCCGGCAGGTCAGGTGCATAATGCAATGCGTCGTGACTCGTGTCAATTTTTTTAACTCTATTAACAATAGTGTAAAAAGACTTTTGAATTTTGACTACGTAATCATTCGGTCGATTGAATGGAGTCTACGTTTTTTGAATCAGTTTTAATTTGATAAACATGGCACAATATAACATCGCAACTACATGAAAAGAATGTTTCCGGTTATAAAAAACTGATTTGTGAGCTTTAGGTGTAACTAAAGGTGTTCGAATAAACACGAAACACACGTGATCATTGTCATGCGGGGAATCCGGCCAATCGTGCAACAGCTGTTCGTCATCAGAGCTCGTGCAGCCGCTCTTGAGAAGCTGCGCTGGCTGAGTTCTCCGGCTACTCTCGAATCGCTCTTGCTGTACTTTGATGGCATACGTCACAGTCACGTGGCATCGGCGCTGTATCAAGTCGGACAAAATTTCTAACTGGCATGCACGGCTTCAAGTCAGCCGCCGATCGGTCTGCGCAGAGCTGCATGGAGTCGAACAAGCCTATTAATAAATACTTTAGATCAGACTAAACCATTTTTAGCGGGAGGTAAGAGAATCAGATATTTGGAAAAACAAAACAAATTGCATGTTTTTGTGGTTTTCATTTAAATCTCAGGCATACAACTAATATAAATTTTAAATTATTCATACAACAGGGGGCTTTATAGTATAATTTCTGGATTTTGTATATAACTGTCACCACCTTTCACCCCACTAGCGACGGCTGGTGATGGTCATACAAAAAATAGGGTTGTACGCAGTGGCGGCTGGTGCTAAAAAAATTTGGGGGGGGCGCAACAAACTGAATTATTAATCCAGGACTGAATGTAGGCTAATTGTTAAATAACAATTTCGGTTTAAATGATTAAATGTTAAAACGGCTTGCCATAGTACTAGTAGCATGAAAATAGAGACTAGTCGGTTTAAATGATTAAATGTTAAAACGGCTTGCCATAGGGAGAGAGTGAGGAGAATATGGCAAGCCGTTTTAACATTTAATCATTTAAACCGACTAGTCTCTATTTTCATGCTACTAGTACTTATTTTTTAGATACTAGTATCTATTCCATTAAGTACTAGTACTTATTCATTAGATACTAGTTCTTATTTATTAGATACTAGTACTTATTCATTAGATCCTAGTACTTATTCATTAGATACTAGTACTTATTCGTTAGATACTAGTACTTATTCATTAGATCCTAGTACTTATTCATTAGATACTAGTACCTATTAAATAGATACTAGTACTTATTCATTAGATCCTAGTACTTATTCATTAGATACTAGTACTTATTCCAATAGTGACTAGTAACTATTCTTTTGTTACTAGTAACAAATAATTTTTTTTGCCATTGACTTCTATGGGGATCTGTCATTCAGATATCAACTATTCAGTTCTGACTAGTGTGTATTGCAATTGTGACTAGTACATATATATTAGATACTAGTAGTTATTTATTAGGTACTAGTACTTATTTTTTAGATACTAGTAACTATTACTAGATACTAGTATGTATTCAATAAACACTAGTACTAAGTCATTAGATACTAGTACCTATTAAATAGATACTAGTACCTATTAAATATTGAATAAGTACTAGTATCTAATGAATAAGTACTAGTATCTATTTAATAGGTACTAGTATCTATTTTTAGAACAAAATATTTAGTTCTATTTTTTTATTTTGTCTTTTCTTTTCCATAGGCTACTTTTGCATATATTCCATATGTTCTTAAACTGATTAAATGATAACCTGCAACCTTCCCTCTAATATTTTTTTCAAAAGTCAAGTCGCAACTTTTTTTTTCACTTGGAATCTCTGAAACCGGAAAGACAACCAAATAGGCTTTATAGATAAATAAAGAGTGGAGTAGCTGAACATGGCAAACCTAATAAAACATTACACCTTACTTACATAGCCTCGTACAGTAATTCATGTATGGATCTGACATTTTATGATTAGCTGTTGGAACAAATCAATTATATTCCTCCTAGTTTTCTTGCTTTCAAACTGATCTTAGGACTTGAACTCCATTACATAAATAAATCACTCAGACTTAGAGTATTAGAAAGTTAATGTTTAAGAAAAACTAAAAAGCATAAAAAAATCAGCCAAAAATTACATAAATTAATCCAGCCTAAATAATAAAATAAAGGTGACTCACCGCAGGCAAAATTTTTTCTCTAGCATCCACATGATTTGCTCTCAAGGATATGAAAACATAAATTATAATACATATAATGAGTAGATTAAATGAATATAGCATAGTCTTGCGGTGGTTAAAAGCTCTCACAGCAAACATTTTGCTAGACACTGAGCCTGGTATGATGCACAGCATGTATTATGCTATACTTCCACTGTCAGTCACACACAAAAAACCAGCTTAACAAGATAGGTGTAATGTCCTGTCACGAAGGTTAGTCAAATGCCCTGTTGTCATGGAAATATAAAATTTCCTAGCTGAATGACTTGGGGTGAAAATGACATGATATGCTGATCTCTTGTCCTTTGAGAATTCCCATTTCTTGTTCTCATCTTTAAAAGCTTGTCACTGAATAAACATATTAGATTCTAGTAAACTAAATATAGTTTATATAATATAACTAAAAACTAGTTTTCTAAATATAGACCTATAATTATCCGATTATATAAAATCAGTTATTTTAGTATCATTGAGATTTTTTTCGGAACATTTTTAGCAATTTTGTTTTTGCAAGTTTGATTAGTTATTGTCGTATTGTAGTTATTAGAGTGTCAATGTTTGCGCAGAGGTTTGCGCAGAGGTTCTCGAGAATTTTGAAGCCAAATCTTTAAAACGCAGTGCAGCTGTACAGCATACACAGATGAGCAGCGAGCACAGTCATTAGCTGTGCTGCGGCCCGCCAGAATGGGCGTGGCTTATGGCACCCATTCTTTGCCAAGGACCTCAGATTTGATCTCCTTCAGCGAAATCACCACTTCGCTGATCTTGCGCTGAAACCAGCGCAAGAATCGGCTCTGATGCAGAGTTTCTCCACGTGCTGACCAGGGCCGTCGAAGACCTCGGGTTTGAGTGGTCTTCGCCCGAGGAGCCCACGGCAGCAGGCTGGATGAGTGGTTCCCTTCTTCCCAGAAGTGCACGGCAAGCTGGCCAAGTCGTGGAAAGCACCGCACTCAGCTCACTTAAAGCCTTCCTTCTACTTGACGCTCTCCTCTGTGGACGGCGCGACAGAAAAAGGCTACGAGACGATTCCTCCCCTCGAGGAGGCGGTGGCCGCTCACCTCTAACCACCTACCGCTACAGGATGGAATGCCAAAGCGTCACATCCATCGAAGCCTTGCCGCACCACTTCCGCCACTGGCCAAGCTGCTTAGGCGCTTCACACCATGGCTGTCCTCCAGGTGTTTCAGGCCAAACTTCTCCGCTCAATGGATGAGTCTGGACCTGAACCGGAGGCTTTCAGGGACCTGCGCAGCGCCACAGACCAGGCCCTGCGAGCCACAAAATATTCTGCTCAGTCGATCGGTCGAAGCATGGCAAACCTGACGGGCTTGAGCGGCACCTCTGGCTGAATTTGACGGACATGGAGGCAGACAGGGCAGCTTTCCTTGACTTGGAACCCGCCGTGCTCTGTGCTTTGATCAGGGGATCGCTTCAGTCGATTAAACCTGAGGTCCTTGGCAAAGAATGGGTGCTTATAAAGCCATAAGCCACGCCCATTCTGGCGGGCTCTGATGCGCCAGGGCGTGAAGCGTCCTGATTTGTCTGATCGCGCGTCTGAGCCGCCTCGCTATAGGATTGTGCAGTTGCCGAAGCACAGCCAATGACTGAGCTCGCCGCTCATCTGTGTATGCTGTACAGCTGCACTGCGTTTTAAAGATTTGGCTTCAATATTCTCGAGAAAAGGAGTTTTCCCATAGTGTAAGCTAGCCTTAGTAACCGAGACGTTCTCGAAACCAAAACGTCTCGAGCCACCAGGCACTATTTTGTGCGGATGGGCGGCCGGAGCGTGTTGAGGGTTTTCTGTTAGAACGGTGTCGTGTTAGCGGACCCTAAGTTAATAACTAATGATCTTCGCAACGGAAGTGAATCAATCAATCAATCAATCCAAACTAACTTAGCTGGACAATAACTTTATCCTAGAGCTGCTGTAAAGCTAAAATCTGTGTGTATTTTCCTATTATCACTGTGAAGCTGCTTTGAAACAATTCATATTGTTAAAAGCGGTATATGAATGAAGGTGACTTGACTTGACTATTATTATTAAAAATAACTAGCGGCTGAACATATCCCCTATAATAATCGGAATACTTTAATATCGTCTCTGGAAGTCATAACCTGAGACATTCCCTTTCGAAAGGGAACTAGCACTGTCCCCTGAGATGCTTATGGGGAATGAAATACCAGCGCCGCCATGCTGAGGTGAGTGCATGCCAAAACTATGTCTGAGACTATAGCACAATAATGGCAGTTTCAAGCAGAAATGCCAAAACGACTCACCCCTTCTAGTCACACACTAGACTGTCAGTGACAGTACTCCCTATGGCCACTGCCCGAGCTATCATGCCTCATGAGGAAGAACCTTCGTATAGTCACAGAAGGTTTGACTGGAGCTCAATAGAACCGTGACTTCAGCAGAGAGACTATATAGAGCAGGGGTCGGCAACCTTTTTGTCATAATGTACCATTTTTCATCACTGTTCATCACTGTGCCACAACACACACATAGCCTATACACACACACACACACACACACACACACACACACACACACACACA
>FLSR01000443.1:143505-153574 GCA_900092035.1 Leuciscus waleckii
CTCTCTCCATCACTGCCTCAGCCTCTCTCCATCACTGCCTCAACCTCAATGCATCCCCAGGCTCTGTCTCAGCCTCTCTCCATCAACAGGCTCTGCCTCAGTCTCTCTCCATCACTGCCTCAGCCTCTCTCCATCACTGCCTCAACCTCAATGCATCCCCAGGCTCTGTCTCAGCCTCTCTCCATCACCTGGCTCTGCCTCAGTCTCTCTCCATCACTGCCTCAGCCTCTCTCCATCACTGCCTCAACCTCAATGCATCCCCAGGCTCTGTCTCAGCCTCTCTCCATCAACAGGCTCTGCCTCAGTCTCTCTCCATCACTGCCTCAGTCTCCATCCATCACCAGGCTCTGCCTCAGCCTCTCTCCATCAGTCTGCCTCAGTCTCTCTCCATCAGTCTGCCTCAGCCTCTCTCCATTGCCAGGCTCTGCCCCAACCTCTTTATCACCAGGCTCTGCCCCAACCTCTTTATCACAAGGCTCTGTCCCAGCCCGATCATCTTCTAAATGTTGTGTTTTCATTTATTTGTTCTTTATAAATAAAGTATGTTTTTGTACAGGTCATGGTATGTAGCCATTTGGTTGTAGTTATTTTAGATTGCTTCTCTCTGTTTTTATAATCTACCCAGTCTGTCACTGCATATACCCTCTTACAACCAAACTAAGTAGTACAGTCTGTTCCCAAAAGTCATTAGAAATGAGCATTTAAGTGCTTATATATATATATATATATATATTAATAATAATAATAATAATAATAATAATAATTCGGGGAATTTCCCCCGAACCCCCCTAGCATTTACTGTCCCCCCAGGTTCAAAATTGCTCCTACGCCCCGAGTAAAAAAAATTAATCGATTGACAGCACATATATAATATATGTGCAGCTGTCAATCGATAAATTTTTTTTACTCGATTAATCAAAAACATTTTTTTGTGATTAATCGCAATTAAAAACACTTACATTTGTATAGGTTTATATTAGTTTATATATTTTATAAGTAATCATTTCACAGTTAATCAAAAAAATGAAACGAGGACGGGGCCTGGCACGGGGATCTGAACACACAGCTCCACGACGTTGTGAGAACAACAGAGTAGGCAGTGAAACCAGCCTGCGTGGTTTAGGGGTTGACGGAGGCCGGGGCGGCGATGGACAACAAACTGGGTTAGGGCCCTGGGCCTTTCAGCTGACGGTGCTGGCTGGCGAAGTCAAAAGTAAGACCACTCCAAATACAAGCACTGACCAAACAGAGACAGACTCTATTCTTTCAAACTGTTAATCATGTTTGGGATCCTACGGTAAAACCTAAAGGAATTTTGGGAGGTCATTTAAACATCCAAAGCTTATTTCCCAAGAGAGATGAAATCAGGATAGTGTTGTCTGAGTCCAATATCGATTTTCTCTGTATTAGTGAAACATGGCTACATGATAAAATTCCAACCAGCATAATTGATATTCTGGGATTTCCATGTTTTAGAAAGGACAGAACTGTGGGCAGGGGTGGGGGTGTACTGATATATATTATATACTCATTTAATGCAAAGGAAATTTATCCACTGCTGATATATGTACTGAATGTTTATGTATTAATGTAATATTGTCGCAAAACATGCAATTTTATATTTTAGTGATATAATCCTCCCTCGTCGTGCACTGCAACATTATTCGAAAACATGGATGCCCTGTTTAAAAACTTTAAGCACAACAGCGAGGTGCTTCTCTTCGGAGATTTTAATATAAATTGGTTAGACAAACAATACAGGATTTTTTTTACAAATCTCATATCCAAACATGACTTCCCCCTACACGTACCACCAGGAATACTCAAACACTGTTAGATTTCATTTTCACAAACAAACCTGACAGAATCATAAAAACATTTAATTTAGTCACTGGTCTATCTGACCATAATATGGCTTTAATTGCAAGAAAAGTTTATAAATCGAAACTGGAATTCATTTAAACTTAAAAAAAAAAAAAAAAAAAAAAAAAAAAAAAACGGGATGAATTTGTGACCGCGGACTGAATTTGAGACCGAGCTAAAGGGTGTTAACTGGATGAGCTCCAACAATATGACCAAGTAAACGACTGCTGTGCTTATGTCCACTATTGGGTGTATTATGGATACATTCATTAAAAAGTGAAAAAAATCCCAGAGAAAATTTCAGCTACCATTGATGAATGATAATATTAGAAAATTAATGAAAAAGAGGGACCATGCCCTGAAATTTTTTTATCAAGACTCGAAGGGACATTGATTTGAAACTATATTTAAAGGTCTGCGTAACCAAGTCGTTAGAGAACTCAGAATGTCCAAATCAAATGATTACATTCAAGCTCTATCAGAGGCCAAAGGGAATGGCAAAATTATTTGGAAGCATCTAAACAGCCTACTAAATCCAAAGGGTACCGCCACCCGAAATAAATATAAACTTAGAATGGGTGAAACATCATCACTGGACAAGTTGCAGAAGAGTTGCATACAGTCTGTTAATAACCTTGCATCAAGTTTTCCAAGCAGGAACAATATAGGCCTAACAACAATAGACCTGCTTGAGGACCAAGATAACTAATTTCAGCTCAGGAAGGTTGGTCAGACAGCGGTTCTGAAACTATACAGGACCTTAATTAACACAACCTTCTCCAAAGACATTTATAATCTAGACACAGCTCTTCTTAAAAAAATATAGTAGCATTTTGGTCCAGCCTCTAACCAATCTTATTAAAGGTGCTCTAAGTGATGCGACGCGTTTTTTAGGCCAAAACATTTTTTGTCACATACAGCAAACATCTCCTCACTATCCGCTAGCTGCCTGTCCCCTGAACACACTGTAAAAAAACGCGGTCTCTCTAGACACCACAGGCTCCACAAACGGCAACAAAAACAAACTGGGCTCACCCGCACCACGAAACACAACAAACAGTGCTCCAGCCAATAAGTGGCGAGAAGTATTTGAGGGTGGGGTTTGGGGGTTAGTGCGCGTGCACATGAAGGGGGTGTGTGGAGGAGAGAGAAGCAAGAAGAGGGAAGTTTGAATTATGGCCGACACACGACTAAAGAGACGACGTTCCGATGACAAATTGCAAAGAAGAGGGACAAGGATAAGGAACGCGCGAAGTCCCGAATTTACATCGGAAAAACCCTCGAAAGGTGGCGAGAACTCCGGCGGCAGAAGGGCTTCCAATCCGACATTCAGTTGCTCTGTTTTTGCAGAACAGGTAAATCCATTTTTCTTTCTAAATTGACGTTCATGTTCGCCAAACCAACACAAGGATGTAATTAGCTAGAACTATGCAGTCAGCGTTAGCTTTGGTGAATACAACATATATGTTTCTAGCAGCTAGCGATCAATCTCTATTGTAAATGGTCAAGCAAATTCACAGTAGGGCGACAATTTGTGTGAATGATTGTTTTCACCCACAGTTTGTTATGGATATGAATGTTCATTTATAGGCTATTGACAACTTTGACTAAATTTGTTTACAACGCTGCCGTTGTTTATGCTCACTGGGAAACGTAAAGCTAACATTATCTTGCTATTATTGCATCCTTGTATGGGAGCTAACGTTATAGTTATAACCTCAAACTAACGTTATAGTTATAACCTCATTGATTTTAAGACAATGTTTCTCTTTTTCTGCATTCTGTCTGCAATATATAAAAGCATTTATCTAACTTGGTGACATTACACATTGAATGAAGTATCAGTAAAACTTAACTTTGTTTTTAGTGACTACTTTGACTTTCCTTTATGCTGGAAGGGAGGGGAGGAGGGAGGAGACGGGATGAGGAGGAGGGAGGGTCTAGCTAGCCTCCGTTTTGTTTGACAACAATTCGAATGTCAACACTCCCGGCATCACTTAGAGCACCTTTAATATTTCCATTAAATCTTGGCAATTCCCCGATGGGTGGAAAAATGCTTTGGTAACCCCTCTTTTTAAATCTGGAGATGAAAACATTTCTTATTTTATAGACCTTTTAGTCTTCTTCCAGTTTTTTCTAAAGTCCTGGAGAAGATTGTCTCATAACAACTGATGCACTACATTGAGACAAATCATTATCTGAGTTCTCTGCAATTTGGGTTTAGGCACAACCACTGAACTAGGCTACTGTTGTCTATTAACCGAAAATGTCAAACAATCACTTGACAAGGGAAACACACACAGGTGCAGTATTTCTAGATCTAAAATAGGCGTTTGATTAGGGCCGGGCGATATATCGCATGTTATGCGCATCTCGTAAAGCCGGTTCCTTGATTAGTTGTAAATCGCCATCACCTGCTTTCAGATGGAGCGGCATTTAGTTCACTGACAAGCTGAGCCATATCGCATTAATTATTACGGACGTATCGCCTGCGATAATTAATGCGATATGGCTCAGCTTGTTGCCGCTCCATCTGAAAGCAGGTGATGGCGATTTACTTCTTTACTGACGAGATGCGCATAACAATGTCATGCGATATATCGCCCAGCCCTACATTTGATACAGTAAATCACAAGACCTTAATTTCCAAATTAGCTAAGTTAAATTTATCTGAACAGTCATTGTCTTGGTTTGAATCATATTTAAAAGGCTGCGAAGTGCGAACAATGTGTTATATAATTGATAAGTTTAGATCTACCCATCTCAAAATTTAAACAGGGATCCCTCAGGGCACTGTCTTGGGACTATACTTTTCAGTCTCTACATTAATGATTTGCCAGATATGTCCAGATATAGGTCTACAGATGTATGCAGATGACACAGTGGTGTATGTATGGTAATGCCTGTATTCCTGTGGCTGATAAACTAAATGCCAACTTAGACAAAATATCATCTTGGCTGGCCTCATCTTGTTTAACTTTAAACACACACACACAAAAAACTCTGTCTGCTTTTCCATTAAAAAACTACCTTTAACACAACTATTGAATGTAAAAATGAATGGGGAGCTTATTGAACAAGTACGTACCTGAAGTGAAGTGTCTAGGAATAATTATAGACTATCAGTTGAATTTTAAAAGTCATATCAAGAAAATCAGTAAAACCATTAAGGCCAACTTGGGCTATTTTATGATGATAAGAAACTGCTCGACTCTTGATTGATTGTGCTTTTATTTTTATAAATTCTATGATTTTCTCACACATATCGTATGCTAAACCACATGGTCCCAAGCTCAACAGTCATCAGTTAAGTCTATAGGGTGTCTTTATAACCGAGCCTTAATCCTGGACAAGAAGAGAATAAGGTACCATCATTGCCAAATTCTAAGCAAATATAAGATTTTAAGTTTTGCTAATTTTATCTCCCTGCATTTTTTTAAATTGGTCTTCAAATGCCTAAATAGCGCTGCTCCTTATTAAAGCTACAAAAGTTCTTTAGTCAAAAGCAGTGAGTCATTTTCCCTGTTCCCTTTGTTCTGTGATTAACTTTACTGACAGAAAGCTTTATTGGCTGCTGTCCCTTTAAGACCAGCCGCTGCTGCACAACACATCTCACAGGCGCCTCATTCTCTCACACCTGTTTGCGTTCATTTAAGACTGCTCTTACGTTATGAGGATACTCGGCATAACAGGCATTTTTGGCATAATTGTTGTGTGTTATTGTAAGAGCGAAACCGTTTTCTGGTGCGCGTCTCTCTCTCTCTCTCTCTCTCTCTCTCTCTCTCTCTCTCTCTCTCTCTCAGACAAGATAGGCAGCGCGTTTAAAGCATTTGCATGAATAAGAGCGTGTTACGACCGGTGTTTATGTAGCCTACTCTTTTTCTATTTTTCTGTCTTCCTCTTCTCTTGCTTGTTTTGTAGGTTGTCCAAGTTCAGTTTTTGGCAAGGAGTTAGGCAAGTTAAATCTATTTTGTTTTGTTATTGGATTAGGTTAATCATGAGGTGCCCCTAGGGACATTATTCAGAATTACCATTCAAATACATGTAGGTACTTTTCCTCTCACATACACATTATGAAACCAAATTCATTTATACTATAATGAAATGCTCACACACATAGGCTACAAGTGAAATGCTTTTACACACACAACTAAAACGCTCTCATACATACAACTGAAAATATTACGCTCACACACACACGATTAAACACTAACACACACACACAACTGAAACGCTCACACACACACACACACACACACACACACACACACACACACACACACACACACACACTTCGGTTGTGTGTGTGTGAGCGTTTCAGTTGTGTGTGTGTGAGCATTTCAGTTGTGTGTGTGTGAGTGTTTCAGTTGTGTGTGTGTGAGCGTTTCGGTTGTGTGTGTGTGAGCGTTTCAGTTGTGTGTGTGTGAGCATTTCAGTTGTGTGTGTGTGAGTGTTTCAGTTGTGTGTGTGTGAGCGTTTCGGTTGTGTGTGTGTGAGCGTTTCAGTTGTGTGTGTGTGAGCATTTCAGTTGTGTGTGTGTGAGTGTTTCAGTTGTGTGTGTGTGAGCGTTTCGGTTGTGTGTGTGTGAGCGTTTCAGTTGTGTGTGTGAGCGTAATATTTTCAGTTGTATGTATGAGAGCGTTTCGTGAGAGCATTTCAGTTGTGTGTGTGTGTGTGTGTGTGAGCGTTTCAGTTGTGTGTGTGTGTGTTAGTGTTTAATTGTGTGTGTGAGCGTAATATTTTCAGTTGTATGTATGAGAGCGTTTCAGTTGTGTGTGTGTGAGCGTTTCAGTTGTGTGTTTGAGCGTAATATTTTCAGTTGTATGTATGAGAGCGTTTCAGTTGTGTGTGTAAAAGCATTTCACTTGTAGCCTATGTGTGTGAGCATTTCATTATAGTATGTAAATTAATTTGGTTTCATAATGTGTATGTGAGAGGAAAAGTACCTACATGTATTTGAATGGTAATCTGAATAATGTCCCTAGGGGCACCTCATAATTAATTCTCTCCTTTTTTCATGTTTATATTGTTTTGTTTGTTATTTTGGCTTTTGGGACACCCTGAAGAGATGCTCTTTATTTCACTTATTATTATTTAATTAATTACTTTTTCTGCTTATATTTTGTGTATGTGTTTGATTATCGACCGGAGTGATTCGTTGCTGGGATTCCATTACCACAACCCAACAGGCCTATTTATTACACCTCTTTAGAGTTTTCTATATTCCCCTAGAGACAGGGCGTAATAGAGCGGGATCATATAACGCTACCCAAAGGATGACAAAAATTAATGGATGCTGTGTTTTGCATGAAATATTTTAACATGTTAAACTGGTAAAAAATGTATAGCATATATAAATATACATATAAATACTAGGGGTGTAAATCGGACAGCTAATCACGATACGATACGATATCGTTTCTCTCAGCCAGCGATACGATATTTGCCGATACCTCCGAAAATTCTACGATACGATTACGATTCGATTCGATTCAGGGCTATCTCGATCGATTAATCGATTTTAGATATTATGTGCCAAGTGTACATAACCAGTTACGTTTATTAACTCGCACTAATACATGCAAAAATATATAACATGAAAGTTTAATTAAACTCTTTGAAAATTGCACACCCTCTCCCAATTGGGACATTTACAAGTAAAAAAAAACAACAACATGATTGATGAAAATGAACAAGAACGGAGTTATCTGTTTTTGCAAATTAACTCTATAACAGAAGAGTTCATTTCCAAAAACAGATAACTCCATTCTTCATTTTCATTTATCATGTTTTTTTAAAATATATATATATATAGTGCATTTGAAAATCAATCAAATTGGAGCTGGGTTGTTTTGATTAAGTAATAATAATAAAAATACAGGTAACTTATAAAATTAAAGTTCATTGAAAGTATTTTTTTTTTTTGTGGCAAAATTTCATGTTTCAGAGTTAAACAAATTCCACATTTCATGTTTCAGAGTTAAACAAATCCAGTAATTGCTATGATACATAATAAAACACTTGGTTAATCTTTGTAACGTTAATCTCCTCAGCTGACAGACACCTGTCAAACTAAAGTGCTGTTTTAGCAAGATTCCGTGAAAAAGTTTCAGCTTTTCTTTTCTTTTTACGTCCCGAAGAAGATATCACGGGTTCATCAAGTTCGCTGAAATCCATCCTCGATCACTTATATTCAGCTTTGACGAAACTCCTCTCAGCTAGCGCGTCTTTTCAAAGTGACAAGCTAGCAGCCTTGTCACCTGAACTGAATACTGCGCACTGATTCGCTAAAACAGACTTTTCGGGGCTTGTCGTTTCTGCTGTAAAACATGAACTCGCGATGCCAGCGGACAACCGGCTTTTGTGAAAAAACTTAGGGTTTAGTCAGTCTTGTCAGGCGTCTATTTCAGCGGAGAAAAGTTACGTGAGGATGTGGAGTGTCAAAATAAAGGTACCGTATATCGATATTTTATTTGTGATATCGATGCATCGTATCGTTAGACGTTTGATCGATGCATCGATCCATATCGATGTATTGTTACACCCTAATAAATACATATATTAGTGCTGTCAACATTAAAGCATGCAGTTATTTTTATATATATATATGATGAAAAAGATGATGAAGGCAGAAGATTCCAATATAAACTTTTACTCACAATTCATGGGTTTCACCAGGTCCCTTTCCACAGGTGTATTAATCAAGCACAATGCAGTCTGCATTCATAATCTAGGTGCTTGATTTTATACACCTGTGGAAAGGGACCTGATGAAACCCATGAATAGGTATTTCCACATGTACATACAGACAGGATTACATTCACACCAAAATCCACTTAACATAGACAAGAACTGAAATACACAGATGATGACTAGACAATGACAGACAGCTGTGAAGATAATGATGATGATGCTGGGAACTGTAGTGCAGACAGAGACTAACAGAAGACAGTGACAGAAACAGTGATGGTGACGATGACAGCGACGTAGAAGAAGATGAAGGCAGTGACAGTGAAGGGGATCGTGACATATATATATATATATATTACAAAAGTGTGTGTGTGTATATATATATATATATATATATATATATATATATATTTTTTGTTTTTTTAAGCCACAAACTCAGACATTAGTCAACAATTATACCACTCAAGTCAGTCAAAAGAGCTGTGACAAAACATTGCATGTCAACAAATCATCTGCACAAAAATGCAAGGGGGCCAAAAAACCTTATACAGTTCACTACAGAATATATTTAAAATCTGAGAAGAAAGGTGAACCTGCTTATTCCATGAACAGTATCCTTTTTATTGTCACTGCATTGTTGTTTTATGTTTATCAGATACATTCTTTTTTTCTGAGTTGTTTGAATAGCTAATGTAAGCTCTAAAGACAAGAAAAACACTTTTTTTGTGTGTTTTGTTGAGCATAGAAAGGTATTACCAGCTCACAGATCTTATTCAACACTTGTCATCGTTTCTATCTAATCATTGTTTTCTCTTTCCTCCAATCACACTGCTACACAAAAGGATGTTGCCATTCGCCAAGCTATCTCCATGGAACAAGAGATAGTTTGGGAAAGCCCGCTTCAGAGCATCCTTTTCATTTATGTGATCTGGACCCTCAATACAAATGAGCCTGGCTGAAACTAAATAAAAAATATTAATAAATAAATACAAATAATAACAGTAAAAAAAAAAAGACCAAGACCTGATATGTAACCTACACAACACTTCAGAGGAGCTGCAAGTGATAAGACCCAGTCATTTTTCTTTGGTGTTCCCGAGACAGCCTGGAAAACATGAAGAGGGGCCTGACAGTAAACAATTACCAGCATCTATTCGTGTGGCCTCAGTTCATTTCACCCTTGGAGTCACCAGCATGTAATGAAAAACGAGAGGTTTACGCAGCAGGATGACAGCCACATCATCGTTGTGCCTGGGTTTGGGCATGTAGTGAGGCTGTCATTCAATAAAGACTGTCACAGAATGACAATGAGAAACTGGGCTCTTAGAATAAAATAAGAGTATAACAAGAAATGCCAACTTATTTTCTTTATATGAAGGTCACATTAGCAATTTAAATTGAATAGATTTTTTCCTAATGCCTTTTATGTATTGTTTTTATCCTTTTATCCTTTTCCCAGAACCAGAATATTGAATGAAATATGAAGATGGGAAGATATGACAACTGTATGCATATA
>FLSR01000443.1:153599-169287 GCA_900092035.1 Leuciscus waleckii
AGAGAGAGAGAGAGAGAGAGAGAGAGAGAGAGAGAGAGAGAGAGAGAAATTAAAATAAAATTATGCTTATAAAAAAGTCTTAAAATAGGTTATATTATTTCTTAAAGAATAATAAAATAATAAATAATACAATAACAATACTGTCACAGTTATGCTTAGTTTTGGCTTCATTTTCATTGTATTCCGTTCCTGTTGTGTCTGCCTTTGTTATTTAGTTAGTTTTCCTTTGTTCTCGGTTTCCCACACTAGTTTGTCTCCTTGGTTACTCATTAATTAGATCCCACCTGTTTGTATTTAGGTCACTGGAATCGATCTAAAATGCTTGATTGTCCAAATTGTGTATCGCAACCCTTCAGATCCGATTTGTGTGTCCTGTGTCGCTCTTTCATTTTCCGGAATATCTTCATTGGTTTCTATTTTCTGCTCGTTGCAAAGTGCGGGACAACACAACCTTGTTTCTGCAGCGACTTTCAGCATGTTTCCTATAACAACGTCTGACGTTTACCTTTTTACGTGGCGTAAGAAAGTCACATAAACCACTCGAAATCTGATCAGAGCCGTCAGACTGAAACTGATTTCCAGAAACCACATATAGCTCGAAACCAATTTGTAAAAATCGGATTTCATGTGAATTTTTGCCTTTCACACGTTCTAAATCTGATCGGATTTCAATCGGATATGCACAAAAATCTGATTTGGACTGGACTGATTTTGAACGTAGCCTAAGCCCTCTGTTTCAGTTCCTCATTGCCTGGTTTTGTGCACACTGTTACTTTGACTCATTGTTGTATTAAAATACTTCTCTATAGCCCAATTCGCCCTGTATAAGTATTATCTGGGGACCTCGTGTGATTACAATGATGACTCTTTCTGCAAATTGTATAGTTGTATCGTATGGTGTATAGCGATATGATCCTACACCCAAAATACTATCAAAACACTCCAACGCAGCCTCCATTCTTCGCGAAAGATGGATAAAAAAGTGCACAGGAAACAAAAACCTTGAAAAAATGATAAACGACCCCGCTAAATCACAGAGATGCCGATTCCCACGGGACTAATCTTATCACAGGACCTCGGTGTTCGACGAAATATGGTAGGTCATTTGCGAGGGAATTTTTACTATAAAAATTACAGACACGGCCGATTCGCACGTGATTAAGATCACAGACAACCTCTGCAATTATTACAAATGACTAGAGGTCACCAGGTAATACTTATCCCGTGCGAATAGGGCTTATTTTGAACTACAGCTACTCTCTTCATCTTTTTCTGTGACAAATACTACTGCTGCTACTACAACTACATCTAAAAAGAATCAGTGCACTCGTTTGTAGGCTAATTCATTCTATACCTCAATTCAAATGTACTTAGAATTCAGGACATGAATTTGAACGTGAAAGGCATTCTCAATTCAGGTCAGAATGGAGCAGAACTCTGTTACAAATTGAAAAAAAATTAACGAAAGCCATTTTTTTAAAAGCTGAAGCTCTACAACAGCCTAATGTTATTCATTCAGAAACCAAAGGTAAGAGTATTGCAATTCACAAAAAAACAAACAAACAAAAAAAAGGCCCTCAAGATCAAAAAATGACATGTAACCGTATATCTGCCTTGTCCCAGCACCCTCTCTTATGTCGGAGAGGAGGGTTAGGTAAGATGGTTGTTCGTTCAGAAGCTTCTGTGATGTTGGCGAGGATGAGGTTGCGTCTGAATGAGCTTTGAAGTGAAGCAGCATTAGAGGTGGTAGGGGAATGCTTGTGTGTGTGTGTGTGTGTGTGTGTGTGTGTGTGTGTGGGTTGAGGTCTCATTAAGACGGATAGATTCACAGGAAGCTGCTGAGCCTTGATTATAGGATTGGAGGAGTCATGTCTTTTGGGTGCTTAGTACTTCCCTTGCATCTCCAGGCAGCCGCCACACTTCAAATACAAATTCATTTGTGTGTCATCACCCACGTACCAGGCTTTCTTAGGACTCTGTGTTGCTAATCAAGCCAGTAACACACTGGTTATATGATGAAATGCTGGGAAAAGAGATTTGATTGGTACTGTATGACGACAGAGTGATCTTATTCGTATTCGTAGGTACGGTACTTGTGCGTCAAAGGTACAAAGACAACACAATCTCATGGCATCTGTATTATGTTTTGTTGAATTGGTGGCTAATTAATTTGAATTATCAATTTTTTCACATATCATATTTTTTTTTAAATACGCTTTGTACAAATCACATCATATGAAGATATATATATATACCAATTCGCTACCTCGAAAAATATTTGTTTTTTCAAGAGATTCAAGAGAATATGTAAGCCCCTCTAATGCATTTAATTTATATGAAAATATAATTATGTAAATCATATTATATAAAAATATACTTTATAAAAATTTACTTTTAGGATTTCAAGTACGGTTACTATTCCGTGCACTTCTTTTACAAGTTGTCAAAGTAGCAGCAAAAAGGATCCAAAAAGCAAACAAACTGTATACACATGAAACAGCACAAAACAATTCTCAATTATCATGACAAGCATATCCTATTTCTTATTCAATTCAAAGCAAACCAAACTGGGAGTGGGATTCATCAGGAAAGTATCGTCTTACACAGGAAACAAAACATCTTTGGACTGGAGGTTTGTGTTTACATGTCATGCAAAAAAAATGGATACGGTAAAGCTAGACAGGTGTGGCTTTATTGTTGAGAAAAGGGAAGGTATAGGATGTGAAAGAAGCTTTGTTCCAATACATGTGAGCTGCCTAAAATGACGCATATGATTTGTGATGTAATAGCCTACATTCGGTATCCAAGGTTTTGTTTTCCATTTGTTTCTCATAATGCTTGATAAAAAAGCTCAGTGAAAAAATAAATAAATACATAAATAAATAAAAAAAATCAATGTGAAAATGATATGAGGCAAATTACTGACTATAAATACACCCGCACTGAAAAATATCCATAAAAATCCATAAAAATCTGATTATTATTGTATACAAAATATTATTGCAGTATTCTGTGTTAATATATTGTAAGATGTAATTTATTCATACAACAGCAATGCTGAATTTCCAGCAGCCATTATTCCAGTCTTTTGTGCCACATGATCTGATCACACTTTAGTTTAGGGTCCAATTCTGACTATTAACTAACTATTAACTATGACTTTTGCCTCAAACTCCTATTTACTACTTATTAATAGTCAGTAAGGTAGTCGTTAAGTTTAGGTATTGAGTAGATTAAGGTATGAAGAAAATGGTCATGCAGAATATGGCGTTAATATGTGCTTTATAAGTACTAATAAACAGCAAATATCCTAGTGATATGCATGCTAATAAGCAACTAGTTATAAATGAGAATTGGTCCCTAAACTAAAGTGTACCCATGATCCTTCAGAAATCATTCTAAAATGTTGATTTGGTAAAATGTTGAAAATGTCTTATTATTATCAATGTTAAAAAAAGGTGTGCTGTTTAATATTTTTGTGGAAACTATGATAATATTTTTCAGGATTCTTTGATGAAGTTCAAAAGAACAGCATTTATTTGAAATTATTTGCAACATTATAAATGTCCTTATGGTCATTTTTGGTCAATTTAATACATCCTTATTGAACAAAAATATAAATTTTTAGCAGGTGACAGCTGACCACATTGTAAACAAAACTGCTTGACTGAAGTGAGATGCAATGTTTTTGATTTTGGCTAATTTATTTTCATAACTTGCATATGTTGTAAAAATAAATGAATGATCACGAGGCTCTTCTAAGCTCTTGCTTGCTGGAGATCAGAGCTCAGAGATAGCCTCCAATCAATATTTCAAAATGTCTGTGTTTCTCATAGGACTTTTGACAGAGTCTGTGAACTCGTGACCACAATGGGGCAGCATTGACTCATCTATTTTACTTTGTTGGCTATAGACTCTGAGCTTGTATAAATCTGAGCTTCTCATGCAGATGGATATTAGTGGCACAAATTTATGAATGTGCGAGGACAGGGAAGAAGCTTTTATCTTAAATATTATTAATTCATATTCACACACACACAAACACACAAACACACACACACACACACACACACACACACACACACACACACACACACACGACACACACACACACACACACACACACACACACACACACACACACACACACACACACACACACACACACACACACACACAAAGTGTAATCTTATATATACTTTCTTAAAGCTGTAGTCCGTAACTTTTTTGGGTTAAAAATGATCCAAAATAAATTTGGGCAGGTACATACCCAGCCAGTGTTCAAAACGATCTGCTTACCTTAGCTCGATTCAAAACGGTAAGCTTGTAATAATGTTTTTAATTCCAGTGGTACTGGTGGATTTCCATGGGAAATTCAAGCATATCTTTGTGTCTTACGTCACATCTGTCTGTACCCATAAAGAAGGTGTCCCGGCTAGTAGGCTATATTGCGTGTGAGGATGTTGGAGGTGGAGATTTATAGCCTTTTCTCACAGCACTTATAAGATATAAACTTATCAATTTGATGGCGGATCCAGAAAGGTTCAAACGACAATTACCAGTGACAACTGGAGATTCACCTGTTGTAAAATGCAAAAGACTTCGGACTTCAGAGTGGCTACAGAAAAAAGGAGACTGGAACCGGGCCTGTGCGAAAACAAGGATAAATATCGGAAGGGCATTAAATGTAGTCACGCAATGCTGATGTTGTTAATATTAACAATTTGAGAACAAAGTATAATTTGCACGGTTTGACGTGATATGATAAGCGATTGTTAGATTTAATCAGCGTGATTTACTGCAATGCTTTTTTTCCCTTAGTTGGTCAGAACAAAAGTGTATGTTACTTACTTGTTCAGATTACATTTTCCGTGAAAATTCTTATGTTGGTCATACTTCCAAAAAGTAGAATCTGTGATTCCGAATGACAGTATCCACACCGGCGCGGTGACTTACAGCCGGCAGCCGCACATTCTCCTCAAAACATTGGATTCATCCGCGCTGTGCCGAGGCACAACCCACGTAAAGTTGATAATTCCGCGAATAACTGCAATTGCAGATTTCGAACAGAGATGGCAACAAAGAGGAAAAACTACGGACTGCAGCTTTAAGATATTGAGGTAACTATGATTATTTTATCTACCATTAAGATGAAAAGATATTTGAGATATCTGAGAATTCATCATAGCGCTGAAGCATGATTGTTCCTCTGTTTCAAGGAGCTTTGTCTCTGTCACATCCACCAGCTCCCTAGTCTATTGCTACCATTTTATGAACTACATTTCCCATAACACATTGCCTGGACTCATTATTGTTTAATCATTTCCACATGTGTCTCATTATCTGGTTAAACTTTGCCTATATAAGCCCTGTATTTTCACTCTTACTTTGCGAAGTCTTGTTTGCTGTCACACTCAATTCTGAGCGCTATCCTGGTTTCCCGTGTTCATGGTTTTTGGATTTCCTACCTGGTTTCTTGGAATATACTATTATCCTCACTGTTTTAATTGATCCAGCTATCCAGCCGCTAAACACCTCCACAATAAACTCCACGAAGGTGCAATTTATGAAGTTTAATCATGAAAAGTGTGAAACTACAAAGAAGACAAAAAAAATAAAAAATAAACAAGCATGAATTTCACAAAAGATAAATCATCAAATAAATGAGCATTCTCAAATACGCCTTGTTATTGTTTCGATAGTCTGTCTAGTGTTTTGACATTTTGCCTGTTTTGGAGTTACGATTCTGGATTACTCTAATAAAGGAATGCATTTTAATCCTCAGTCTTGGAGCAGTTCGAGACAGACTCATTTCATGCTCATTTTTAATAAAATACATAAGTTAAAGGTGCTGTATGTAACTTTTTTACTCTACTAAAGCATACAAATACCAAATATGTTTGCAGATATTTTAGAAACATGCTGAGGTCACATACTCGTTTCTCTGAAAAACACTTATACAGCCAGTTATTTTACTTTGAAATGTGTGTTCCGTGTTGGAATGTATGTTTTTGTTTTGGTCTGTGTGATCTCCCCCACTACCAGTTCACACAATAATATTTCAACACCCCAGGAAGCCAGTTGGCAGGAAATACAGCGTATTGCAGCCATTGCAGACAGCAAACAAACAGGATCAGAGATTGCAGATTCTATCCAACCTAAAAAGCATCGATATCCATCTAAAAATCTCTATGAACGAGAGCATATTAAAACACATAAATCAACTCATCAACTTACATGATTACATAATGTAAGTCTCCTCGGCTTTCATTGTCAATTGCACACATTGCTGTTACGTGTCCTCAAACTGACAACCCGCGTGAGCGTCGAGTCTGAGGAAGAGGGTGTGGTGTGGAGAGGGTGTGGAAACAACGATTTCTGATATTTTGAATTTGGACTGAAGTACCTATTTTGACCACTAGTTGTCATTCTTACAACTGCAACTTTAAAGGAGACCAGAAGGAGGTACTTTGCTACTTGTGTTAATATGAAACTGGAAACTTGGCACTGAAGACAGAACAATATAAAAAGTCCAAGTTGGGGAGTGTCAAAAGAGCAGGTGACCAGTGAAGGAAAACACCCTGATCGAGCCAGCGGAGAAGACCACAGCAGAGCCAGTGGAGAAAGGGACCAAGGCTTAGCTGGAGAGCCCAATGGAAGAGCCGGGAAAAAAGACCATAGTGGAACCAGCAGAGTGGATGACCATGAGCTGGAGGGATGGAAGCCCATGGCAGAACTTGCAAGACTGCTGATCATGTCAGTGCCAGTGGAAGACTGAGGTAGAACCAGAGGAGGTGGAGACCAAGGTGGAGCCAGAGGAATGGAGGATCACAGCAACATTGCAGGCTCACCGGACCAAGGAGGAGGCTCACCGGACCAAGGAGGAGATTCTAAGGGAAGAGAAGGAGCCGGTGGAGTGAGGACCAAGGTGGAGCTGAGGGATTGATGAGCCACATTTGAGCCGCAGGATTGGAGGGCCAAGGCAGAGTCATGTGCTCAGAGAGCCGAGGTGGAGTGGTCAGAAGTTTCTGGCAGAAGTCACAAATTCAAAGACCATGATGGAGTGGGTTGGCCAGGAGTCACGCCGGTGGAGCACAAGGATGAGGAGAAGACAAAGTCTTTACCACCAATGCCAGTAAAGACTCTGGCGGCATTGGTGGAGAAAGAAGAGCCAGGGCCCTGGACCGGACCAGTGGAGGAGGAACCTTGTACGACGTAAGCTAAATCTAAAAAACTTGCGTGTATATTCTTGGGTTGATCTAAAAACTTGCATGTATAATTCTCTCCTTGCCTGCACGGTTTGGTGCAGGCAAGGAGAGATGTGGTGAGGATCTAGATGCAAGTGAAAAACACTCTGGAACTAGGAAACAAAGGAAACTGAAGGAGCACAGACAACCAAACTATAGGCCTACATAAACAAGATTGGTCAAATAACAACTGAAACTGAGGGCTAGATGACACACTAAATGAGGAACTAAACAAGACACATGTGAACATAATCAATTGATACAGAAACAAATCATGACAAATGCTGCGTTCACGCCATGTCATCATCGTAATTACGATATTGTTGTACTTGGAGCTGTTCACATCCTTGGACTCGGAATTATGCTTTTCTATGGCAACACTAACAACAGCAAAACGGTACAGTGGTCATGTGGTACAAGTCAGAGCTTTCAGAAAATTTTGAGTTGCAAAAAGTTGCAAACAAGTTCTATGAGGACTTGAATGCTTTTTACAAATTGTAATGTCATAATTACAGTAACCCTGACATGGTATGAAGATACCTATATTAAGAAACCAAAGCAAAGGAAACAGGAACAAAACACAGGAAACAAGGAAACAGGAACAACAGAACTGAATGTCAAAATAAGTGGAACATAATTGTGGAATTAATATTCTTTGTGGAGAACATAATTACTTTGGAACATAACACAGAAATAGGTGACAAAGGACACAAACACACTGCAACTTAATACAATTATCAGCCCTATTCCAGCCTATCAATAGGGGTAAAAAAAGATTTTTAGATGCATCGCGATGCGGACGTGGACGATTCTGAATCAAATCACAAATGTCAAAAATCTATTTTCTAAATGTTAATTGATAACGTAATGTTGACGGAACGCAAAAGGCGCCTGGACAGTCTGTGGCGTGCAGCTGTGCACATAACAGAGACGCATGATGGTTGAGTGAGAAATCCGACCGGCACCTTCTGCATTAAAATCTAGCATAACTTTGGCTTCTATGAAGTTGAAGGGAAAAAGGACCTGGACAAGAGCCGCACTTTATGCAAGTAGGGCTCCAGACTGCGACCAAATGGGCGATAAGAGGTCACACTGGTGCGACCACCACGTTGTCCTATTGGTAAGAGCAGCAACTTCTGTTACATACGAGAAATATCAAACGGCAAACGAAATGAAACCACGCTATTCGTTTGAGCTGCGCTGCTCAGAACAGGTTTACTCGTGGGCCGATTCAATCACACGACACTGTTATTACAGCTCTGGGAGATCCAGTGAGAAAGCGTTTGAATTCACAGCAGAAATAATAACATCACAGCGAGATCTAATTGGAAGCATTTAAATTCGGCGCAGAATTCTGTTATAAACCACACGTCAGATCAAACAGCTCTGACGTGGAAACCAGGACAACCTTAAAGGACAATTCCAGTATTTAACACTTTGAGTCTATTTTGTAGTTTATTTTGGATGAACAAGAGTGGTGGACAAAGAAATGTTGACAATGGTTCCTGTCTCGACTTTTTGACTATTTTAGAATTGCCCATGACCGCTTTAGAATGGGAGTCAATGGCCATGCACAAACATGCCCTTAAAACAGCCCTTAACGTTCGTTTTCAAAACTGTTCAACTCACCGAGTGGTTAGTGGTGTTCGTTGATGATTAAAAACAAATACATCACCGCAATGTATGATTTCAATCCGTTTATTTTTCTATAGGGAACTATTTTTTCAGATACCTCACAACCGCGTATAAACTTCCGTTCTTCCGCAACTTCCGTTGCTCTGCTCACGCTAGCCTTCTGAGAGACAGAGAACCGAGCGAAAAGACCTAAAAGACTACAACCAAATGTAAACAGCCCCCTTTCCGTCTCCGGTAGCGCAGTAATATCAACGAGCAATGAGTCCTCCAACGGAAATCAATGGGATTTTACAAAATGCCAAATAAAACACGACAGAAACTGTATTTCGCTACGCTAGTTGTTTTGGAACATCAACGAACACCACTAACCACTCGGTGAGTTGCACAGTTTTGAAAACGAACGTTAAGGGTTGTTTTAAGGGCATGTTTGTGCATGGCCATAGACTCCCATTCTAAAGCGGTCATGGGCAATTCTAAAATAGTCAAAAAGTCGAGACAGGAACCATTGTCAAAATTTCTTTGTCCACCACTCTTGTTCATCCAAAACAAACTACAAAATAGACTCAAAGTGTTAAATACCGGAATTGTCCTTTAAAAGCTTCCACCCAACTCAGAAAGGGTTGCGAATTACAAACTCTATCGCAATATTTATTGCCAAATCACTTCCATTTGTTTAATTAATAAAATATATAGGAAGTAAATTCATTATAGATCGTTACAAATACTTTTCTTTAAAAGTACCAAGTAGTCACACAGTGAGAAAAAAGAAAATCTATATAGAAAAAAAGAAGCATCGATAATCTTTTCATCATTATCTTACTTTATTACACAACTGTCTGTAATACTTCATTCTGACTGGTTAGACTGGGTAGCATTCAGTGATTAAATACTGTATGTTAGAGATAATGCAAAGTCAGTTATTTGCATTTAATTATTTATTTGTTATTTGCAATTAAATGAAAATGCATTATTCCGAGTCCAAGGATGTGAACACCTCCAAGTAGAACATCAAGGGTTGTAATCTCGTAATTATGATAATGATGACATGACGCAGCATATGTCATGATTTGTTTCTGTAGCAACTGATTATGTTCACCTGGTCTTTTTTAGTTCCTCATTTAGTAAACTTGTAATTTAACATTATAAGTGAACTTTTTAAAAGTGTGTTAAGAAACATACTCATGAAAGTATATTCTCTTTAAGTACACTTAAGTGGCGTTTTAATTCAATAATATTATATCATCTGCAAGAACAGTTTTTTTTAAAATATACTGATTTGAAGTAGGCTATAGGCTACAATACAAGTGCACATTCAATTCAATTAAGTGCACTTCTTTTTTCCAAGGGTAGACAACTCTGAGATTATATATATATATATATATAAAACAAACCAGGAATTAAAAAACTTTAAAAAATAAGTCACAAGACCTTGATCATATTAAAAATGATAGTGTTAAGAAAATGATTGCTTTAATCTGTTAATATGGGAAAATAACATAATTCAAAGTCTCACCATATGAAATATGATAGCCGATTGTTGTTTTCCTGATCTCTACTGTATTTCATGCTGAATCTTCCCATACCATTTGTTTAAAGTCGACATGAAATCAAAATTGACCCTATTTACTTTGTTAGCGCTATTACTAGTCTTTTGGTGAACAATTAATCCGTGCAAGTTAATACACAGAAAAAAATTGTTTGCCGGGGTAATCTTTAGATCAAAGTCTGAAAAGTTACTTCCGGTATGAAATGGCGTTCCTTTTCTGATGACGTAGGCTTGACGGCTTGGGTTGAAAAACGCTTAACAACTCCCCTCAAACCATTAGTCTGCTATGAGCAGAGATGGAGAGGAGGAGCGTTAAAGTAAAACTCTGCCCTCTGTTCAGTATTCCGTTTCACTTGGAAATACGTCACAACACTGGAGAAAAGTCATTTGCAACTTCCGGTTCATGCGGACTTTAAACAATACTTGTCACATGTCTGTCTATTGAAATCACTCCCAGCCACCAGAGGGCACTGTCTACTGAACAGTGAACTCTGTCCACTTCCTGTGCCATGACTTTTAATTACTACATAAAGTCTAAATCAAAGTTTGTTATATTAAATAGAATAGCAGAACCATAGGGTGGCAGTATTCGGCCTGAATATAATATAAGGAGTGCTACCCTGCACAGATCTATGCTCCATTTCTCTCATCTAAATATTCCATATTCTACAAACTTAAAAGCACCAAACATGCTAATAAGACATGTGTATTTGAAGTATTTCTGATGAAAATGCATCTTATTTACCAACCACTCGCAGCCCGGTTTAACCAAGTGCTCTAAATAGGACCGTGCTAAATCATTAGTATTCTTTTCACTAGTTTACTTTTGGCTCATAGTGTTTTCTTTAAGCAACATCATTGACTGAAGCCAAAGTGTATTTTAAATGGTCATTGCCTGAGAGTGGACATAACTTAATCACAACTCAATAAAGATAGAATTTGTCATGTCTAGTTAGATGCCATATTCTCCAGTGGCACTGCAAAAAGCATTTTTGGCCCCAAATCATAGCCTTTTGGATGGACAACTATGTAATTACTCTTTATGAGTCTGCAGCGGTGATCACATGATGAAACAGGCCTGGCTAGTCTTTCATTTGCTGGGTTTCAAGGTCGTGAGCATCTATGATTCAACTCTCTTGGATGTCAGTCAGTGTTTGCCATTATTTCTAGAGATCTGACATGAAAAACATGTTTCAAGGTATTCGTAAGTATTTGTATCGTTCCATAAGACGCATAAAAGAGTGTAAGGCACATTCAATGAATAGGGTAGGCTACCAAACAGGGCCTAAAATGAGGTGCTTAACCTTCAGAAAATGTTGATTATCCACTTCGGGAGATCAGTCTAAATATTATGAGCTGTTTTAGTGTTCTTGTGGTTTGCAATTTTTCTCAAATCCTGTTACCAAAATGTGGGACATTAAATTAACATCAATATCAAATAGACCAAATTAAATTAAAATATGTCAGATTTGGTAACAGGGTTGAAAATATAGCCTAAATCAAGCTAGTACATAGTGAAGGCTATAGCTGGTCGGGAACAGATGTCTATTATTTGAAGGCTTTTAGAATAGGTTAGAAATTCAAAAATTACGTCAATATTACCATGTCATTTTAATTTTCATATTTTAATGATAATAAGCCATTTAATAGGCTCTGTTTTTTGTTCACATTTTCATTTTTATGCATGAATTTACAGGACAAGCATATAGCCTAGGCTAGATTATTCATTTATTTATTTATGAAGAGAAAGTTGAACAGAGACTTTGGATCACTTTTCAGGTTTCATCATGAATGTCTGTCAAATAAATCGCAACAAGCTTTGTGCTTTGTTATTTTCGATTTGAAACAAAGTCTCAGCTTTCAAATTATGTCCATTATATCATAAAATTCAAACAATAAGCACCGTTTTGGCGCTCTTTAAAGTGGCGCGAGAGATCACAGTAGCGCCTCAGTTCAAGTGAAGCAGATTGCGAGTAGCGATTAATTCCTTCCTCTTTACTACGTTACAGAATGAAATAAACATGAATGAAAGCCAGGAAATTTGTTGATACAGTCCAACTTACCGAAATCCGTATCATGTCTCTCATGTGATCGCTCAATCAGTGTTTCAACCACAGAAAGATGTCAATAAAACGCTTGTAAACAATGTAAACTAACTCAGAAAAGCCCTTCATTGACCATTAACTTGATAGTCTGCAAGAGCGCACTCTCCACCAAGTGGACGGGGGTGAGAATTACAGTTAAAAATTACCATACATCAGCCTCAGTGTAATCTGTCAGAATGATGGACGGCTTTCAGATGTTTCCGTCACTGCTAAAAAAAATTCTGTCATTGACGAAACAGTTTTGGTTAAAGGGGACATATCATGCTAAATCCACTTTTTTAGCCCCTAAATGCATTTTGTTGTATATTTGGAGTGTTTAGAAGTACAGAAAAGTTGAAATTATTATCTTCAGGTGCTTCGTTGATATCTTTATATTCTGTTTTGGTCATATTTTTCAACCGGTTCAGATTTTTCTGTCATCTATGACGTTTTTTGAACTATTACGTCACAGTATTTGCAGCGGAACTGCCAAATAAGGACATCGACTTCCGGCCCATTCACTTCCAGCAATCCGCATTTTTATTTCTCGCTGCAATTTTGTAGTCCAAGCTAAAGGATGCAGAAGTTACGAGAGGGTAAGTTAAAATGTTCGGTTGTTGGATGTAGTAACCCACACGCTTCATTACACCGTCTAATGTAGATGAACTGTCGTGCTTGTGACACGGCCGCGCGCACCCTCTCTCTTCGGAGCCAGGCGAAAGTGTAAACAAGACTTCACCGTCTCCAAACTAGACGCTGTCTTGCTCTCTCTCCCTCGCACATATTAATCAAAATAAATCGACACGGTGGTAAAAGGTCGGAAGACCAAAGTTTCATGTGTAAATACAGTAACACACCATTGTGATACATACATCTATATGAAGACTTTGTTCTGCAGGTTCGTCGTCTTCATTTTCATCTCGCTCCGGCTCCGACTCTGGCTCGAACATGTAAGGCTGGATGGACAAGTCTTCCGTTGTTGACATTTTGTTAATAACGTGTGAATAACAAGTTTCTGTGCCGCTAGATAATCGTATCTCTGCTATCAAACTACAAAAATGGCCGAACTATGAGCTTAAAATATGACAGTATGATTTGAATTTGAATTGTGTAAATTTGAATTATTTACAAGTGAAATCTAACAAAATTGAATTTTAGGTGGTAGTTTAAATAGTTCTGAATTAGATTTTTTTTTTTTTACGAATATTGAATATTTCTATTTTGTTCTGAATTCTTATACTGCAAATATTCAGTTTAAAAAATACAGATTCAAGTTTTTAAGATGAAGAAATTCGGAACTTCAAATTCAGTTTTTTAAAATTCAATCTCAAAAATTCAAACTCAAAAATTCAGATCTTACAGAAAGTAGGTCACAGGTCTATGGAAGCTTATGGGTAGCAATATTCAATTTGAAATGTAATATGCAAAATGACAATGCAATATGTAAAATGGCAATGCATTTCTGTATTTAAATTTTAATTTTCCCATACATTTGTGCAACGTTTGGTGCAAAATGAAAATTCAATTATAAATTTACATTTACCATTTCATACACTATTTTAATATGTAATTTGAATCCATATTTTAACGCTTTATAAGTTGCATAATTAAAATGAAAATGTATTACAGAAATGATTAGATATGTTTAACATGTTCAAGCAAAAACTGTGGCAAAATTGTTATTTAAATGTTATTTTTTCTTAATTGCATTTACACTCACAGTTAAGAGACCTGCGATTGCATTTCCATTAAGTGTCACGCAATGAATGTAGCAAAATTCAATGTGCAATTTGAAAATGCATTCTGAGCCGATCACGTGCTCGTCCCGCCCTGTCAATCACTGCGTGAAGTTGGCCCCGCCCCCAACCCAATGCAAAACGTCAGCAAACTAGTCCACATTCACCCAAAATAGAGTAGACTCATATGTTTGTTTGCGCGCGATAAACGTTTATTTTGTGCTGCTTCGGTTTCTTAAATATTAAAATAATATTTATTGGTCATTCTGAGGTCATTCAGCCCCCCTAACGTTACCTGCTCCACATTCACCCAAAATTGTCTAGTTTGTTTGTGCCGGTTAAAGTTTCGTGTGCTGTTCGTTGTTTAAAATATTAGACACTGAATCGACCTTCTCCACATTCACCCAAAAAAGGCTAGGTCGATGAATTTGACCCGTCAGATTCCGTGACCATGTAGCCTATATGTATTAATACCTTATCAATATGCTTTATAGAATGGAAAGGGACTCGCATGTCTGCCTCATATTTTATGATTATACAGCTGAATAAACAGAGATGGTCACACATCACATTCCTCACTTTATTGAACATTACAGTCAGTTATAAATAAATAAAGAGCGGTCACATTTTTCGGTAGCTATTAATACCGAATACCAACCTTATACCACCCAAAATTTACCAAAATACAGCGAATAGCCTTCTTGGCGCGCCTACTTTTGAAAGTCAACATTTAGATTATTTAACGTTAAATGCATTATTTAAGCCTGAGTCACTTTGGAATAAATCACAGCGTGTTTCATGATAAAATGTGACTTACAGTCCGAAAAATAGGCTACAGTATAGTTATAGCAAATTTAGACCAACTGCTGGTCTAGGCTCTTCTGTTGTGCCGAGCCATTCGTTAGTCTAGTTGTTTGATGAGAAAATGAAATGTAGCCTAGTTGCAATACACGCGTTAAGTTTTGTAAGCTCCGTGCAACTGCAGCAGCGGAGCACTATTATTACTAGAATATTAGAAATCTAATACTCAAGCTGTTTTCTCATTTTTATACTCTTAATATTAAATAAAAAAAACGACTGAACGAAAGATACATGGATTCTCTTGAACCACCACCGCGTTTGCGGCAGAAAACTACTGCAGTGCAGCCAAAATGCTCCTTCGACTTTTCTGAGATCCTTTACTCTTCCCTGTGGATGACCTGTGACCTACTTTCTGTAAGATCTGAATTTTTGAGTTTGAATTTTTGAGATAGAATTTTAGAAAACTGAATTTGAAGTTCAGAATTTCTTCATCTTGAAAACTTGAATCTGTATTTTTTTTAAACTGAATATTTGCAGTATAAGAATTCAGAACAAAAAAACTAGCTGTTTGAAAATCATGTCTAAAATTCAGCCATAAAAACATTTCAATTTGTTAAATTTCAAATGTTCAATATTCGC
>FLSR01000443.1:172431-284486 GCA_900092035.1 Leuciscus waleckii
ATTTAACTTAATTGATGTTATCTGGCATTTTGTAATGTTTACATTCCAATAAAAACAACACAAATTAAATTATACAGTAGGACTATAGACTATTTACTTGTGATTTAGCTGCAATCATGTAAAAATGTTATAATATAATTTACGACAGTGCAAGTATTCCACAGCGACTCTAGGGGTTGCTGTTTGACAAAAACACAATTTCTACTTAGTGTGGCTTTAATGCTTCGCAGCAAGCTAGTTAGTGGAACAAGTTACAGGTTATTGAGACATTAAAGACCTTATTCCCGAGTGATAGTGTCGAAAGGGGGCGAGACGTCGTTCACTCTTTGTGAGGCTGTTAGGCGGGGTTAGAATGCGGTCAGGTAACTATAATTCTTAGCCATTTTATTTTATGCGGTAAGAATAGCTCTTAGGCCTCAACCCGTTCAGAGGTGTCAGGGACACATGGTTCAACCTAAATCAGGTGCGTATAGGGAAAAATCCACCACAGTAATTACAGTACAAGTACATTAAAAATATTACACTTATTTTGATGTGTTGACTAACATAGGCCTAAATAACATGTATGGCGGTGAACTTTCACTTTTTGGGTGAACTATCCCTTTAAGTATATTATTTTATATTATTTCCATGTAGTCTTTAAAAAATACGTTAATTCTTTTTCACAAGGGTATATTAAGGTAATGGGGACATGAAAATGCACTGCCCAGGTATAAAACTTTTAATGTGGAAAAACTTTCTTAGTGCGCCTTTAAATTTATGTCACTATTGGACAATGTGTACTGCATGCAAACACGCATGTCTGTGATTGGCACAGCGTTGCCTCATCATCCTCCGCAGCTCCTCCCCCAATCTCTCCTGCTTCAGCACCATCATCACTCGCATCCTTAGAGCTTCTCTCCACAGCACTTTCTCTTCATCCAGAAGACTCCAGCTCCATCCTGATCTAGCAGGCTTGAAGCTCTGAGATTACAGTAATGGAGAGCTTGCTGGATAACCCAATGAAAGCCGTGCTTTACCTCAAAGAACTGACCACTATCGTACAAAACCAGCAGAGTCTCATTCAAACCCAGCGGCAGCGGATCGACGATCTGGAGAGGAAGGTTGAGGATCTGATCGGCGAGAATCGCCAGCTGAGAGATCCGCATCAATACCACCACCATCATCCGCACCACCACCACCACCCACCCCCGCAGACCATCAGCCCTCAGCCGGCCGCTCACCCGCACCAGCATTCGGCGACTCACGGTCAAGCCCAGCCGCAGCAACCGCAACCGCAACAGCAGCATCCCTCCAAACAACCGCAGCATCCTCCGGTAGCTCCCATCCATCACCCGCAGCACTGCAGCTGGTACCTACATCCCCACCGACTCTCAAAGCGACCCAGTCCAGCCCCGAGTCCGCGGAGGAGGAGAAGAGAAGCCCGTCCTGCAAATCTCTGGTTCCGCAGACACCTTCGACACTTTGCCGGTCCGTTGGACTCGCCAGGAAACCGGAGTGAGTAAAAATCACACCGAGAAACGCTCAGTTCATCACACACTCTATTACTCTGTGATCATGCGGCATATGTATGCTTTCAGAAATCGGTACATTACAGTGTCTACGCCAAAAAATAAATAAAAAAAGGGAATGAAACGACATCCCTTTTTAAGGTCTGTAGCCTATAGACTATAAATATTGAGTTTAATTCATATTAGCCCTATAACTATTATAACCGCAGCTTCATGACACGCTAGAAAATGATCATTATAATAAATAATAATCATTTAATTTAATTTGTATAGCACGTTTCAAACATCAAATGCAGCTCAAAAGGCTTCAAGTATTAGAAACTAAAACTGTAAACATTAAGAATTAAAATGGTGTTTTAATAAAAAAACGAATTACAAACCATTAAAGTGTTATATGCAGTAAAGTATTAAGAATGACATCATACAGTATATACCTTTATGAAGCATTATATGCAGAATTGAAAAAAGGAGCTATTTTTACCTGATCTGTCTTTTCGTTAATGTAACCTCAGATTCATTCATACTAATTCAATAATCAATATATTTAGATATTACCATATGAAGCATAAACATCAGCTATAGACCTGTCTGTCAGGTCTATAGCTGTCAGGCAGGAACAAGTTTCAACGGAACAAGTTTCCGCATGATGCACGTCAAAAACTAGAATTTTTAGAACTAATATGACAATTATGATCTCCAACAGCATTAAATATTCCTGTAGAACATCAAATTACATTTTAATCTTAAATGATTTCATCTTAATTGTAAAACTTCCATCCAAAACATACCTGTGATTTCCAGTAGGAGGGCAGTTTCTTTGGGTGGGGATGTAGAAGGGTTTTAAAGATTACTCTAAATTCCAACAGGATTTATGACATAACACTAACAATATTTCATTATAAACCCTTCTACAAAATAATCCCATATTAAGCACATTGTGCTCATTATTATTCAGTGCTTATGTGCAATTACACAGTCAGACGGACACTTTAATGTACCCTAGAACAAAGACTTAGAAATCTTGAAATTTATTTGATTGCTTTATACACAAGCTTCTGCAGAATGATGAATATTAATGATACACTGACAAACAACTGGACGTGAGTGTACTCTATATAGATTTTCTGGATCTTTTAACACACTGACTGGCTGTCGTCAACCCAGCTCACAGAAAACCAACTCATGCTGATTGCCTCAGCAAATCCTCTTTAATATCAAAGGCTTATTTTAGGGCTCTTTCTATGAAATCTGCTGAACAAATAATATCCGGCTTTATCCTGCTGTGGTGTTGTGGTGTAACTGGACTGATGACACTTACAATCTGAAAGTGAGACAGTAAAATAATTTCTTTAGGTATTAACGCGCAACCTGATTAAGATAAAATCTAGGACGAATGTAAATACTGTAGAAAGTTATTAAACCAAATCAGCTGAGAAGATATTAAAGGGATATTCCGAGTTCAGTATAAGCTGACAGCGCTTGCTGTGGCATAATGTTTATTGCCACGATAATTAATTTTAACTTGTTGCTCCTTTTCTTCTTCTTCAATAATGCCTTACTGTGAGGCACTTGTTGAATGAGACCAGTCTATAAACTGTTTCAATATAGCCAGAAGATGTAAACAAAAAGCATTGCAACATGCAACAAAATTACTTACTAATTTTACTGTGTAAAGTTACATCCAACTTTGTTGCCTTGAAAACATAATACTAAAACCTTAAAAAGATTGTAAAAATAATGATGTTCAACAGAGCCCAGCACATGACATACAGAAAAAAAAAAACAAGTATATCGTGGTCACGAATCAACAATTCGTTCCCATGGCTTACTAACATGTCAGCACGTTTTACAAACTCGTTCTCTCGTTCTAAGTATCGTGTGCACGAAAAAATGTGTTCCTTCGATTTACTACATCGTGGCCACGTTGTACTAATTCATTCCCATGTTTTAGTTAAATCAAAACAAGCAAAAAGCCTAGTTTCAAATTAGTACAAATATTGGGAACAAATTCTTAATTTGTTGGCATGATATATTTTTGTATATATATATAAGTATATATAAGTGTATGTATATATATAAGTGTGGGGCTTCTTAGTATGCAACAAGAGCTTTTATAAGCTTCCCTTTTTTTAAATTGTCCATTCAAAATAGGCTCATTAAAATTTTTATTTCTGTCATGAAACTCTAGATGGTGCAGGCTGATAGGTATCGATCTGGGGTGCGTTTCCCAAAAGCATCGTTAGCCAACTATGTTCGCAAGTTCTGTAGTTATCAGCATAGTTCAACGAGTCAGTGTTTCCCGAATGAATATTGAATATTCTAATGAATATTGAATATTCTAATGAATATTCGCAAACAGCATCGCAAATTGTGTAGTTGGAACGACAGCTCTCGACCTGTGGTTAGAAGTATAGTTTCTAGTTTGCATGACATGTGGACTTAATAAATCCTCATCTTGAGCAAAATAAGCAAGCTGACATTCAGTACAACCTGTGTCTTTTATTTATAATACATACAAATGTAATTTACGTCTTTTAGTTTGTCAAGAGATTTAAAGCAGCGTTTTTGAAGAGTGCGCATGTGCGAACGTGCTCTACTATGTAAGAACGAGCCTATGATTGAATCACATAAAGCAAAATAACTGCGAAAAATTAGAAATAGTCCTTAGATGCCATGTCTGTAATTTATAGCAAAACATCTAGCGTTAATTCGATCTCAAACAGATTCATTAAAAGAAGTTATTACTCCACCACGTGTGTGACGTCATAAACCAACATGGTTGAACGACCACTTTGCGACAATACAGTTTCGGGAAACAGTCGTGACTAGCTAGTTGATTTCTTCAACGATGCATCGTACTATGGTAGTTAAGCAGTGAGTTACGTCGTTGTTCAGAAACGCACCCTAGCTTGCAATCACATCATTCTCTATAGGGCACAGCTGATTGGTTCCTGCTGTATCAGTGGCCAATGAGCTCGCTGCTCAACCTTTAAATACGTGATCAGCATTTGCCTTAGCAGTTTAGCGCACTTTCAGAAACCCTCCCCCTTCCCCAGCTCCACCTGTATAGATCTGCTACGGGTAACTCATGTACGCTATATTGTACAGCAGCAGCATGTCTTACTTGCTCACAGCAGTGTGTCATGTATGTATTGACAGTAGCAAGTCCTGTACTCGCTCTGCAGCAGCAGCAAAAACAGCAGCGTAGCAGATCTATTCCGCCAAGACCAAACATATCAACATTGTCACACCCATCACCATGCCAAACACTCAGAGAGTTGTCATGACAGAGTTCCCAAAACTTCTTTCCACACAAATTATGTTTACAGGAACAGATTATCAATGAATACAGTCACAACCAAAGAGTTCAAAGACTTGTAAAAGCAAGCTAAATGGTATAGTTGCTTCAATTTAGCTCCTTCAGCAGCACTGGGAATGGAACATGTACTTGCATTGCATTATTATTTGCGCTCTGACTGACACATTTGAGTTTATTTGAGTTAGGCTCTATCTCTGATTTGAGGCTTTATCTCCTTAAAACCATCCACTTAAGAAGGATATGGAATAAATTTGCATATACCAGATGACACAGTGAGTCACCACAGCTGGGATCTGAAAGGGCACAGGTCAGATGAACCTGCGTGCTGTGGAATTAATGTGCAGGCTAAGATTAATGGCAGTCATAAATCACACTCGAAGGTTAAAATGGAAGGATTAAATAAATAAGTCACCAGAATGTTGGTTTCCAGGGAATTGAATTTTGCACAACCTGTTTATATACATCTTAATTTTACAGTTTCACTAATGGAAAGTACTATTACATGGAATTGTTGATATTATGATGTCATAATAAAGTTTTTATTTTTTTTATTTTTTATTTTTTAATAATGACATGTTTGAAATGAATCCTTAAGTAATTATTATATTTACAAAACTGTCAAGGTCAACAAGTCTCTTAAAATCAGATAATTTGACCTTTTTATGACACGAAAGACATAGTTAGTTCAGGTAATTTTGTGCAACTCCTCAAAAACATAATGACACTTATGAATTAATCATTTATGACATTTAAAAGGAAACTTTGTAACTTTTAACACTGCCCCCCCCCCCCCCCCCCCCCCTCAAAAAATAAAAGACGTGCCCCCCCACATTCAATAAAAATTAAGATGTGTACCCTCACATTATCCTAACTCTCTTATACATCATTGAAACATATTGATGAAAAAATCTTCAAAGTCTTCAAGAAACCTGATGCTTGTCAAGATTTACTTGCAATTTGGCATCCAACGTCGACATGAAATCATTTTTAATGAGATGGCCAAACTAGTTCTCAATTTCTACCATCATCTTTGGCATCATCTGCTCTTCCATGACAAGTTAGACCTATTGGAGGCCAAAACAGTTTAAGATCTCAGTGAGAGTCTGGCGTAACTGCTGGGCAGATGTGTTTCCATGCGCTACACAGTAAATGACAGATGGCATACTTCAGAAAGATGTGATATTTCTGAATACATATCCAAAAAAACGAATATCCTTATGTTCTTTTACATCTCTTGGCCATATTACCTTTTTATACGGTTGTGCAGTACGGTAATAGAGGCATTTATAGAGGACTTGGATTAGATGAATACTTAATTTGAATAATGCATATGCTAATTGTTGAAAAAAACAATTCGAGGTCTACATATCTGTAGGCCAATATTTTCAGCTCAGCGGCTTAATATATTTCTCAGTTGATGTCACAGACCTCGAAGCACACACACGCTGAGGTTTGAACGCCATCTGTTGTATTTGGCATCTGTGCTCGCTGAAATATCCAGAAACACAGAATGATTAGAATGCTAAGAATGTGCTACTAAGATTTTTTTTGCCATTGAATACCATGAAACTGAATCTAAAATCAGTAACCGTTCTAAACCGACAACTTCTGTGGCTATAACGCATTTTATTGAAACTTCTGTTGTCCTAAATAGCACCACAAATTTATCATTTATGCATCTGTCTTTTGCTATGCAACGAGAGAAGACACTGTAATTACCTGTTATTAAACTGGTGATGTGAGCCCACATACTTTTCTTCCTTCTGCGGAATAGAATAGATGTTAACCTTGGAAAAAATATCACATTTTAGCATTTTTAAAGAATACCTTTTAGGGAAATAATATACTTTAAAAGAATATACTTGAGTGTGAACTGAATGATATGATTTCAGACACTTACTTGCATAAGTACCGTAATTTTATTTTAATGAATATGTATTAGCCTATAGTTTTAAATTGATATTAAATGCAATTAGCTGAACTAAAGTGTTTTTTGATCAGTAGGACCTACGTACATCTTCATATGTTATTTCATAATTACTTCTATTGTACTGCTGAATACTGACAAGCATTTACAGTAAACTGAAATTAATGTCATTTCTATTGAAACTTGTGTCATGTATTGAAATATTTTTGTAATCACACATATATTGCAATTTAGTACATTTAATATATACAATATATTAACCTTAAAATTAATATCACACTACAGCTAAGATTATAATGTTGAATTTTACACGTGTCAAATAATGTATCAAAATAAGTGTTCTTTAAAGTGTGACAAAATATCATTAAAACAATGATTACTTTTAAGATTTGAAGTACTCTAGAAGTGCACATTAATACAGTTAAGTGCACTTCTGTTTCACAAGGGTTATCAGAATGATAGACACTTTCTTTGTATGGAAAAACAGAGACTGACAGAGGCTGACAGCCAACATTCAGAATTTTTTTGTTTTTTTCATCATTCATCATTATACTTATAATCTCATACTTATAGTCATTATTTTCGCCATTTTGTTTGGTGTAACTACTGGTGCTGAAATTACACTCTTCCCTTAAAAGTTTATGCAGGTAAAAAAAAAAAGCACAGTCATTTCCTCACTGAATATTTAAAGATGTCCTCAAAGTTTGTTCTCGTCTCTTTACGAGTGGCATCAGAGGATACAAGCTTGAAAGCTGCATTTGAATCAACTCCAGACATGTTCTTGCCTTCGCTTTCTGCCTGGGACACAGGGTCACAACACCGCTTTTGAGTTTGTCTCAAAGAAGTACAAGTTGTTCGTCTAATTTGGTTGCACTGCTCAGAACACATGTCCCTGCAGGGAGGGAGGAAAGGTTTCTATTTGAAATGTGATTGATGTGATGAAAAGATATAAGGGCATGAGAGCCAGGAGATAGAAGTTTGTACTAATTTGACTTAATTCAATCATTAGTGTGGTAATTTGATTTTATGGGACTCATTTCATTTTTACCCCATTTTTTTATTGGCACATACAGTATAGCAAAGAATGGAATGTCAAATTATTGGGAAGAAATAATTGAATAAGAACATGGTATGGGTTGGGATCAAACCTTCATCGTCCATATGAACATACAATGTTTTTAAACAAATATTGGTAACACTTTACAATAAGGTTTCATTTGTTAACATTAGTTAACAGTATTAACAGAGCTAACAATGAAAAAAAGAACTTCTACAGCATGCAAAACAGTTGCAAGTGGCTTTTAGACAGGACACTGAACAAGTTCAAACTAAACATTTAAGGGATAAAGTTCAGTCATACCACTTATTACAAGGCTTTCAAGGATTTCATTTTCAATTAAATTGATTGATATAACTGGATAGATGGAATGCTAGTCAGCGTTGCAATTGACAACGGTTGTTAACGGGGAATAACAAACCTAGTAATCTAGCATCTGACCAATCAGAATCAAGGATTCTAAGGAGCCGTGTAATAAAATGAGTAACTATTAACTACAAATTTTGCCTAATTGAACTCCTAATTACTGCTTATTAATAGTCAGTAAGGTAGTTGTTATGTTTAGGTTTTGAGTAGATTAAGGGATGTAGAATATGGTAATTCAGAATAAGGCATTAATATGTGCTTTATAAGTACTAATAAACAGCCAATATCCTAGTAATATGCATGCTAATAAGCAACTAGTTAATAGTGAGAATTGGACCATAAACAAAGTGTTACCATATATTTTCTTTCTTTTTACAAAAATAATAATATAATTCTTTTTGTGGTAAAATATCACCTTGCCACAGTTCTAGACAGTCTATGTGGAAATAGATTTGGCCTATCCCATTTTGTAGATATACTTTTGTAAATTTGTAAAGTTCAACCTAATTTGTGACTTTACCCTACATTTCTGTCCCTGCTTCCCATTGTAATTACCATTTTAATGTGTGTGTGTGTGGGTGGGTGTGTGGAGCGGGCTCTTGAGGGACAGGTTGCTTTCGGGCGTCCCTCTGGCTCTGAGGTGAGAGTTGGCGATGTTGTGGGCCGCACCTGAGGCAGCACTTCAATTAGAACACACAGGTGTTCACCCAAGTGATCTGACATACACTTATGAGCACACACATCGACATCTACTGCAAACATGAACACAAACACTCACATATTCTGCCTGGCATACACAAACTCCCTGTCTGCTCCTTGGCTCCTATATGTGGCTCCTTGTTTCCTCCATATTTGTCTCCATATATGTAGTTGAGCGATTCAGATTCAACTTAACATTTCCAGTAACGATTCTTTAAGTTCTTTTCAGGAAGCACCAGATTATTAATCCTAACTATATTATACCATGTACGATGTGCCATGTTTGAGTCACATATGGTCAGAAATAAGACTTGAGGTTCACTGAGTCACATGGTAATTCAGTAACTACTCAGACTGATTCAGTGAGTGAGCTAATTTGTGATTCATATTGACTGGTTTGTTTGCGACACATGGCAATAGGAAGATGCAATCTTTTTCATTGTTTCGTGACACCGAGTCTTTCTCTCTCATCATTTGCAATTCATCCTGCAAGTTCACTAAGCCAAAACATGATTTATTTTGCAGCGGTGATGAACGTAGATTCAGTAGTGCTGTAGAAAAGACAGAGTGTTTTAGTACAGTGTTGTGTTCACACCAGCGGGAAAAAATACAGACGCTCAAGAACCAAACGTGATGAAAATCATTCGGTTTCAGTATTTTTACCTCAAATGGAGCTCGTTCTGAATAAGAATCAATTCTCGATTCAAAAACCCTATAGCGCTGGTGCTAGAATTTTCTCAGTGTGGATGCTAGGCACGTCTGTGTGGTTATGACAGGGTGACTGGCTCTGGCTTTTTGCATGGCAGAAACCCAAATCATGAATATCACATTTTCTATTGAGTGCTTTTAGATTGCTTCATTTTTCTTTTTCCTTTTTTTCTGTGTCTGTGCAGTCAGCATCAGCAGCATCAGAAAAAGACTTGCACATCATTAGTCAGGGCCGTACGTGCGCAGAGACGGGAATGTGGGGGGAAGGGTGTGAAAAGGTGACTGTGCAAAGGTGACTTTCAAACATTCGCAGCACTCCCTGCTGCACCCAGTGGACAGAGAGAGAGAGAGAGAGAGAGAGAGAGAGAGAGAGAGAGAGAGAGAGAGATGGCGATTGGGAAAGGTGCGATTGGGAAAGGTCAAACAGCAGCCGAATTCTAAGAGGCAGTGCGGCCAAATTTTGTACATTGTGATCACACTTTTTTACTCACAAATAAGAAGGATCACGTGACATTGTGTGCTATTTCCATTTGGGATTCAAATAATTCCACATTAAACCTACCATGCTATATTAGTAATTTATATAGAATTTACTATTGGCTGATATTCTCTGTTGTCAGTGGTCTTATACAACATTAAAGCTAAATAAAAAACAGCAAAATCTCTGACAGTAATGCTACTGACAGCTAAACCACTGACACCAATGTTACTGACAGCCACGTCACTGAGAACAATGCAATTTATAGAAACGCAATTGACAGGAATGCTACTGACAGCAATGCTACTGACAGTAATGCCACTAACAATATCAACACACTGAAAGCAATGACCCTGACAGATGAGAGTAATGGTACTGAAAGCATTGCCACTGGCAGATTGACAGTTATGCCGTTGCTACCAACACTACTGACAAGAATTAGGTCTGGGAGAAAAAAAATCGATTCACCTAGGTATTGCGATTTTCTTTTAAACGATTTTAAATCGATTTTTTTATTATTTCAGAATTGATATTAATTCAAATTAAATTGCTTTATTTTTGTCCTTGCTTATAGACGAGGTTGACAGAAGTTGGCCACTTCTGTCCAACAGAGGATGAAATGTGTCGTTATCTGTGTTGAGTGACGTAATATCCCAAGAGGACGCGTGGAAAAGACGTGAGACTGAATGCACTGAAAAGCCCTCGCGCTACTCGTATGCTGAAAGAGACATAAGACAATAGAGCTGCACGATTCATCTTTAAAAGACTCTGATCTCGATTCAAACACCCACGCGATCTTCTTCCTTTTCGTCTGTCTATTAAACCTTATGACAAAATCATTTCGCAACATTCAAATGATCTGTGTTGGCGCTGCCGTTGACCCAGAGAGAGTAGTCATGAAACAGCTTCTCAAACAGTCTTTTCAACCTCATAGTATCATTATTTCTGTGATACAATACTTCAAATGATCACAGAAGTACTGGGATAAAAGTTTAAAGTTCAATACAAACACTGATGTCTACGATTGCGATCAAAATAGAGTACATGTAAATCAGTTTTTGATAGAAATTTGGTGCTAAAAGGTGAACTAAGTAACTTTTTTACCTTAACCGAACAGCTTCGGAGTAATTGGAATAGTTATCTGACTTTTTTTTCGGGTTGAATGGTGGTCGTCTCGCACCCCCCAAGCGCCTGTGAGCCGAAAAACCACCCTTGCAACTTTGGGCCGGCGGGCTCGCTCTCTCACGCTGTTCGAACCCGAATGAAGAACACGTTTTAAAGAATGTCCCATCTGCTTTGATGTCGTTGATCTACTAGCCTCTGGTATCTGAGAGTCGCCAACGAGTTTTTCGACAGAGTTGTCAAATATCTATTCCGAAGCTGTAGGGTGAGCTCTATAGAGAAACTTGCAAGCAAAAAGCAAGAATACAGCGAAGAAATTCCCGAAACTGCATAGCCCTGCTTTAAAATAACGCATTTATCGATACATTGTTTCGCCACTAGATGGCGACAAGTGACTGTTATTTTTTTATTTATTATTTAATCATTTATTAAAGAGTACTGTATGATGCTTCTGAAATAAGTCAGAAAGATGTGATGAATTGTTTTTTGTAAATAGGACTCATCTTATAACCATGTACAGTCTGTATAAGTGTATGCTTTAACTTTCCCCCATGGTCTAGTGTTAAAAAAAAACAAAACAAAAAAAACAATATATTGCAATATCGAATCGCAATACTTGTAGAATCGCAATTCTTAAAAAAGTTGCAATACGTATCGTATCGGCACCCAAGTATCGTGATAGTATCGGATCGGGAGATAGGTGTATCGTCCCAGCCCTACTTAGAATACTGACAGTAATACCATCACTGACAAACACATACTGTCTCTCCCACCTAAAATTCATCTGTGGCTCCCCTACACGTTGATAAATCTTGATATAGTATGTTAGAAGATCTAGTATGTTGGATCCAAGGACCAATTTTTTGCTAATTCTTTAACGACATGCAGATGATTATCTATGTTCATAGAAATTAATATTCCTTTTCAAATAATGCTTCAGTGAAAGAAGATGAAATATATTTGCATTTAGCCAATGTTTTATGGAGATCTGAGAGCTCTCCATAATCACTGCTATGCCGGCATGTTGACAGCGCAATCATTTCCCAGCATGGGCACCAGGAAGTTGGCAGCAGCTTTTCACTTGTGGAATGGCTAATTAGTAAAAAATTATAGTTGTTTCGTCCAAATGACTGATTTGGTATGCCATATGCTTTATTATCCTCTGAAAGGTCAAAGTAAAAAAATTAAATAAAAAGGTATTTACTGCATAATGCTGGGTTCAGACTACACTATATCTTTGTCTGTTACGATAGTCACAGATTATGCGGTTTTGACTCCTAAATTCCTGTCATGTCATGGACAAGAAACATGTCAGACAACAGTTACAGTTGACAATCTTCACATGATGTGTTAATACAAGATTGGAACGAACACATTCAAATGATCTATCCAGTCAGCACGAGTGGAGGCCTATATTTATAACGATGTTCCTCAACAGTTTTCAGAAACCCTCCTGTATACGTCTGTATAGACATACTCTTTTACTCTATCTGATTATTTGTAAGTGTGAACTCGTGAATTGCCATCTTTCTCGATGTGTGTGATGTCATAGAGAAGGTGGAACTAGCGACTGACTTCCAGAAACAAGAACGTATACTGAAGTAGCATGTTAGCTTAATGCTAATTCCTGTTATAGCCTCTGCTATCATTCCCCAGCACTCTGTTGTGGTATTCACTCGAATAAACATCCTAAAGAAAGGAGTATTGTTGTCGTAGCTCCATGAACCTTTCCTCCATTGCATATTTCCACCTAGCAGCACCAATACCATCATCTTTTCTCATTTTGCCATGTTTGAAAGGTGTGTACAACTCCTATTGTTTCGAGTTACAGAGGGAAAAAAACAAACATGCTAGTTTTTCTGTCGTGACATTGGTTGTCATCCACTATGACACATTATACGAGATGAAATGAACGATTCTTGCATTCGATGGGCTGCCAAAATCAGGCTGATATCGTGTAGTCTGAACATGGCGCAAGTTAACCAGACTGACTTGTGAATGGTTTTGTTGTGTTTAAGCAAAATCAAATTTCTTAACATTAACTCCTCTCTTATCTTATGAGAATGGAAATTAGTTTCTTCATTAAAGCAAAACATTTCTGTTGATTTCTGAGAGCATCTGCAGCTGTGGACTGCATGCACATGTGGTCAGTGCTGCAGTGCAGTTGTGCAGTGCTAATCGCTCTCAGCGCACTGACCTACGGAACTCTTTTTTTGTTACATCATCAGTTCATGTGGCGATGACTCAGGACTTAAACTGCAATGGTGCATGTGTGAACCTGTCCTTGCTGTAAAAGCACAAATAGTTTGCTATATGCAGGCATTTGAAGAAATTAGCACAGTTCTGAGAATGACAAATTATTAGTAATATGAAGGTGCCTAGTGAATCTGTTAGTTCTATAGTTTGACACACTCATAGGGGAGGGGCTCAACTTATTTTAAATGTAATTTGGGGCTCTTTATTTCAAGCCCTAGTGCTACCTATAGTTCAAAATGATTTAGCTTATTACTTTTGAACTGTGTGGCGTTGAAGCAAAATATTTCAAAAAAAAATTCGGATTCCTTTTGTTTTACTTTCCGGTACATTTTATATTCCTATTTGATACTCCCTTTAAATTCTTACATAATACTAGTGTTGGAAACCATTTTCAAGCAGAAAGCAGTTCATCCGACGTGCTTTTTCAGACCTGTCCTACAGCGTTCATCAAACCTTCTCCAAATATGTTGCAGGTGTAACCCTTAGATCATGATGGTGAAAAAAATTATGAATTGTTTTTAGATAAAACAAATCATTTACATTTAAAGCCACACTAAGTAGAAATTGTGTTTTTGTCAAACAGCGACCCCTAGAGTCGCTGTGGAATACTCGCACTGTCGTAAATTATATTATAACGTTTTTACATGATTGCAGCTAAATCACAAGTAAATAGTCTATAGTCTAGGCCTACTGTATAATTTAATTTGTGTTGTTATTATTGGAATGTAAACATTACAAAATGCCAGATAACATCAATTAAGTTAAATGTACGTCGCATTATTTCATAACATTGGCCGTTATGATGTCATTAGACATGATTATTGCAATTCATCATAATAGTTTGCAAATTGTGCTCGTTTACACTATTTAAAACCTCTACGTTAGGCTTATTTATGATAATTATGTGAGATATTGAAAACTGTTCACATGATAAACGCAGGAATCAATCAACAGCGTCGTCAAATAACCTTGGGACCATGCGATCAATATCCATTATTTTATGATTAAATTATCTGAATCAGTTCTTTCTACATTTTTCTTAAACATTGTTGGTGGAATTATTCAACTTAGTACGGGTAAAAAAAAAAAAAAAACCTTAGTCAACATAACAATTTTCATTAGCGTTTATCTTGTTACCACAATGTTCCAAGTTCCAACCTCCTTGGCTGAAAGTTGTTGTTGTTGTTGTTTTGCACCAGAAAAGGCTGAATGCTCATAATCAGCCTGAATTCTGTAGTCTCACAGCTGTTAGCAGGAAAAAATAGAAGCGACAGACAAACGTAATGAGCTGTGTGCATCCCGCATGCTTGACAGAAGGGTGAACCAGTGGCATCAATAGGAAACCCACGCATCCACAACCATAACATCATAATTTGCCTTGTGTCGATATTGCATGTGGGTGTTCTGGTCTTTTGTGAATGTAGTGCTTAGGGCTTAGTGTTATTTCGCCAAGTAGGACATGTGCATGGATCAACATCTTTGTGGGTCCTGGCGCAACATTCCCATCACCCGATCAGCTTAGTTTTAGGGATTCTGTGTTGTTTCTGCATTTTAAAGATGCCAGTAGGTTGTTTTCAAACTGATTCATATGTGAATCGCTTTTGACCACCAGAGTAGTTGTAGATCTCAAGTATGAAAGTGTTAAGACAGGGAAGGTTTCTGGTAAAAATTACTTGTTGAATTTCTTATTCTAATTTAGAATAAGATATGTACAAAAAGAGGAGGATTAATAAGGAAAAGACTGATTCATTTTTGTGAATCAGTTCTTTTATTTTGTACACTTTAATTCTCATAATTATGGCTTTATATTTCATATTTGCCACTTTATTTATTACAATTATGGCTTTTTCCTCATAATTGTAGCTTAATATCTCACGATCACAACTTTATCTTTTCACTTTTGAGACTTTTCTCATAATTGTGGATTATATATGACACATTTGCATCATTTTTGTCACATTTGCATCTTTTTTACTCAAGATTGTGGCTTCATATCTCATGATTGTGTCTTTATTTTTTTGCATTTGCTACTCAGAATCGCACCATTATATTGCACTTTATAGATTACAGTGTCAAATATGTTACGGTTATGTTTAGTTCTATGGACTCTTATTTTGATATGCTGTTCTGTTTCCCTTAGTTCCTGTTTCCCCGCTCTGTTTAGTTTTGGTTTCCTTGGTTTTGATCATGTCCCTGTTAGTTCCTTTTTCTTATTCTTATTTTTACTTATTATTATCATCTAGGGTTGTCGCGGTGAAGGATTTTCCCTTGCGGTAATTTTGAGTGGCTCAATAGCACGGTATGCGGTATTATCGCCATTTATTTATTTATTTTGATTTATTTGTTGCTATATAAATAAGTGTTACGATGTGGTCAGCATGCACACAAACAAGTAAATTTTCAGTAACCAATGTAGCCGAAACTAAACAGCGTCTCTGCGCATTGAAAGGCTGTCACTCAGCGCGCAGTTACATTGTTACGGCAACGGACTGTCTTTGAGTGAGTCATTAAACCGTTCATTCAACGAACACGTTCAAAAACGCTGACTCATTAAAAGATAGATGTAATGAAACAAGGTGTTCATTATTTTTAACTTTGAGCTCCACTTTTCAGGGCTCAGCTGACCAGCAATGCGTCACATGGGTAATGGTGAAGCTTCACTTAATAGAGACCAATGGCATTGATTCAATCATGACTCGCTTATTTTTGTTTGCCGCGGCTTCCTTGCTGATGCTGACCAGCGCTGACACTGACGCCATTCATGGTAAATACCCTTAAACGTTGAAAGTATGACAAGACAAATATTTTCAGAATGAATGTTTTAATGTTGTTTTAATACTTTCTTTGTTTTGTTTCAAAATTGGTCTTACTCTTATACTTAATATGCAATTAAAAAGTCTCAAATTTCATCCCCTTAAACCTCTTATTTACCTGCTGATTGTATTGGTAGAGTTGGGTTTAGAATTATAGGGCCTATGTTTAGTTGATGGGAATGCTGTTTTAAAAGCAACAAAATATGATCTAGAAACATACAGGAAGAACACTTATGTGTTCGCCTTAAGAAAGATGGTTTCCAAACTGTGCTTAGAAAACCTACGTCACTGCACAGTGTTGTAAAGGCACAAACTTTTGGTTTGCTGCTTAAAACATCTCCTGAATTCTTAAAGTATTAATGTCCCAACTCTTTCCGTTCCTTTCTCACCCATGCCCTGTTTTGCTTGTGTTGTGGGGAGAATGCAGAACCTTGCGAGACTGCTTTAGCCTTCCTGCTGATGCAAACCTTTCAAGGAGGCTTAGTGCTTTAATACTGAATGAGTGTAAGTGTTTGTACGTTTGTGAATTTGAGAGATGGGGCTAAGTCTATTTTTAAAAGCTGATCCCCACAGGACTATCCAGATGCTATTCTTGCCTATTTTTAACGATTAATCCACCTTATGGACAGAGTAACATGATTTATGCATCATATTCTGTTCAACAGGACAAATTCAGCTGAGAATGTGAGCTGCGGCAGATGGTACTTCAAGAATGTTTTCATGCTAGAGTCTGACGTCTATTTTTCTGTTTGTTTGTTTGGGCTGTTTTTCATGTGAAATCCAGTGGGTCACAAGTAGTATCCCAGCTAACAAATATATGTTCTAAGAACATTTTACTAACGGTCCCATTAAAGTCACCATGGAATAAAAATGAACTATTCTTGTTACAGTGACAAAATATCTTTATCTGTATCTGTATTTGGATTATCCAGATGCTCACTAAAACTAACTGATAATTATAACTCTATTCTATTTATAGGCTCCATATAACAAATATGTTTTGTATAATTCATTCTCAATTTTTACATTTTATATGTATGTATATTTCTTTGCAGGTTACTGTGTCTGCTCTGTTTGAGAAAGAACTTGAGAAGTGAGAGATCCTAAAGCTTATTATTGTGTATCTCACTGGCATAGACAGTGTAATATCTTTGTTTAAGGTTACTCTTGACAAGTTCCGATTTCTGACAACCATTTTCATTTATAAAGTTCACACTTTAGTAATCTTGGCTTCAGAGATTTCTCTTTGAGTTGTGGTGTAATTTTTGGATAAGTTCATTAAACGTATTGCTTTATCCTTGTGCTTGTTAGTCTAATCTTTTTTTTTTCTATTATTCGGCAGAATTTGTTCTGAAGTCATTATCCAAGCCTATAAGGTATTTGGTTTTGGGTACATCCCTAGAACCAAAGCTACATTGTGTCAGAAGTGATACAATATTTCATAAGAGTTTCTGTCTTCAAAATCTCATTGGTTCAGAATCCTCTGTATTAAATATCAAATATATTCTTATTGGATGTCAATGTGTCCCTGTTCATTGTGCCGAGACAAATTACTTGTCACCCTGTGTCTGGTTAGGACACAATGTAAATGTCATCTTGATAGGTCTCACTTCTTTGGTGATCTGAAGCAACTTATGGCATAGCTTAATAATTGGATTCTTATTATAGTCAATCAAAGTGACGCCAAAAAAGAGTATTTTTCCACAACAGTGGAGACTGATTTGAAACAAGAGGCCTTCACAAGATGACTCTGTGATTTTCCATACTTGCCCAACATATAAATAGGACAGACTCAAATATAATGATGTTTTATTATGTTGTACCAATTTTTGTAGGTCTCTAATGGCTAATGCATAGAGTTGTCAATGTATTATGGACCTCTTTGTCTTGGACTTTTCTTTGTCTTGGACATGCAAAACAGAATGGTTGTTTACTAGTGTTGGAAACCTAAATCATTGCTGAAAATTGGTTCTTTTTGAAAATTGTGTTTTAACTAGCCTACCAACACAAAATTAGTAACACAATTGTGTTATTATGAGATTACAAGTATCCTATTACAATGTCATTACAAGACATTTCTCATGCTGTTAAGATGCTTTAATAATCATTTACATTGACAAATAGCTCTCAATATAACATTGGATAAATTATTTTAATATTAGTGAATGTTTTCGGGATAATTTTGAGTCTACTTTATACCCTAGTTCACCTGGTTCATTGAAAAGAACCCAAGAAATCAAAAGGATGATTCGTCAGCAAAGAATGAATACATGAAGACATGACATATGGAGCTGTGGGAAGATGAAGGTTTTGAAGAATTTGTACTAACCAGCTGGAGCTTTATACATTTATTCTGGGAGGAAATAGATGTTTAACCTTTTGAAGGTGGGGCAGAACGTTTTCGAGATCAGATATTGTGCTCTATGTGTACTTCTGGGTTCAACCTGGAATACTAATGTTTGCCTTTATGGTCATTATGTCTGCTGTATTGTGATGAGCTCACAGGGCGATGACCTCATCTCAGAGATGTGTATGTCGAAAATGAGCTTTTAGAGTGAAAGCCTTTCTTAAAAGAGATATAGGAGAATATTTTATAGAAGTAATTTGGATGCTTTTAGTGCCTGACATCACCAAACGACTCATAATAAGTTGTATATTAATGCACTTTTATATTTTGTAAAGAAAACGAGTGGTAAATGCTGGTGCAAAACTGGGTGGGTGTTGCCACTGCATTACAATGTGGTTGCTAAGCTGATCTCAGTGGTTGTAGCATGTTGCTATTTGGTTGTTTGGGTGTTACTGTTGTTTTCTTGGGCATTGTTAAGCATTTTCCTAACAAAAAAAACAACAACAAAAAAAGAGTAAAAACATTACAAGTTAATTTGATAAACTTAAGTCCAATTATATTTTCCAAGTATCCACATAAGAATACTAAAGTATTTCGTAATTCTTGTGACTTAATTGTTCCACTTTTTAGTTTGATAAAAGGATACTATTTAACTGTACTTAAGTATATAGTTTATACACTCCAGTACATACACTCAGTAGTAGACTACATGATTAGAGGATATAATATTGGACATCAACCTAAGAATGAATGCTATATCAGATGCAGGTAATACACACATCTAGTCGATCTCTCTCAATCTTTTTAAAGACACTCTGTTGTTGATTTTAATTTATTTACTCACGTGTGCCATCAAACTGTTGTATAAATTCAATATCACACTCGTAGCCATGCTATATGGCTCTATATGAACAGCCACAGTAATTACCTTAAGTAATTACCCACGACACTCTGCCATATCGCACTGCTACTCGTGTGAAATCTCTCATATATATATAGCCTCAAAATTAATAAGAAAAATCACATTTATGTTTTGTATTGAATTTCTAGCATTAAATACTGTAATGTAATACTTTTTTGTTGTTGTAAATTTTTAGACAAGTAATTTTAGACAGTTTTTTTTAGTTAGTCCCTCAGACCATCAATTTAACGGACACGATATCATCAAAACAATAATTTAATGGGTGCCCTGTTATCAAACTAATAAACCAAATGATTTACCCAAATGAACTATTTATTTATTTATTTACTATAAATACAAATGGGGGAAAAATAAGATTGCCTGGGGCACTTGAGGGACATTCAATGTTTTTGAAACATGAAAACATATTGCATTTTGCAATATGCGCGCTCAAACAAACACAATTCAAACTTTAAAGTGATAAAACTTTTCTAATGTTGTGTTTATGCATTTTAAAATGATGCATTTCTTCCTCTGCTGTCAGAAACATGACTTTCATCTTTTCATAGCCCTTGGGCAACGAATGAGTAAAGAGTCCTTTGAAATATATGTAATTTTATTCTGAATCAGATTACAGCGCTCTTGATCAATTCAAGCATGTCTTTACGTTTTGAACAGAATCATCCTGTCGAAAGTTAATGTTTATTTCTTTCAATCTACTTTGGGTATCCTTTTGAATTTTAACATTTACTTTGGATTGTTAAATAACAGCCAGGTGTGTTTTTCAAGGTCATTGATTTTAATACTTGCTTAAGTTCCATTTACACAGCTTTTAATTCACTGAGCCTATTGACCAAATCCACGCTTTATGTCACCTCTATTCAAAAAGTCATTATCCGTGTCAACAGCAGTAAGTCTGGCTCTAGTAATCTGCTCCCTTTTGAGGCCTATAGTCCATAACCTATTAACAATCCAGTGTCAAGTCACACTTGTTAACAAAAACACAATTAGTAGGATCATTAACAATAGTAATTAATTAGCAGACACACTTTCATCCCCCATGCCACTTGGTAGCCACTGTGCTATATTTATTGTAATAATCGTGCTGAATTAACATTGGCAGCCTTATGTATCATTATGCTTTTTCTTTGTACCCATAACCTTATAATGTACCAACATGAAAGGGACTGTACGGGAAGGGTCCTCTGTAGAGGAAGGTTATTTCCCAAGCTAAAAACTCATAATTTAAATGTCGGATTTTGAAATGTGGTTGTTATAAATCCAGGTGGCTGGTTTTATCAATCTCAATCACCTGAGTTGCAAATGTCATGTGACTAATTACGTATAGAAAGATTATGTTCCAACAACTCTGATTGGCTTTTTGTACACCAACAAATACAAAGATTCATTTTGTGACACCAACTGTCAAAAATGGTGGAGAAAGCGGGATGGTCTCTAGCTTTTGTTGGATCCAGAGTCAGCAAATTGCACAGAGTGAGTGGCAGCATGAAACAAAATCACTAGCATAGCATTTTGCAGTGCCATTTCTGACATAGTTGGTCCGGAGTTCATCCTGCAGCAAGATAATGACCCAAAACATACCTCCAGGCTATGGCAGAACTACATCAGAAGACATGAAGGCCTCAAATCATAGAATGGACAGTAGAGTCTTCAGACTTAAACCCCACGGAGCTGGATGAACTGGATAGAAGGGTAAAAGCACCCTTCCTAACCCTAACCCTAACCCTAACCCTAACCCTAACCCTAACCCTAACCCTAACCCTAACCCTAACCCAACTTACAAGAGCAAAACAAAAAACAAAACAAAAATGCTCTGATTTCAAAGTACATTGAGATACATTTCAATAGAGTTGTTCCAAATATATCACCCTTTGGGATAATAAGGTAACACTTAATTTTACAGTGTGCTTGTTACGCGTTACATGTAGTTACTATAGTAATAACGTCTCGGTTACTAATGTAACCCTCGTTCCCTGAAGGAGGGAACGGGAGACGTAACGTCGTCGTGACGAAGTAATTCGGATCCCAGTTACGTCGTCACGTCAACGTTACGTCGAACGTGAGCGACTGAAAGGAAACTATAAATTATGCATACTTACATGTGGTTAACCCTAAACCAAAACCTAATCCTAACCCTAATCCTATAATATTGTATGTACATGTAGTTGATTACTCAGTACTTATGTAATTACACTGTAAAAGAGACACCTTAATATAAAGGGTTACATTTATTTTAAAGTGTATTTATTACACTGTAATTATACATTTAAGTACTGAGTAATATTAAGTAAGTTTTTAAGTGCTGAGTAAATATTAACTACACTACATGAAATTACTATAGGGTTATGATTAGGGTTTGGTTTGGTTTAGGGTTAGTTGCATGTAATTATGTATCATTTATAGTAATTATTAAAGTAACTACAATGTGTAACAATGGTTGTAAAATAAAGTGTTACCTAAAACGGCACTTAATATCAGAATAGTTTCTGTCGTCTAGTCTAGCATGGTTCCTTTCCCTGAAGACCTCCTGCTGCTGTATCCTTTAGTTGACATTAAATCCAGTAGTACTTCTCCAACAGGGACACGAATGAATCACTCTGAATCACTCTTCAAGTAATTGCGGAGAAGAGTTAAAGGGTTGAAATAGAGGTTGAAGGAGGAACAGAGATGATCTGTCTTAGCAAATGGGATTTCTGCCCCCTACATGTCTAAAGTCCGTGAGCTAAAATAACGGCATAACTTTATTAACTTAGCCATATGACATCCTGAGTAATACTACATACCCTCTTTGTGCCAAATCTTCTTTTATCTGCTCTGACGGACTAGAGGACCAGCTGCACTAAAAGGGAAAAAAGGAGGCAGAGGCTTTGGTGTGGATGAGGTGGTGTTCATGGACATGTTGTTTTTGATGGCACACTAATATCTTGAGATTAAAGCAGTAAGCAGTCTGAGTGGGCACACAATGACACACAGTGATGGTGTGAGCAATCAAAATATTGATTTTGAAGACGTTAAATTACGGTTTGGAGAATATATTTGAGATGTGAAATGAGAGCCAGATGTTGGATGTACTGGGGAAATGAGCTCTGGCGATGACAGCAATGATGGAAAAAAGCATCTACTCAAATGTAACCCATCCAAGTTCCAAAATGTAATGACATATGCTTTATATTACTCTCTTGTCATTGCTATTAAAAATCAAGAGAGTTTTATACTATTGCGGTGGGTAGCGATCCATTCATGTTAGAATAGATCCGAGTCACTAAAGACCCGCATTGTAATAATGATTGGCGAAACATTCATGCATTGAGGGGTTAAATGGGAGAAGGACATGACGCAAGCCAGAATCAAACAAATTCTTCACAAATCTTCAGCATAAGCACCAGGGCACAGATTTAGGCATGATAACGGCCAAGCCAAGCCACCAACCCTTTTTTCTTTCTTTCTTTCTTTCTTACTTTTTTTTTAAAGAAACCTTTCTAGAATCTCAGACACCTTCATTATGCAATCAATAATCAAAATAATAATTGTAGATTGAAAACAGTTCATCAAATATACAGTGGGTACGGAAAGTATTCAGACCCCCTTAAATTTTTCACTCTTTGTTATATTGCAGCCATTTGCTAAAATCATTTAAGTTCATTTTGTTTCCTCATTATTGTACACACAGCACCCCATATTGACAGAAAAACACAGAATTGTTGACATTTTTGCACATTTATTAAAAAAGAAAAACTGAAATATCACATGGTCCTAAGTATTCAGACCCTTTGCTCAGTATTTAGTAGAAGCACCCTTTTGATCTAATACAGCCATGAGTCTTTTTGGGAAAGATGCAACAAGTTTTACACACCCTGATTTGGGTATCCTCTGCCATTCCTCCTAGCAGATCCTCTCCCGTTCTGTCAGGTTGGATGGTAAACGCTGGTGGACAGCCATTTTCAGGTCTCTCCAGAGATGCTCAATTGGGTTTAAGTCAGGGCTCTGGCTGGGCCATTCAAGAACAGTCACGGAGTTGTTGTGAAGCCACTCCTTCATTATTTTAGCTGTGTGCTTAGGGTCATTGTCTTGTTGGAAGGTGAACCTTCGGCCCAGTCTGAGGTCCAGAGCACTCAGGAGAAGGTTTTCGTTCAGGATATCCCTGTACTTGGCCACATTCATCTTTCCCTCGATTGCAACTGGCTGTCCACCAACGTTTACCATCCAACCTGACAGAACTGGAGAGGATCTGCAAGGAGGAATGGCAGAGGATACCCAAATTCAGGTGTGAAAAACTTGTTGCATCTTTCCTAAAAAGACTCATGTCTGTATTAGATCAAAAGGGTGCTTCTACTAAATACTGAGCAAAGGGTCTGAATACTTAGGACCATGTGATATTTCAGTTTTTCCTTTTTAATAAATGTGCAAAAATGTAAACAATTCTGTGTTTTTCTGTCAATATGGGGTGATGTGTGTACAATAATGAGGAAAAAAAAAGAACTTAAATGATTTTAGCAAATGGCTGCAATATAACAAAGAGTGAAAAATGTAAGGGGGTCTGAATACTTTCCGTACCCACTGTAGATATTCACCCACCGTCGAAACTGTTAACTCCTGTTTTAACTCCGGTACTATTGAATGTTATGACTGCATAATGACATTGCAAAGAAAGTATTTCAGAACTGCAAAGTATGTTGTTATAGACAGTTCATAGACAAGTTTAAATAGTAATGCATATAAGTCAGGTTTCCCCAAAAAAGAAAGAAGCACATCCAAAAAATCACCATTTGGCTATTGTGTTTTATAGACCCTCTCCACTATTATTTCGCTGCATTATTGCATCTGTGTTTGCTCATTAAACTTTATTGTTGCCCATGATGTTTTATTGTAAAGATTCTATTGTGTACAAAATTCAGGAAAATGACTCAAACAAACAGCAGTTAGCTCAGCAGATGGTGTTTAATGTTCTGGGAAACTTGTCACGAAAACTGGGGAATCACAATCTCAGGCCCATTTCAGTTTCCTGTCTGTATGAACTACCTTTGTGATAATGCAAATTTAACACTATTATCTATATTTCAGGATCAACGTTAAAGGAGAATGTCTACATTTTAAAGATGAACTCAGTCATTTTAATGCAGAATACTTTACACAGATTTACAGATAGAAATAAGTACTTTTGAAAAATGTTTAAAACCATGATGTTCATTCACATGAGAAAACATGAGAGGACAGTCAAATTTGACAGTGTGAAGACTGATGCACTACTATCCTTGTGTGGAAAGCTGTTCTAGGTCAGCTTCAAGTCTATTTGTGTCCCAGTACACCACTAATATGGTCTGCAATCAGATGATTACATTGTGTTTAATGATCTACTTTGGAATATGACAATTTTGTACTAATTTTAATATTTAAAATTATTTTAAAATTAACTAGAGCCTCTGATCATGTGTATCAGCTACATGTAACTTAGAGACAAAGTGACACAAAATATACAATGACATTTATGATTGTTGCAAAGCCCTACCCTAAACCGAACCTATAGGGCCCTATTCTAACGATCTGAAACGCAAGTGTCAAGCGCAAAGCGCAAGTAACTTTGTGGGCGGGTCTCGGCGCTGTTGCTATTTTCCCGGCGGGATAAATGCCTCTTGCGCCCGGCGCAAATCTAAAAGGCGTTGGTCTGAAGTAGCTTCATTATTCATAGGTGTGGTTTGGGCGTAACGTGAAATAAACCAATCAGAGCGACATCTCACATTCCCTTTAAGAGCAGGTGCGCTTGTTCTAAAGCGGATTCCTATTATAACGGCGGATTTGCCAGGTGCGCGCCGGCAGCGGTTCACAGCCGAGGAGACCGACGTTCTCGTCAGGGCCGTAAAACACAGAGAAGTGACGTTGGGGATGGAGAAACACACCCAAATTAACTTTGGTTAAACAGGCGTATGATAATTTGGTTAAATGTGTAAGCTAGATTCAATTTTTTCCTGGTTAGTGGCGCAATTGTTTTCTAAACCTGCAAAATAGCATGAAGGAACGTTTGCGCCGGAACACGCCTCCTCTTTGCGCTGAACTGCCCCCGGGAGCGCAAGTGTATTTCCTAACTTACCGACGTGCGTCTGAGGAAGGAAAAGTCCGCTTTGCGCGGGTGCAAAATAGGAATGATACAGGCGTCGGTGTACAAAGTCAATTGCGCTGGGTGCAAGATAGGGCCCATAGTGTCAAAGAGAGCAAACATGAGATCCAGTATCCATGCCATTTTAGCTTCCTTCTACAAGTCTTTTATCACTTTTATCACGCTTACAAATCATGCACTATGATAAAAAAGTATTTTAAGGACAGAACATAGTATTGTGCAAGGAACAAATAAGCAAAAATACGTTTTTTTTTTAGCTTTTATAATCAGTAATCTGCCTATGTCACCATAATTTGTGTGAAATGGAATAAAAGTTGGTGTTTTTCTGCCATTAGTGTTTAATCAAGCCGGAAATTGTAGTTAATTGTATATATAGGCATGTTTTTGGAGTCTTGCAAAACATTTAGACAGAGGAACAAGCCTATGTTGATTCAAACGATATGTAGACCCACTTTAATTAGCATAACTAGCAGCTAAAGTATGATTTTTAATGCAAATGTGGTAGACTTTCCCCTACGCACCTGACTTAGGTTTACCTGGGACGTCTCCTAATCTCGTCCGCAATGAACACTATATATCATTTGGGAAATAAGGTGCTCCACTAACTTGCTGCGCAGCAAAAAAACTGACAGATTCCAGAAAATGCCATTGAATATGCTTTAATTGACCAGGAGTTCTCACAACAATCACAGACAATCTCACCAGCAAAGAAGAATACAGCAGTTTATATAGGATAGAGATGCATAGCACAGTCAAAACAATTACTCATGATCATTACATATTTTCCTCTAATATGATTGGCTCAATTTGTGGAAAACAGCATCCACCTACTCTGTTACTGGCAAGGGACATTTAGATATCAAAATCAACAGAATCATGAAAATCATGGGGTTATTTGTATGCTGATTACTCATTATGTAATGAGGATATTATATTTGGATTACTGTCTTAACTTTTTCCCCTATTTCGACGCACCAACCTTGATAAACACTGTTGGTACATTTTGTTCTCAAGTGTTAAATGTTAGGCCTGCAAGGAAAAAGAAACGTTAGTTATGGTTAGTTCCATCACACTAACTTTCAGCACATCAACAATATATCATACAGTTTCCAATACACAATTTCCTTGTTGGGGATTGAGGTATTGGCAAAAGGTCTGGTAGTTCAGTCCCTCGCTGCTTCTGTATTGACCCACTTTCATTCTACTTTATAATGAACAAGAGCTAGTTTGGGGAAAAGCCTTTACTCTTTAGCGTGACCATTTTCCTATCTCTTTTCTTACAAAACCAGACCGTTCTACACCAGTTCTGCTGTCCTGCTCCGGAAGCCCCTGAGTCTGAGTCTCAGGCCTGTGTACCCAGGTAGGTTGGTTGGTTGGTTGGTGCTTGCCACAGTAAAGACTGTGTTTCTGATGGTGCTAGGCAACACAGCTGCCCTAGTTATACCCGTCCTGAAGTGGTTGTGAGTCTTTTCATGCCTTGTCTCCCTACAGTAAATTCAGCCTCTATCATCACAGTTGACTGTGACCATGGCAAAGCAAACACTGATATGATTTCCCTCTAAATCAGGCCAAAAGAAAAACATGTGTATCTTATGTATAACTGCCATGTTTGTCGGGAGGCATAAGTTCCGCTCAGTTGGCTTAGCTAGAGACAAAAAAAAAAAAAAAAAAAACTTGCACAAAAATTTTTCCCTTTTTTTTGGCTCGGTCAGAGTAATTTCCCATTCTGTTGGCATTTCTGTGTTTACACAAGTATCGTGATAAGTATCTTGCTTTGTGATTATTACTCAAATCAATCAACTGGAGATCCCCATCTCTGGCCTCTTCAGGCATTAAAGTGTTTTAGGCAACGAAACTAAGAACAACAAACATAATATGAGATTCAGGAGGACAAAAACAAGTATAGACATGTTGGTGCTGTCTAGTATGTACCATTAATCATCAATGATTCAACATTGATCATCTACCACAGGTTTAAGGCAAGACACTACAGGTGAATAGGGTAAAAATTTTAAATAATAGATATCACCATGAAACTTCCTCAGTTAATTACTTACACAAGTTCATACAAAAAATGTTTTACAAGTTTTTGAAATTTTGATGTTTAATTATGCAAATTAGGTATTATCTCATTAAATATGTGCAATTTTACATATTTTTTCAGTAGATATATCTGAAAATATGATAAAGCCAGACGCAAAATAATTTTTTCATTTTGATTACACACAAGATGACAAAAGATGTTCAGAGGGATTTCAGGATATATGCTTTCATTACCTAGGAAATCAAAATATACTGTCCATAGCCTTAAAATATCGATTTTCAACATTTTTTTTTTATTAAATTGTCACATAAATCAGGCCAGGAATGCTTTATTAACAAATCCTTCTGAACAGATCTTCAGAATACTGCTAAGTGTATAACTGGAAAGTTTGGTGTACATAGGTGCTACATAGGCTGAGATGTTTCTACTGGAGAATGACAAAAAAACGCAAAAAAATTATTTTGAGAAAACGGCAGTTAAAGATTTAAATAGCTCTAAATGAGATTTCGTCGTTAGCTTTAAATCCCCCTTTGGACATTCACGATTGGTTACTGATAGAAAGGAAATGCCCATATTTGGTTTACATAGCGTTGTGCAGGAGACTCAGAGCTTTACAACGATCCCGGACATGACAGACTTCAGTGAACAGACGGAGCTCGGCATGTCGCGATGGAATGCTAACTTCCTGGTAAATTCGGGAGAAACTTACTGCCGCAAGTAAACAAAATGTAATAAAATAAACATTGTAATGTATATTTTCAGCGTTTTCTTTATAGCAGCTGAAATAATACATATTGAAGGAGTAAACTCGGCCAAAATCTCAAAACTGACCACTGCATGAAAAATCGATGTTTTTGCCTGCCGTGTCTCGCCTTAAGTATTAAGACCATTGTCAGATTAATCAACATTATTTACTTATAATCTTATTATCTTGTAATATAGCCCATTTATAAAACATTATCACCTCCAGAATTCCTGTTGTTGTGCAGCAAATTGGCGGGAAGGCATCAATAGTCATTAAGGAAAGCACTCCACAAACTGTAGATCCTGGGTGTTTGGAAAGGGAAGGGTCAAAGAAGAGATGAGCACAGCAACTAAAGTAAACTGGTATTGATGATGGCCTTTCTCTCCTGTAGCACTGGCCATTGTTAGTTTGGTTGGAACACTGCAGTAACCGACCGAGATGTCTCTAAATCACACTGTAAACGCCACAGAGGGCACAAGTTATTGAATTAGACCCAGAAAGATTGCCAGAGTGGAGGATAGAAGAAAAATGCAATTCACATCCCCCTTAGGTTTGTCTTGACAGTGTGCACTGCAGAGGTAGAAATAACATGGCATTTATCCATTGGAATGTATTTGTACGAGTTTAAAATCATCTGCCACTCATGGGCTGAGAAAGAAGATTCAATAATTCCAACTGCACAAATGATTAGCTTAAGGATCTATTTCTACCTGATCTGAAACTTTAATTTTGTTGTCAGAACTGAATTGCTTCATATTCAATTATAAAATAATGAACTTATAATAATATGGTTAAGGTAAGGGACAGGTTTGGTGGGATGGTTAGATTTATGGGTGGATTAAGATGTAAGGAAATGATCAACAGTGTAATTATAGATTTAATCATAGAAATTCATTATAGCTGTAATTACATGGAGGTATTTTTTTTTTAAATATAAGAACAATGTAAAAACATGTATGTGCACAACAAGTGCATTGCAAATTATTAATTTAAATGTTTTGTACATAGCAGTTAAAGACACCTAATATAAAGAGGGACAGAAATTCCTATGTGATATTGCCGTTTTGAATAATAATAAAATGTAGCTAGACCCGATTAAGGAATGTTAATACTGTATTTAAAAAATAAATAAGAATAAACAGATTGTTCCTGCAATAAGAATGCTGAATGTCCAATAACATAGAATTCAAGGAGCTCTCAGGTACAGAGAAGCAAACCACTTCAGACAGGGCACCGACGGCAGTTTTTGAGTTGCTGGTTGTTTGCTTTGAGAGAAAATTAGTTCTTGTTTTCTGTTGTCTGTCACTTTTGACTGTTTGTCAATGAGTCAGTGTTCATGTTTCTCTCCTCATCACACCGCTGCATTGACAAGCACCAAATCATCCATGTCATGTCTTGCTTACTCATAGTTCACCAATTCACCATATGTGTTATAATGTTGTTATTACAATGTAATAACAGCACTAGTGTAAGATATAAAACAGAACAACTCAGAACTGCTTAAGAATTCTCTCCCAAGGCTCATTCTGATACAGCTTGTTAAACCTCAAGGGTGATTAGATAGATAGATAGATAGATAGATAGATAGATAGATAGATAGATAGATAGATAGATAGATAGATAGATAGATAGATAGATAGATAGATATTTGATCAACTACAGGAAAACTACAGTCAGACATTTTGGTCTTGGATTAGGGATTTTAAAATGAAATTGCAATAACAGCAAATTGGCATAAAACATCTTTGATTTCCATTGAAGTCATTTTCCACATCATAATATCATGTTTCATCATTCATAGTCAGCTTTGAGGGGAAACCAGCAGTGGTGTTGCTGCATGTTAATGGCGTAGATTAGCGGCTCCTTGTTGTGTTTGTGTGTCTGCTTTTTATACACACCCTTGAAATAGTCATTTGCTACACAGTTTTAGTAAATAATCACCAATAAATAGGGCTGAACAATAATGGTTAAACTGATAATCACTGATATGTTGCTAAAAAAACTATAGGTGTGCCTGCAGGTGGCACATGGACTTCATTTAACCAACTCTGATAGCTCCATCACACGGGAAATCAATACATTAGTTTTGGTTTTTTATTGATTACAATTGTATTGATAAGAGTAAATTGAACACTACTTACAATTAATAGGACTTCTGGTAATGCATGGTTTAAGTGAGTGCTTTGTAATTTTTGCTAAAGCAATTCAGTTGCAAATGAGACACACCAGAGATTCAGATTGCTCCACAAATGCAATTTCGTACAGACAGACTGCAAAGAACGATACTTTTTCTTAGCCATTTCTATATTTGAAAACACTGCAACTTTCTACTTCTTTACATTCTTAAAACTCGCGAACAGTTCTAAGAATGTTAATGAACGGTTAAAGTTATGTTTCCACTTCACTTGAGCCTGGTGCGGCACGGCACGATTACAAACCGTTCTCTGCTGATAGAATGTGTGCAGTGATGTCGCCACTCATGATTGGTCGCTTGTCTGTTGCTTGGACAACAGTTTCTTTGTAGCTGACTAATTGACCGACGTTAACACAAATTAAGTCTGTCGCTATTTATATCTCAATCATCAGTAAACCGTTACGTTACCAAAGCAACGACTGACACATTTGTACAACATTCCAAAGAGTGGCCGTTATCAGTCCCACAGTGGAAAATGAAACAAATAGGCACGGAATGGAACGGCTTAACTGTTCGGTTAAGCAAAGAGAACGGTTTGGCCCAACGGTGGAAAAATGCCTTAAAAACTTCCGGAAAAATGCCTAATATTAATTCCAAATGATGTTAATTATTTTACTCTGTATTGTAGCACAGAGGTTGCACGGACCTCACCAACCATGATCGCAGACAATATGGTCAAGAATCATGTTTAGATTTATTACTGTTTCCACTCGCAGATTTAGCAGCAAATCGCACACACAGCCTTGTGAAAGGACACAGACTGGACGTATGACACTTTCATTCAAGCAGAATGTCACAATGAACATCACTAAACTCCAACATACATGTTTGTCGTGTTGTCAGATCTTTTATTCTTTTATTGCAGCGCAAAGAGAGCGAGTGCGCATGGTTGCCCGATTGAAAAGATTAGTAAACACTGGGCAGAAAAATGTATCCTTTTAAGAGAAAATCTCTATTTGGGGGATTTATTCTCTTGACATCGGGCTAGCCCAATGAGGAACGAAAGGGCAGGCTTGTTAGCGATGCAAGATAACGGAAATGTATATAAAAAAAGAGACTGTCTGCAGCTTTTCCCTTTGGCTTGGGATTGCTGGAAGAGATATTGTTAGTTTAATATCTGCCAGGACCAGGAAGAAAGGAATCGCTGAGAGAAAAATCGCTTCAAGAAAACGCAACATGACAAGCAGCAGCTGCGGCCCTCCCTAAAACACACAGCACAGCCATTACGGCATTCGAGGGGACAGGAGTTGTAGTCTTTTATTTAGAGTTACTAGTGGCTTTTGTCTTTTAAGACAACAAATCACACACGGGTTGCTGATAAAATGTATACTCTGAATGCACAGTAGTTTGGATAAAAGTGTCTACCAAATCCATAAATGTAAACGCAAAAACTCACATAATTGAGTTTGGAAAAAGAATCTTCCGATTTGTTTTTCTCAAAATGTGGGTGAAAAATTCAGAAATATTTTTAAACATGGTAAACTGTGTATACCATACAACAGTGTTCTCTTATCAGTAGCTAAATGCATCATAAAATAAGCCAATCAATTTAAAGAACGTGCAGTGAGGATCCCAGCTATGATGAAAGCATTAAACTTCTAGGCAATTTACACTAAAAACAACCAATAAACCTCAAAACACCATAATTCAAGTTTCAATTTAACCAACAACAGCATTTCACTACATATTTTACTACAAAAAGAAAAAGAAAATTATGCACAGGGACATCTGTACTGAGACTATGTGCTAGAATACACTTTATGGATAGGACTCAAACTACCTACGGACATTAGGTATTCATGAGATCATGTTTAAAATTTAAAATGTATTGCGTTTCAACTTGTAAATTAGGTACACTTTCTTTATGGAACTCCATTACTGTTGAGAAGCATGACAGTATTCATATTCTTGACTTTCTCAATTGAATACCCTTCCTCTCGGTACTTAGGCACGCTTTAATGAGATGTAGTATGCTAATTAGTTTGCACATTCTAGCATAATGATCCAAGTAACTGTACAGATAATCAGTCATTCAACTCTCATTAACGTCACTGAATATTAAGAACAGGTGACAACAACAATACAATAAGACTATTGAATATAGTCATTGATTAAAAAATAAAATGCAATATATTACAATATATACAAATAAATAAGTTGTTTGAGAGTGACAAACTACATCATTCACAATGCAAAATAAAAATAGGAAGACACCGCTAAAGCTCTTGTTTAACGTTCCATGGATTCATCTGATTGGTTGATCTCTATTTAGTATATAGTCTTCACACATTTCAACAGATCTTTTCCTATGCAGGTGTACCTCCGTTTTAGTAGTGTTAATGGCAGAAGATACTCATTACATTCAGTGATTCATATCATCAAATGCTCCAGGTTTTTGCACAGACTAATCCCAAATTTGTTCCTGCGTCTATGACAGTTGGTTCACTTAATGTGCTGGGTTTGCAGAGTGTTGTTAATTAATGACAATTAATTAGTATAACCATGCTGGGTGCTAAAAAATTAACCCGGTTCGACTACTCTGCACAGAATTTTTGCTATTTTGGTTACAAAAGTCATGTGTTTGTAAGACAGACCATTAACCCCTATTCTTAGCATGCCATCACAAAATTTTACCAGGAATAAGTGTTTTGAAATCACCATGAAATGGTTTGACAAGTGCTGTTTTCTTTGAAACAGTTAAGGAGGTATATACTGAATTGAAGAGAGAATCTTTCAAATGTAGTAGTAAATTAGCATATACAATAGATAAGTGGTTCTTAATTGGTGGGTCGTGACTAAGGTCCTGTTTGCACTTGGTATTAAAGGGGTGGTAAAACACGATTTACACTTTCTAACTTTAGTTAGTGTGTAATGTTGCTGTTTGAATATAAACAACATCTGCAAAGTTACAACTTTCAAAGTTTAAAGCAAAGGGAGATATTTGCTTTTAAAAAATGGCCAGTAGGGACTACACGACATTCCTGCGGGCTTGCTGACATCACTAAGCCCAATATTTACATAAACCCCTCCTCCGATGAAGGATTCGCACAACGGCTAGTCCTGAAAGATGGAGCAGTTCCAACTTTAAAAACAGAAACTGTTTACGGGCCACAACCTGTAAGTATGATTTATTTTTCGTCGTTGTGTTTTCCTGTGATAGTTCGTATTGTTAATTGTACGTTGTAGCAAGGAAGTAAACGAAGGACAACGCTGTTTGGCTCCACAAACCAGTTTGTTAAATGCTAACTCTTAATTCATACTTATCCGACAAACACATACAAACTTCTGTTTAATATCACCAGCGCAGCGAACTTGGAATGTTCGTGGTTGTTGTCGTTTATGTGATCAGTGTAAATTATTATGCTTGTTTATCTACAGGCATGCTAAACATGGTTTTGTGTTTGATTTGGCTACTGTTGTAAAGCCAATGTTTAGTGTTCGTATTGGTTAATAGTTCAGGCGACAGATACAATCGTTCTAAATATACAAAAGTAACAGTGTCATATAGCGATCTGCAGTCTTAAAAAACATACCTTTCTGAAACGTCCTTTAACAGCCGTTCTTGAACAGTTTCTGCTCTATCCTCTCCACTAACATTCTCTGGGTCTGATTCGGGCTCAAACTGGTATGGCAATATTGACGCCGTTGTTTACTGAAGCACAAACTACCGGTAAAGATAAGGGGGCGTGACGTTTCCGAACAACGTGCACTTGGCGGTTAGCGAATCACAACACACTGGGCCAGCTAACCAATCTGAGCCCATTGCGTATTTTGAAGGGGGGGGCTTCATAGAACGCGGAAATCATCCGACCGTTTTTACAAGGAGGGACAGAGCAGTGTAGAATAATGGTTAAATATGTGAAAAATAATGCGAATTTTTAAAAACGAAGCATGAACACATGTTACAGTGCACCCCACAAACACAATCAAGTCTTCGAAAAAAGGCGTTTTACCACCCCTTTAAGATGCGTTTGGACGTTTGGATCACAAGTAGACGAGGGAGACACATTCCCGTTTTCACATGGTGTTTTAATCAGTTGTCTCTTTTGTCCACTGTCAACCACTTCTCTCCTGATTTCTTCGAGGGGAGGGTCTATGGGCGGGTAAATGTATGGGCTTTTTCAGACCTTCGAGCTAATGGACGAAAATAAGCTCCCACAATTTACATATGAACACGGAGACGGAGACGACAGAAAAACATACAGAGAGCATAAGCTTTCATTTCTGCTCTGACAACCGCAAGAGTGAGTGTTAGAAATCAGGAATGGTGAGAGAACATTGTGCTTGGGAAGTTTTTCATCTTCAAACCAAACTTGGGTCTTCAGCCGACAAAGTTTAAATCCCATCTGGCTAGCGCTTCCCATAATGTTCAAATGCATTTTACCACATGAGCGTTTACACTATAAAAGCAATCCGGTCGAATGTCTTTTCCACTACCTCTGGAAGTGCTCAGAAGTGGACAAGCCAAAAACGCTTTAGACCCTGTTTACACCTGTATTTAGCGCCGTGATCCGATCGACCAAAACACATCTTAATAGCAGGTGTAAACAGGGCCTATGTTTGGGAACTGTGAACAAATTTGACAAATTAATCTTTTGAGCTGGTAAAAAATTAAATAAATAAAAAAACACACACCACTATCATAGTATACAATTCCTAAACAAATAACTCTCAAAAGCTGGTTAAATTAATAAATTAATGAAATGCGTTAGCACTTTTTTCTAAATATACAAATAGGGCCAGTTCATATATTGTATTTATGCCACTAGTAAAAGAATTAAGATTTAAGTAATTTGTTGTTAATTGAGAATTGAGAACATTCTCGAGAATAAAATTCGTCGTAACTGCTATTTTCTTCTTATTTTCTAACTGAAGAATATTTTGTATCCGCAAGCACATTTCTTAACGTTTTTCTTAAGATTGTCCTAAAAGCAAAACTTTAAAAGAAGAAACTGAATTCCTGAAAAGGTCCGTAACAATTGTTACGGTGTAATATATATTTGAGTACTTAGTAATATTAATGAACATCATACTTATTAAAGGGTCTAGGTAGGATTAGGATTTGTTTGAGGGTTAGTTGCATGTAATTATGCATACAATTTTGTTATTACTATGGTAATTACATGTAGCATATATAACAAGGACACTGTAAAATAAAGTGTTATCAAAATATGTTTTTAAGAAAATGTTTGAGAACCTAAGAATTTTTCAATGATTGCACTTAGAATTTATCTTAAGACTTTTCTTAACTTCTTAACTTCTTTAAAATAAAAACGATGTAAAATGGAAAATACTAAAGTAATATGCACAATTAAATCGCAAAATTAACAATTTTCCCATTTGGCTTATATCATGTATATAATTGTGCATATTTTTTAAACCAATGGGCCAATTCAGTCCATAGTAATAATGCATTTATACAGACATCCAACCATACAGTCTCCAATGCATTCTTAACGAGACCGTCTAGAAGTAAAACAGTTGTCTTCGTAATGATACGGTCAGGTGTTAGACAGAAACAGAGCAATTACACTGAGTTAAAGGTCATCTTTCAGGTGCTGTGAAATGCCCACTCAAGACACAGAGGTTAACGAGCACACAAATGCACTAGTAATTAGAACCCCACGTGCTAATTTTTCTTAATCACTGTTTTTATAAACTTTAATTTCTATGTCTGACCTTCTTTCCTTTGGCACATAGTCTCAAAATGATTTCACGTGTTGCCGCTACCTGTGACCTTGCTGGCTTGTCTTGCTGTTGTCATGGGAACAGAGGACACAGCAGGAGGATGTGCAGACATGCCCGCTTTCACAGGCAGGCTTTAAAAAGAAAAGACAATCTCAGGTGCGTGTGTGTGTGTGTGTGTGTGTGTGTGGCTGAATGTGTTTAGAAAGTGAGAAAAAGACTTCCTGAGTCATGCTTTGAAATGTGAAAACATCTGCCCACCTTTTCCTGGTTCAAGAGTCACCACAACCTCTTCATAAATGATTTGCCTTTCCACCTTGCTCTCTTGTGATTGAAAAAAACATATATATGTGCACAAAGATTCATAGAAATATATACAGTACAGAATGATTTGTTTAACCCTTAAACACATACCTCGGGTCTTTAGTAACCCGTGACGTCATTCACTACCCTCCTCCTCATTCATATTTTTAAAGTTAGACATCAGCCTTCTTAGTATTCTTCGGTCAATTCATTATAAACAATTTAACAAGAAAAAAAATGATGACCCGAGGTGTGTAATGGTGCAAGCATATTTTTTTCTGCACAACAATAATTGAATCTTTGAATACTGAATAAGTGAAATTCACCTTTATTCCACAAGGTGTCAATGTCTGATACACAATGATGAAGTGAAGTTTCACTCATAGTTATCGCAAGCAGAAAACAAAAGAATAGGAAGAATCATCAGCAAAACTTGAAATGGCTCAGCGATTTACTGCAGAGCAAGTACTGAACGCAATCATATAGTGTCACTGTCACTTAATGGTTGATCTGGTGAAGAGCTTTCAGAGATCAAAATATTGATTTTGAAGATGTTGAAAATTATAGTTTTATAGAGAATACGTTTGAGATCATGAATATGAGCAGATTCTGAATGTACATGGGAAATTAACTTTGATGAGGACAGTGATGAATGTATTAAACATTTGCTCAAACTGAACCCTTCCAAGCTCCAAAAGGTAACAAAATAGGATTTATTTTATTCTTCTGTAATTGCTGCTCTAAATATCAAGAGATCAATCCGTGTTAGATATAGATCCGGGTCGCTAAAGACCAGAATATGTAATAATGATTGGCGAAACATTCATGCATTTAAGGGTTAAGGGCGAGATTTCAGTCAAAATAGCCAGCAGCCAAAATGTAGTTAGGCTATTTCGAGCTGGCTAGTGAGGCACTTCTAATCTGTTCATAATCCGATCCGATTAAGCTTGATCGGAATAAAATTTCATTCCGATTGAAAGGGGGTGGTGTAGATCTTAATCTGTTCAACAGAAAAATTTCAGCCAGATATACCCTTGAATCCGACCACTTCTCAAACATATTCAAAAGTACTTTGTGCGAATGTGTAGTGCCATGATGACCGTGATTGATAACTATATTTCACAAGCTGGTGTAAAAATACAACTCAGTGACAGGCAAACAAACAACACTTTCAGTTCAGTTAATCTGACCAAATCAAGATGATACAATCACTGTGACCGCATTTATATTACATGGTTCAAGTGATCCAATTCCTATTTTTTTCCTCCCTTGTGGCTCAGATCGGATACGACCCACAAATGTGTAAGCAATAAATAAGCACATGGATTCTGATTTTCTCTGATCGGATACGTCCATTTGGATCTGCATTTAAGTGGACAGATTGGATATTTCCCTGTCAATGCGAGTTGTACATCATTGAAAAAGCGATGGTGGCGAATGACGTCAACTCAGGTGGACACCAACCGCGATCACATGACGCTTTTCAATGGCGCAATGGAGGATGAAGCCTCAACCCGATGTATTGCTGACCTTTAAAGATGTGCGGAAAGCAAAAGCTTGTATTATCATTTCATCTGTGTCCTCTGCAAATCGCCCCGTTTTTACTTCCTTTTTGGCCAAAGCTTTTCCGGGTCAACTTGGGTTGTATAGTGTATAGTGTAAATGCAGATATTGGATATGGGTCACTTTTAAAAGAAGATATAAGTTGGTCGTCAAAAAAAATCAGATATGTTCAACAAATTGGAATTGTTCATCAAAACCTGCAGTGTAAATGTGGCCTCTATGGCTATAGTTTGCATGCGTTCTGTATAGATTAATTACCATTTGGATGTAAATGTGATCCTCCTCCTCATATTAATTCGATTTCATAATGATAATTTATTTAATTATTTTGAATGGCACAGTGAAGTAACCCAGAACTCATTTCATTTTTCATATACACTTGCTAGTGCTTCTTACTTGGGTGCATTGTGAAACAGGCTCAAAGAAGGGGTGAACAATAGTGATGAAAAAGTAAAATAGGACTGTTTTTGACATTAAACATTATAATCGGTCCTCAGTGGGGGAAAACGTATGAAGTGACCTATTTAAAGCAATGTCAAAATGTTCTCTGTATTTTAACATCAATGCAGACGAAGAGTGTATGCAGATAAACACACAATTATCATCTTGAACTAGAGAACATGCTATGTTATAATCTATCTAATCAAATAATGCACCCACTGACTTTCATTGTACGGACGAATACAGTTTGGGAACTTTCGTGATAAAAAAAAAAAAAAGAAAAGTGTTCCGCAGAAAAAATTAAGTCACACAGGTTTGGAACGACATGAGGGTAAGTACATTCCATTAGAACCCACTTTCATGAAAATGCGTAACTATTTTTGGTTTTGGTGAATTGGTATGAATTGAATTGATGAATTGAATACTTGCGTTTTCTAATGACATGAGGTTCATAAAAGATGACACAATTTTCATTTTTGGGTGAACTATTCCTTGATTTACCCTAAAAAAAAAAAAAGAAAAAAAGTCATTCATCATTATCAAATTCAAAAGTCCATAAGACTTTGAATGTTGACTTGACAAATCATTGAAATAACCCTAAAATAAAAATAAAAATAAAGATACACTCAGAAATGTTGTCTTTTGTGGTTTCTCACCATGCTGTCATATTAGTTTGATGTGTAATTGGACGACTCCCTCAAACACACTTATGGGCCAGGTTGTATGCAAAAAATAAGTTAGTTTACCAACATCCTTGTCTGAAGTGGTGAACCAATTCATATTAATGCTATGCATAAGCTTTCACTGATGGGAGAATGCACCTGGGAAGCAATAGCCATTTCAACTGAATAAATCTTTCATTCACATAGTGCCTAGAGATTTGGGAGCCAATTGAAAAGTGAATGACTGTTAAATAGAGAGAGGGCAGATGCTCACCTGCAATGCAGTGCAGTGTTTGGAAGCACTTCAACATCCATTTTGAAGCAGATGGTGTGTACAAAAGTATATGTGTTTATTGCAGCTGATGCGGCACATTCAAGATCACTTACTGGCCAACCTACAAGTCTCTATGATGTTCTAATCTCTAGACTGGCTCAGGTTCTTCCTTTAATGTAAGTCAGTGGGGTTTTACATTAAAGAAAAAAGACTGACCTGAAATCATAATGAAAAATGTATCTAATTACATAGATTTGTTTTTCAAAAGAAACCTTTTTGTATTGAGCCGTCGAAGCCAGCGAATTTATGCGCAGCCAATATAAAAAAAAACTGAGTTTTTAAGCATTTATGATACAAGCCTTCGTGTTTTGCTTGTATATAGAGCTCTCACTGTAATACTTAAGAGTTCTTGTAATACTTACAAATAACACATCACTGTCCTTCCACTGACTACCTTTCGCAACTGTCTTGATGACGTTGGGTATCTAAAATCTTTGAAGTGACTCTCATTAATGCAGAATTGTGATGAATGTTGCTCTAGAGTGACGTAAAAGTCGCATGAATTCCGATATGAGGTCGCATTGCAAAACATCTGACCTGTATCGGATTTAGTACACATATGGAAGTGACACAAATCGGAATGAAAAGATCAGATTCCATGTGGTTTGTGCTGTTCACACTGTCATGAGTAAAACAGATCTGAGTCACATGTGAGCAAAGAAAATTCGGATTCGGGCCACATTTACCTGCAGAATGTATAGCCTAAGAGCACTGGATTTACTGTTGGATGCAACCAACGCAAATTTGAATCTGTCTTTTTCCAATCCAATTTTTCTCCCTTTTCTCATCACATATCAGCTTGGAGAGTTGATTCTTTTAAATAAAAAAAATAAAAAATGAAGAAAATGTCTGAAAATAACAATCTCATGGTAATTAAAAAATGTATTTCGTATGATTCACATTGTACGGATAAAAAAGAAAAAGAAAAATCGCCTTCTCGTAAAATAGTAACATTTTCCAATGAGATTCGGTTGGTAGGGTCTATTCATGATTTTAATACATTCAATTAGATGTTATTATTCAATAGTGTTTTATAACAATACCCTAAGGGGTGCAAATTGCATCTTCCAATATTTACAATATGTAGCATGTAAAACTGTTTACACTTGTAACTACATCTAGCATTATTTGCACTTAGTGCAAATAGCCTCTGCCATAAAAGATTTACAAAACCAAACGAAATCAATGTGAATATAAGTATTGCATGACTAAGACTTGGCACGTGCATTTTAAGCTATTTTCTTTTTTAAAGTTCTCCCTCCCCCCTCCCTATTTCTTTTACCCTGGATACTCGTTGACCCTTGCATTGAGACTTCTACAAGTATCTACTGAGTTGGGTTCATTGTTTCTGAAAAAAAAAAAAAAAAAAAAAAAACCTTGTTCTTACCACCATAACAAATTTATTTCTTCCAAAATGGATGTCTGGCCGAGCTATTTTAGCACTGAGCTATTTTAAGCTAAATTACTGTGGTATTTAAGTGCTAGTTTGTAACAAGCCCAGATAGCCGATAAACAGTGGTGAGAAGTGAGAAAAAACTCTGTCTTAAATTGGGTCCCTTGAGAGTTCTCATGAGGGAAAGTGAAGTTAATGAGCAGGGCACTTTAGCGCAGTGAAGTGTCCTCCAACTAAAGCTCAATCTCCCCAGTCACCAAGCTGCTTGTAAACTGCAGGTTTACACTTTATCTGGTGCACTTCCTTCTTTCTTACTAATGGCCTGTTGTGAGATAGCTCATGGCTAAAGGAGCAGAGAGGAAGCTGCGTGTCAATAAACCGTCCCACTGCTGTGTCTAATGGTTAATGTTAAACACCGAAGGGAGCAGTGGTGGTTTCGACACTCTGTGACCAAGCGCCTCACCAAGACTATATATCAATAAGAACTTGATGAAGATTGATTTGGTCGCTGATTTGGGATAAAGTTGAATTTGCAAGTGGTAGTAGAGCTGAAAGTAACTGCCCAAAAGGGGGAAAAAAATATTGATCGGAAATTGCTTTTTGCCAGTTCCTTTAAGGATCAACTTTTCTTAAAAAATTCTGTAGGGGAAATAAAACTAGAAAAAATTGCTTACATACATCAAGAGTATAGAGATGTAAAATACATGTAAACTGCACAATCAAATAATTTGAAATTGAAATCTTTACTTTTGATTGCTATCTGTCTCTTGAAATCTCTTACTTTTGATTGCTATCTGTCTCAAAAAAAAAAAAAAAACTAAGACAGAGAATATTTCAATGTAGAAAGTCTCTATTTGTTCTCTAATTGTTGACTACAAGAAACAACTTAGAGATCAAAGAGTTTCCTATGGATTTTTTCATAGTCCCAGCAGCCCACAGAGCATTCAAGTCTGATGCATATTGCACATGAAGCAATTCAATCTGAATGCAAATGATTGGTTGGTTGCCACACAATTTATGGATCAGTGGGGATTTCTTTAAGACTGCAAGGGAAGCTCGGCTTCCCCTATAATGTCAAAAAAATTAATGGTCAAATGAGATATGTACTATTGTGTTAACATTTTATTAACTAAAAAATGCGTTAGAACACGTTCATCTCATAGACGAGTTCGTCTTTCGTCTATTCGAGCTCAGTCCCATCGCGGATTTTTCAAAGACAAACTGCTGCAATCATTTCTTGGTATTTGCTAGCCAATTTTCATATACATGTCACACAATTATACATTTATACCTTTATTATATTATTACTTATTATATTTTTTATTATAATTATTAAAATAATAAAAAAACATTATTGTTAGTAGTATTATTATTATACTTTATTATATTATACCTTTATTATATCATCATTCATTTTTCACAGAGCATTTTCTTGAAAAGGAACGTAGAATTTACGTATAAATAAATGAATTTTTTTTTTTTGCTGTAGGCCGAAAATGAGCTTCCCCTCTTTGAAAGACCAGCAGCCGCCACTGTTATGGATGTACATGTTTTTACCAGAGCACAGACTAATGTTGTGTTTACCAGTTAAAAGGCTGCTTCAGTTAGTCTTTCTAATTACTTTCATCTGTCCAAATTTGACAGGTTTGTGGCATCAGATCTTTGAAAGAAATTTATTTGAGGCTGTTAGCAGCACAACTGTGCTTTTGATTGTTTTCAGAGTTTGTCTTTGTAATTACTTGTGTAATTGCATAGTCATTTTGTAGTAATTTCTCATAGATTTACAGTTTTGATCCACCACTTTTTTTGTGTGTGTGTGTTTGTTTGTTATTTTTTGATGGATAATCAAAAGTCAGATTATTTGCTACATTTGCTACATTTTTAACTGTGATTTCAACCTATAGGCTCATTGGAAAAAGCCATGCTTACATTTGTGCAAAACTCCAAATACAATACATTCACTGCATTTTCCAGTTGAAATGAACACTAAACACTAATACATTTTATTACTTTTCATTATTATAAGGGCAGATAATCAAGTAATAAAGACTTATTTTCACATGGTTGCTATGTTATGACCTTAAAACACTTTTACCATAGTGCATGATTTGTATAATAATACATTGGGATACACACTTGGGATATGGAGCACTTTGGGACGAGTCCTGTAAAATACAAGCCATGATAAAAGAGCTCAAAGACTGCTGATTTTGTGATACAACTACCAACATAATAAAATAAAATGTTGCAAGATTCACAATCTGTTTAGGATAAAACTGTAAAATGATCATGCTTTTAGAACCACTCAATGGATCTCTCACTTTGAAAGTGTTGCAAAATATGCAAGAAGCAATATTATATTTTAAAAAAATTTGTTGCAGAGATGTCGCCACAGGCGACATGAGCCTGATTTGGGTGTTTTATATTGCTGTATTGTTGGCTATTGCTTGCTGCAGCCTCTCAACTGCGAATGGCATATGTTAATAATAATTTGTCAGGCATGTTTGCCACCTGCCCCACAGTATGTGTGGCACATTTGCAAACTCTCTGGAGAAGTGCAGTGGTCCTTGCCCTTGTGTTTGCCAACTCAAGCCAGATTGTGCCACTCTAATACATGAGAAATGGATTCACTTGACTTGTCTGCACATTTCCTTTTAGGACGGGATCCAGAAACAGGCAGTGAATGATGATTGAAATCCTCAAAGTCTCTTGCAAACAACAGAAGTCTGTAATCCAGAAGCAAGTATTGTAGGACCCTATGCAAATTCAAATTGAAAAGGAAATGGGAAAGTATCCTCAGAGGAGAAACTGACAGACAAGAAGTAGTCTGACATGGATATTGTGTAAATGTGCCAGTCAAGAGCTGATATGGTCCCATCAATCAAAAAAGAGAAGTGGAAATGGCATAAGATACATTTCACCACACTGGAGTACAATTGTAAAAGTGCTCTGCATGGCTGCAGTCTGCTTCATGTAACTCATTATCTTCATGTGCGGACAGAGTCAACCAAGGAGTTCTATTAGGAGAGAGCAATTCCCATTAATTTCAATGCCAGTTGCTTGGTTGACGCAGGACCCTGAAAGCACGTTCAATTTTCAATGAAACAGATGAACATGAACATGGCATCATTTTATTTTGTTGGTAGTTGTATGTATCGCAGCAGTCCAGAAATGAAATGTTCTGTGAGTCCCGCTAAAAGGTTAATGCTCTATCGCGTTTAAAAAAAGCATACCAACTACTACACTAAACCGTGTTAACAAAAGCAAAGGTGAGATAAAAGTGCACTTGCTGAAGCAACAAGTCTCAAGTCTTTGAGCTGTTTTATGGAGGGTTGTGACTCTTGTTTCATGGGACTTGAGCGCTGAGCACTTTGTATCGCAAATGCATACCAGGTGAGCTATCAAGCAAGTTTACATCATCAGAAAAGCCATGCATATGGATCAGGAAATGTAATGCAAATATCAAAATGTATTAGTTTGTAAAATCTTTTTAGGTCATAATAGTATTGTTCAATATAAAAAAAACAAGTTTTGAATAAATCTCTTCACGTCAGTTATTTTGTTGACTTGCTTACATCTCTTTGGAGGGTGGGATTTTGACTTCTCATTTGAGATAGTTAACACTATTTTATTTTATGAAACTCTAAGTTTGAGTAAGCAGAATTTTGTACACTTTTGTACACTGTAAAGAAAAAATTGCTGCCTTAAATTGTAAAAAGTGCAATCAACTTTGTTTGTCATTTCAACCGAAATTACATTAAACTGACTTTAAAAAATAAATGTTGAATCTTGTATAACTTATCAAAATAAGCAATTTTCAACTTTTTTTTTATGAGTTAAAGAATGTAATGTAAAATCATATGTTGTCATAACTTATTGATCATATTATTTTCACTGTTTACTCATACATTTGATTTGCTCTTAACTTGAAATATTTGAGTAAGCTAATTTGTACATTTAAATTAAAATTGTCATGTAATCTCAATTTAAATATTTTTAGTAGTGGAAGCTATAACTTTAACTAGGTTATTCAGTAAATGCTAACTTAATGCGTTGATAGCATTAGCATAGCTTAACATAACAATTGCTGAGTGAGTGTATAGCATTTTACATTTATCTGTTCTACTGCGGTAAAATATTATATAACACAATTTTTGCATTTACTCTCACTTTCCAGTCTTATTGGAAAATCATGCTGGATAATATAAAACCAAGCCCAGTTTGAGTTAAATTTACGTTTGTCTAAATTAAAAGAAGCAAGTTCATAAAACTCAAAACAATGAAACTATTCAGATTACTTAAAATGTGTCTTTTTTATCGAGAGTTATTTGATTGAACTGATTTGTTTAATTTAAGTTTACCCTACTCAAACAAATGAATTGATTTGCTCTTTCATACAACAATTTTTTTTGTTTAAAAGACAATTTTTATGTCTAAAAAGGTCATTATGTATTCAACACTACATGGTCTGGTGCATTACACAAACTCATCAAATTGTATTTTAACTGCTTATTTTTTGGGTTAATATGATATATCCAGAATTACCATTGAAAATGAATAAATGGGAATGCTTACTGATAGCTCTCGTCAGATACCTCCTTGGTTGCAAAGATAAGCAGTTGAAATTTGTAACATAAATTTGGCAGTGCCTGGCCTGAGTAGATCATACTGTACATTCATATATAATTTAGATAGAGACAACAGCAATGCTAAGGATACTGTGAGTCACTGTACTGCTTTTTATGGTTGCTCAGCTCTAACAGATTTAGCATATTTCAAACCCACTAATAAATTGTTGAGTCACAGACTGCCAAACGCATCTGCTTCACTAGACACAGAGAGCAGCTGATTGTCAACTAAATCAGATTCAGTCTTCATCAAAGATGTTCCAACATGTGCTGATGTGATGTCACTTTCTCACTGGGCCATGCCTTTGTTGGATATTCATGTCAGTTGTTTAAACATGTCACTTCCTGTCCTGTCACAAGGAGACGGTTGTCAAGATGTGACAAGACGTTACAAGACTGAATGCGCCAGCTGAGAGACTTGAAATGTTTTTTTTAAATATATTGTAGAAGTAGTGTTTGTTCAGAAAATAGCTCTGAATGCCTGCAAGTAAGAAGGCTGAATTAAGTAATTTACAGTATTGAAATGTTGTTTTTCAGAGAAGTTTTTTTTTACTGGCTAGGGATTTCATTTCACTTGTTTTTTTTTTGTTGGTTTAAACACATTCTGGCTAAGTGTGCATGTAATTATTTTTTTGCCCTACTACATAGAAAAAGGCAGAAAACCTCCTGTGACAAAAAGCAACGTTTCCGTTAGAGCAATATTTAATTACGTCTTTTAATTATAGTCTATTTGTAATTTTATACAGTAAAGGGGGCCGCATACACATTTTTTGTTCTTGTGCGATTATTGTAAGTGGACAAATGTTCTAAAATGTTGTGGTAGACAGAAACAAAACTTTTTCTTTTTTTTTTTTGCATTTCTTATCCTTTTCACTTCAATATTTGTAGCTTCCCTAATTCCCAGCTCTTTGCACTAGCTATGGTTTGTGATTTCGCTATGGTATCTCGCTGTGATTTGTGGTTTGCAGCGATAGAGGCAGAGCTGATTGGATTGTGTTTTATGTTCTCTCGGTTTGGTGTACCACCTGTGTGTGTGGAGCGTGCTACCTGCCAGTGTATTTACTGTGACAGCAGACAGTACTTACACACCTGATGGAACGTATTGGAATTGTGATGTAAAATGCAATCCTTTGACCTCGAAACTACTAAATATATTAAATATACACTGATAATATAATACATTATGTTGAATACACCCTTTTCCATGCACGTAAAATGTCAAAATCCATCAAATTTAACAAGCTCTTCTGTATTTAAGAATATTTGCAACTTAGATTTACTAAAGATTAAAGATTACAAAAATATGTTCTGAAAAGGCGTGGACAGGGTTATTTTTTTGCGGCTGACCTTATTGCATATGGGGGAGACCGGGCACAGTTGCAACAGGGGATGGTTGCAATATGTTATTTTTCTCCAATCAGAAACAAGCTAGAGTGATGACACTCATACTGCACATGCACAGTTAGACCCTCCCCCCACCAAGAAGACAGAAGACATATTCAACATCTGCTGCTGCATACTTGCAACTTGTTTTGTAGGTATGAAAGTACATTTTTTCATGAGATGTATTTTTGTCATACAGTCCTGAGATTTTGTTAGCCTGGGTTTCCCCATGCTGCCTTTTGTGCAGCGCGATTTTATTCACGCTGCTAGGCAGCCTGGACACCATGGACCAGATTTTCCCCTCAAAAAGGGAACCAATCACAGAACGGGGAGGGAGCAGCAAGATGATGACGACGTTATGCGACACACCGAAGCAGTTTGTTTATATCTATGGATCCAACATGGCATCAGACGCGAAGTTACCTTTCGATGCAGCCTTATGGCGTGTTCACACCAAACGCGAATTTAATTATTTGCGCTAGTAGCTTACATACAAAGTCAATGCAAAGACGCGAATTCGCGCCGGGCGGCGCGTTTGCCGCGAACGCTCGATAATCACCTCAATCGCGTCTTCCGCGCAAGTTGAAAAATTTCAACTCGAGCGGAAAATTCGCATGCCACTTAGTTGCGATAGCCAATCAACGAAGAGCTCATTGATACGTCTGGTTACTATCACTGTTGACACCGTCGGCGTTTGGCTTTCCTCCGTATTTGGGACTTCCACAACAAGTACAGAGCAGCAATATAATTTATTTCAGACATGACGGAAAAATTATGGCAGAAAGAAATTGTGTTGTTGTTGATGATGATGACACACTCCTTTTCGCGGGATGTTTTTATTCGCGAGTGACGCGAAAAACAAGAAAAACATCCCGCGAGTAATCTAGAGCGAGTAACCGATGCAAATATACACTTCGCGTTTGGTGTGAAAACACGCCATTAGATAGTGTTCTAAGTAGTTTAGAACGCAAGTTTATTTCGTCTTCTTCCTCGTCGAATTTCTGTCGCTCTACATACGTCATCTGGTATAATTGAAACGATTGTACAGGCGCATTTGATAGACATTCGTAGCGCCCAATAAACGGCTCTGGGCATTCGTAAACCACGCCTCAAATACAAGAAAATGAGACGAGGTCTGACGTTAGCCAGGCTAACATTTTGTATGAATTAATCAAAACTTACTTAGTTTGAATTATTGTTTTGTTGACTTCTAAGTGACATGGTTAGCATTTGTCAAAGTCAGTGTGTCTAGCAGGCAAATGATGTTCTGTCATGGCTGATCGGCTTGCAACAAGTTATAAATTGCATGTTTAAAAAAAGTTTGTTGCATTGCAAATTGTTCAATTCTTCCTGTCTGACACTGAAATATGGAGAGATTAATAGCATCTGTAACACCTGGACACTGAATCTATGTAGGCCTATGTTCTACACAAAAACAAACAAAACTCAATAACTGTTATTTGATAAATATGACTAAATGAATACATAAATAATAGGCTACAATAATATTATTGTATAAATAAATAATACTATAATATTATATAGGCTTAAAACAGTTAATATTTTCAGAATTCTATGCTCATTGAGACAAAAAGCTAAAGTTAATTAGTCAAATTTAAGGTATTTTTAACATGTTGCAAGCGTCCCATGGTTGTGTTGCAACTGTCCCCTGGGTTGGGGTCAGTTGCAACATCTGGCTTCTTCCATTCAAATAAATACTGTGAACGATATGTCATATGTAATCATCTTTAAATGGTATGGGTAATTAGCAGACAGATGCAAGTTTAATATTTACAAATTTGGTTAGTATAGTCCAAATAGTCTCTGAGTAACTGAGAGAAATGCAAAAAGTGTTGCAACTGTCCCCGGTCTCCCCTGCATTTGTAGGAGTTTCCCTTTCAGACGCAACATTTATGGGAGAGAGTATTTCATTGAATCACACAAGGTTATTTAATAAGGTTGGCGCTAGTCAATTTACTGGTTTTAGCACTGCTCCGGGTGTGTGTGTCACGGTTTGCAGTGTGTGTGTGTGTGTGTGTGTATGTTCACTACTCACTACTCCTAATGTGTGTCCACTAACTTGGATAGGTTAAATTCAGAGGACAAATTCCAAGTATGGGTTACCATACTCTACCTTCACGGCATGCCGCTTTTTAAAGGGGTCATCGGATGCAAATTCACTTTTATAAGGTGTTTGCATATAAATGTGTCTTTACAGTATGGGGACACAACCGCCATACAATGAACACTAAACACTCTCAATAATCAAGCCGTTTGGATTTTCTTAGAAATATGATGTCATATTGCTCATGCTCCGCCCACGACCACTGACGGACTGTCCCGTATTAGCATATTTCCTGTATTAGCACATTTCCTCCTTCAGCCATTTGTTTACTGTCGCCAAGACAGCACTTTACGTGTCTTATGTCGACACGCCCCATGGAAGAGAGGGGTGAGCAGTTGCTCATTATCAGTTAAAGAGACATCCAAAACGGGTCGCTGTGAACAGAGCTGTTTTTGAGGAGGTAAAAAGGGTGTTGTTTAACACAACCATTGAGGGATTTACAAACTTTACATGAAGACCCTAAATAATCATACCAACTTGTGGAAAATGGGCATCCGATGACCCCTTTAAAAATTGTTTTGAGGTCACCGTGCAAAAATAAGTCTTTATTAATCGATCACATGCAAAATTCACTGGCAATTTCTGCGGGAAAAATGTTTTTAAAGTAAGTCCTACACTATTTTTTTTACGTTTTTGGAGTGTCGCAAAAAAAATTTAGGTAGCATATGTTGAATATTTGAGGTATAAACTGATGTTTTTCCTCCATCCTTTCTTCCTGACTTATAATCAGACTGTCAAATCACGATTCCTGTCTTTTGCTCTCCCCCGCAGAAGCAGCCCATTCCCTCCCTTACTGTGAGGACAAGCAAAAATAGCTAACGCAGATGTGTTTACTGAGATTTGAATTAACAAAGGCGGATTAATAATGGCTCTTCTTGAGTATTAGTTTCAAAGCAAGGCTCAATCTCTGTAATGCGATTAGTGATAGTTCACCCAAATATGTCAAAATTTACTCACAATTTACTCACAAATCTTGATGGTTTTCAGTTCTGAGTAAACTCAAGAGTAGAGGTTGGATCGGCAATTATTTGTTGGATAAATTTTTTGCTCAGAACCCAGAAATAACCCTTTTAGCTGCACATCTTGTGTTATTTACAAATGAGCTCATGTAAATTATAAAGTAATAAGTCCCTGCTGTTCCATTGAGCCTGGACTGCACCTGCTCTGGCTCAACTCAACCGTCATTGTCCAAATCTGTCGAAACAGATTGAATGGCATGTGTTGGTCAGATTTTTTTTCAGTTAAATGTTTTGGGTATATTGTTTTCTATTAAAATGTCTTCTCCTTAAAATACAACTGCAAGTACATCTTGACAGACATGGTCACCATCATCTGGCATCCATTTCCTTTTGTATTTTATACATAGCGATATGGTTTAGAGTGACATCAGGGTGAGTAGAGCATGACAGAATTTTTGGTGAACTACTCTTGTGATGGACTGGACATTTGTCTAGGCCAGGGTATTTCCCTGCCTCTAGCCCGAGACGCTGAGATTTGGAAAATGGATGTATTCCTTTAATATGGCACCTGGAAATGATTGATTGATTGATCGATTGACATTTTATAAGGCAGTTTCTGATTAGGACCAAACCTTTTATTGTATGAAAGAAAATGCTGTTAATGTTTTCACAGCATTTTAACCAATAAGACGTTCTAACATAACTTCACTGAAAGTTGAATGCACCTTGAATGCAATGTAAGTCGCATTGTACAAAAGCATTTACCAATTGCATAAATGTAAACGTGAAATCTAAATGAACAATATTGTAAAATTGCTAAATTTTTCCTAATTTCTTGGTGCTTTGAATGCTTTAGAACCTAGAATGCTCCCCCCCACCCCATTAAGGGACCCACCGGACATTAAACTTTTACTTTTTTATTATTGGACCAATCGGACATTAATTTTTTACCTTTTTAGTAATTTAGTACCTTTTTTCAGAAGTACTAGATGCAGAGTATTGGTGTGAAAAAATAAAGCAGTGCTATTTATAAGAGAGCAGAAGTGGCTATAAAAAGAAGAAAAAATTAGACTTTGCAGCATTGCTCCATTTGTGTCAAAAATTGTGGAGCCCAACGCTTTTGTGTGAGAGTGCTGATATGAAGTATTGTATGAGTTTGATTATACTTAGTCAAATCAAGAAAAAGTGTATTTTTATATGTATACACTGTATGCAATGTGTTTGCATATAGTAAATGATCTGTTTATGTGTGTGTAGAACATAAATAACGTGTAATGTACTCCAGTGAATTGTCACTAGTCTGTAAATAACAGCATCCTGGTCTTGCTTTTATGAAGAGAGGTTATTTATTTTCTTCTCCTCAATCCTTTATTTCTGTTTTTGGCCCTGGCAGCTTGCGTTGCCATCCATTACCATTACCATCGTTTGGTGAACATGTTAATTGAAAAGAGCTACTAGTTACCTCAAAAGAACGAATTTCTTTTGAGGTAAGCAGAGCATGTACACTACTAATGTATTTTATAACACAATCTAATGGCAATCTCATCACTTTTAATGTGGACTAGTATGGCCTCTAAATGGCACATACTGTATATAAACTGAGACTAAATGCTTTCCATCAGATGACTCTTACTGTCTAAGTATGTCAGAAAAAGCTATGTACCACACTTTGCAGTCTAGTCAAAAGTCTGGTTATTTTATATTTTATTACATAGACAGAATTCACTTTGTTGATGGATTTATCAAACATGAGCTACTGCAGATGTGTTATAACCATGCCAGATCTTCACTCATGATGAATAGTTGTTCAAAGGATTAGAGAATTACAGAGAATTACAAATATTGTGATGGTACAGGATACAGGATCTGAAAGCACACGTGTAGCATAATAAAGAATCAACGCTTATGGAAACACTTTCCACATTTCCATTTCAACAGATTCTTTCAGGGATGGTTGGTGAATCAATTCACTTTGAGCCATGTTATCGCTTAGTCAGTGTTCATCCCATTGGGTCATGGCTTTAAAAAATGTATCTGTTGCCTAGATGTAGTGATGATGTTCAAAAGTAATCTATCTAAAAGATGAATTGCTGATGACACTAATCACTAACAGCACTTAGAAATCACTTTATGGATGTCACTTTTGGAGGAAGGATGTCAACATGTTAATCCTTCTGCAGTCTTTTCTTTATGTTTCTTTATGTTTTTAGGTTATAGAAATTATATTGCGAACCAACACCCGTGTCAGATTAAAGATATACACTATAGGATCTAACAATTTAATAAAAAAAAAATAAAAAAAATTCAAACATACTTGAATGCACCTACAATGCTGTTTTATTTATTTATTATTGTTATTCATTTATTTATTGTTGCTTATAGTTTGGCATAATCTTAGAGAATATATATATTTTTTAAAAACTACTTTACTGCAAATTAATTTTAGAAAAGATTTTGAGTTGTCTACCAACTTAAAGGTATAGGGTGAGACCATAGACTGTAAAAAAAGATGGACGACGCCCCTTCGCTCTCTCTTCCATTGATGAGAACTGAAGCCACCAGAGTCCCGATATGGCGCTGACATATTGGAACTTGAGTCTGCGCAGTAGCGATTTCGGGAACAGACCTGCGCAGTAGTGAGCAGGAAGTAAAGCCGCGAAATCAACGCTCCGCCCTCACTCTCGCAGAATGCACTCAGGGAGAGTGCATTCTGCACACTTTTTTAAAAATTTATTGCAGTACGACAAGAGGCTTGTTAAAATAAAGTAAACACAATCTCCTCAGTCCTCCGAAGATCCCGAAAAAATGTCCGTTGGTGCTTCATTGACTACTTCGCTCAGAGAACCTGTCAATCACAGCTGTCAATCATGACGTTACACCACCGCATCACGTAACTAAAAACCAACTTATTTTTTAAACAGACACTTGAACTTACATCAACGTGATAAAAACGACAGCAAATGAAGAAACCCGGTTTGGAAAAAACATATTTGAAGTGTATTTAATTAGTTGGTCTCACGTCCCGTTGAATAACACGGGGAGGCGGGACTTATGACCTATACTAGGACCAGTCACCGGGGGGCGATCGAGACGTTTTGGCTTCACTTTTCAGGGCTTGTGCGCCACGCTTGGGTGAGACCAGCATGCAGAATATATAACAGGAAATAATAATTGACTGTCCCAAGAACTAAAACAAATCATGTGGACACATTTGATACTCAATTTGGTGCACAAATATGTTCTAGCAAATGGTAGCAACAGTTTTAGGGTGATTGGCACTTATTCAGCAAACCCAAACTTGTGGGAGTAGCAGTTCTTGCCCAGAATAAGCTGAAGATATTTGGCTATTAATCAGTGAGGATGAATAGCTTTGAGAAAGATGTACAAGGTCTTGCAAGTTTGTAGAGAAATAAGTAGGTTATAGTAATGACAGGGAATTGGGGAAATAAAAGAACAAGAAATCTCCAGATTTTGGAACATCCCAAGCAAACAGTAAAAGCCTATCTAAGAAATTGAAAATTTGAACAATAGAACCAATAGCAGCAAACTACAGTATCCTGTCGACCAAATGGTTATAGAGATTGTGTCAGGTTGTTATGAACTCAATTTAACTATAAGCGGCAGTTCACTATTGAAACCCACTATTATTTCTTACCGCAAGAGTCTCTTTTGCAGTTTAATAATTGCACAAGGCCGTATCACGATTTTGCAGTGCAGTGCAAACATGTAACCTTTGTGCAAATATTTAGACCTTCATTGAATTTACCTCTCTGTAAAGGGTGATTTTTAAAACAATGGATGTTAAAAGGCCCTTGTTATTGGCACTCTGGATTATGGGGCCCTCCATAGCATATTGTTGAGAAAGGACCCTCCATTCCAGGCCCCATGGGCCCCCAGAAGTAGTTCCTACCTTTCCCTCCTAAACAACGCTTCTGCTCCAGATAAAATAAAATAAACACCCTTGTCGTAGAGGGTGGCTTTTAATGAGGCCCCTGGGAGTTCAGAGGCCCCAGGCCATGTGCCACAAATTGCAACATTTTCAGAAATATATGGGGCCGATAACTGAAATCAGATTTCCCTCCCTCAGGAAAAAAAAAAATGGCAGCTGAAAATTGCAACAAAAGCCTTAAATGTATAGTTCACCTATAATAATAATAATAATAATAATAATATTTATTGGCCCCAGGCCATGTGCCACAAATTGCAACATTTTCGGAAAAAACAATAACTTTTTTTAGGATAAATTTGACTTTGTTGAAAGTGCATGAGACAGATTCACAAATGATGTGTCATTCACATGTTACAAATTGTCTCGCAAAATTACACTCTTTTGTTTGGATTTGTAAGGAATCACACATTAGATGAGTTGGTGCCTGTTTTGGCAAATAACAATTCCTTCCAACACCCTAAGTTTCATTATATATCTTTTTTTTAAAGGCTGCCAAGAGTGCTGTAGTTTGGTCATACATATTGTGTGTGGATAGGGGATTGTAAAAAAAAAGAAAAAAGAAAAAAAGAAGAAGCTCTTTCTCTCCGCAGGCACTTGAGCTGATTCTGTGACAGTGCGGGGGCCGGAGCAGCAGGGAGTCACATACGCACAGCAATACACACACAAGCAAAACACACGCTCACCCCGCAGAACTACAGGAGCACGGATTCATCCCCCACATGCTCACTAATGCCTGCACTGTGTCGCAGTAGTAAAGCCAGCTGTAGTTGGTGCAGTGTGCACCCTATCTATCACAGTGCCGAGTCGCTGCTACAGTCTTTGTTGTGTACTGAGCAAACAGAGACAATTCTGGGTTCTTTGACAGTTTTAAACTTTAGTTTGTGTCTCTCCTCAAAGTTAATCTGCTCCGCTGTTGTTCTCAGTAAATGGTGCCATTTCAGCTAGAAAATGTTACTTTTTTCTTATTTATTGTTTTATTGTACCAATTATTAGTTGCATACTTATATAATTCTATTTTATTATTTATTTTTAACCGTTTATCATTAATTTTGAAAATGATACTCGGATAGTATTTCCTCTCCATTTGCAACAAAAGAAAACATTTAATAAACGCAATATACCCCGTGAAGTCATCGTTTACAGTGGAGAGTGCCTAAAAATCCTCATGCCATTCTAAATCTGCATTTTTTTTTCTTTCTTTTGTGCGAACAGAAGAAGATACTTCATCTAAGTTTACCCAAAGCTTCAACTTATTAAAACAATGCCCCAAGAAGCCCTGGTTTAAAGTGAATTTAGAACGGCCAAAGGCTTTTTAGGCACTCTCCACTGTAAACGATGGCTTCACGGGGTATATTGCGTTTATTAAATGTTTAGTCCATAAAAATATTTATTTTAATATTTATTTGGTGTATGTTTGTAGACTAATTTACAATGGCTTCAAGCATGGCTCATCCAATCCGAATCAAGGACCAGAAGTATCTGTTTTATAAATATAAGTATACAGTACTTCAATGGCTTTTACTGTCATTGTAACACAAACTCACATGCACTTTGTCTATAGAATTGTATGTGTGTTAGTAGATGTTTGGCATGGCACCAGCCTTTCTTATGGTCTCACTTGGAATGTGTGTTTGTGTGTTGTGTAGTTTACTCACTTTGTGTTTTGATGTCCCAGCAGCGCTTGCCTCTGTATACCTGCTTTTACATCCTCTCACCCTTTTTATTTTGTTTGCTCTCAGTCTGTCCTCAAGAAAACAGTGTGCATTAAAAAAAAAAGAAAAAAAAAAAAGAAGCATTATTAAGCAGTTGTTCAAGCTGTCTGTCCTCAAGAAAACAGTGTGCATTAAAAAAAAAAGAAAAAAAAAAAAGAAGCATTATTAAGCAGTTGTTCAAGCTGTTCTATTTACAAGTTGCAAACATTAGAACCGTCAAGAAAAAAATAATGAAAAAAATAATGAGCACTCTGTGTTTTTAGCACTGTCTATTTTTGCTCCCTAGCTGTGCCACCTGCAGAGAGGAAGCTTTATTTCAACATCTATTATTCACAGCTACCACTTCTTTGGAACTTTCAGATTGAATGGATTCAACTTACTTAATTCTTCTTCAGTCCACTGGACTGACTCTAAGTGCCTATGAATCGTGAAATATGGAGCACAGTTCTCTTTTAACAAAGACAGCCTATGTTTAAAGAGAAACTGTGCTCCATATTTACGATTCATATGGTTTACACTTGGCAGGTTTGGTTCGATTAAAACTAATTCTGATGCGATTGCTCTGTTAGTGATGATCGATTCAATAAGTGTGAACGTTGCCATTCAAATCCTAGTGTGCACCAAAGGGTCTTGGTCCACTTCCAAACTAACTCTGGTACAGTTCAAATAAAATATGAACGCAACACGGACCAAAGACATCTAAATGAACCAAAAACAGGACGCAATGTCACAAGATGCGACCCTAAAATGGATAGAATGCTCAAGCATACCCTGTTTTTCTCATCATAGGAGCTACGTTGTCCATTACAGTTCGGTACAGGAATTCATGACTCCTTTACACATTTTATAAGCTCTTTATGAGGTCTCAGCTGGTAAAAATACTATTTGTACTCACATAAAATGAGCCCAGTGCATTCTATGGATGTTCGGTAAGTTCCGTTGCAAAATACACGTCATAAAAGCCCTTTTTTTGGTTTGTTGAAAATGACAGTGTGGACGCTAATTGAACCAGGACTAAATGTTAATTTTCTTTTTTGTCCAGAACCAAAAGAACCAAGAGAACCGAACTACAAGTGTGAACACACCCTAAGCATGTTTTTGTGCCTCCATGTGGAACCAAACAGAATTGCAAAATGCCATTATTTGGACAAACATGTAGCCCTGCCCCAAACTTATGGCATTAATTGTGATAATATTGGCGTGTTTGGCTGGTTGGGATGCTCAAACAAAAAGAATAATGTTTTGAAAGTGCCACATATACTTTTTGCAGGACTAACGTAGCCTTATAGTCTGCAAATTAATTTGGGATAAGATTACATAGTTCCGCTTTTACACAGTTCACAAATGACAATAAATAAACCTAGTATTTTTGTGCGTGATTTGTTGATGTTGTACACTTTGTACCAACCTAATAAAATGACAAGCAATAAATCCTGTGTCCTCCATGTCAGTCTAAGATTTTGCCCTAATAAGATCACTAGAAGTGACACTCTACACCAAATTCGTTGGCCACTTTTGTATTTCTGTGACACTGGGTATCCCCACCAGCATTAAAATCGTATTAGTCCAGAATCCTACTGTTACTACACCCTTATGCGGGCAAGAGGCATGTTCATCCATCGATTGCCATTCCAAAGTAACTGAGTGCTATTTAATTTGTTTTAAACGGGATCTAAAAGACTTGTGCTGTCTGTGTTATAAGCCTACATATTCTAATATGTAACTTATATGCAGAATTATCCATTGCTGAGCCTGAACAAGTGTTTTTTTTTTCTCGTATTCAGAGGATGAATGGATTAGCAGTATTTTCTCCCTGAACAAGCTCTCCACTTTTCACTTTTATTCCTCCAATCCTTTCCCCCCTTGGGGATATCCTGTGTGTGTGTGTGTGTGTGCCATGCTGCATACGCCGCCTGTAATGTTCTGATTTCGTGCTCACTGCTCCTGTCTTATCGCCTTAGCCATTTCTGGAAGGAGTTGATCCTTATCGCCCCTTTCAATCCCGCCAGCGACGCTACAAACGCATGTTGAAATAAGATACAGGCACTGTACTCCGCGAACCATTTCCAACATATGTCTTGTGAGTCTTACTTTCCCAATATTCCTAGCTTAATTCCTGGATACAAGCTTTTAACCACTTTCATGTTTGAATATGTTGGTTTGTTAGTTAGAGGGAGGTTTTAGTTTGGATTTCCTTTTACTGTAAATGCACTGGTGTCCACCAGACCAGCAAGGAAATGTATCACATTTTGAAATAGTGACATTTTGCTGAAAAAATCCATCTCTGCTCTAAAACCTAGTAAGCTGCATTGGTATCTATCTACAGTACCACATAGACAGCTACCTTTGAAGTCAGCATCCTAATCACAATGGAACCTCATACATTTTCAAACACTCTATTTGGCAGCATCTCTGGGCATCAGACAACTAGCATGCTAGCATCTTGACTCTAATAGCAGCACTCTAATACGCTTAAAAATCCATGCTGCCCCAAATATTGGTTAACATAGTCATGTTTGGTTAATATTAATTTGGTATCAAATGGCAAAGGGTAAGTAGATTTAAAATGTCAAAATTTCTCTCTAGTTTCTGCCAACTTTTACTTTTATTTCCCCCCAGTACTCATTCCAATGCATTCTGGGATTGGCCTGTCATGCATGCAGTGCTGCCTTAGATTTTGGCCAAACAAAAGTATCTTAGAAGATCATACCTTTGGCCTTCATGTCAGCGGTGGGTTCATGATACCTTAAAATATTGTCTAGGTAGGCATCTCGCTAGGTTTTTGAGGGTTTGGCCATTTTTAATTAATTATAAATTATTTTCAGTTCGCTCCCTTCCAAACTATGTGGGGGGCACATATCCCCCCTCCCTCAAATCTCTGTGCCATCCTTGCTTGCTGTTCTTTAGGAAAGCATTGCCTATCAAACATCAAATCCAAATCCATTTACAATCAGCAGAATTTTTTTTTTTTTTTGCTTTGTCTCCCCAATTTCCGTGTCATGGATGGAAAGATAATTGAGTTTTGCTGCTTCATGCATACATTGATGCCAGCAGAGCCTTTTAAAAGCTTGCCTGTGTGCAGAACTCTGACTATGACCTTTCCTGGACCACTAGCACTCTGTGATATTAGACTGTGCTTAGACAAATGCATACAGGCCCTGAGTGCTCCTAATGTCTCTCAGTGCTTCACACACCACACATACGCAGTCACACTCGCCCATGCTTAAAGAAATAAACATGTGAGTGGGTAGAGGGCGCAAGGGACTGAAAGGGTAGAACCTAGAAAGAAAAACAGGGGTGGATATAAATGGAGAGAGTGATCTAATGTGACATGGAGAAAGAGGGGAGTTAAAACAGAGAGGGTGATGAGAGCCGAGAGATCCACGGTCCTATTACAAAAGCAAAATAAAAGCCCCTACTGTCATCTGCATCCCAAAAGGCTTGTAGAGACTTAACTCCAGGGCTAAAGGTAGGCCACTGAATTATGGGACAACCTCACAGCCCTTCATGGGATATTAGCCCATTAAATTCTGGTACAATTTGTCATCTTTACACTGCAAATGAAGCTACATCTTAACTGGTGGTGGTTGAGGAGATCTCCCCCTTCCATATGTAAAGTGCTTTGAGTACCCAGAAAAGCACTATATAAATGTAACACATTATTATTATTATTATTATTATTAACTGGCATGACACCACACAAAGGTCCACTTAGTCTTTTAATGCATTTACAGTACCTACATTAACATGCAGCCTAATAATTTGAAAGCTTTCTTGGCATATTTTTAGATATGCGACAATTTTGAGGTGTCATGCTGAGTTTCCTAACATCTGTAGTCAGCTGACTGTTGCTTTCTCTGACAGGACCATTCCGAGGGCTCAAAAGCTTCTCACTGTTATTGTAAAGTTGACTCTAAATTGACACTGGTTTGTGGGTGGGGCTCCATCTCATAGGGGTCCATAAGATTTGTGGGATGCCGCTGATTAGCCTGAAAAATTCCATAGCTACCATAGGTCACAGAACAACACCACAGAAGAGCAGTAAATTTACCACACTGATAGCTGCATGACTGTGTCTGTCATGTCTGTGTGTGTCATGTTGGGTGTTGCAAAGTCACTGTGTGTCCCATCCTCCCCCTCTGGTTGTCTGGTAACTCTCGAGTCCATCCTGGAATGGACAGTAGGGGCTACAACCCCAAGACAATCGCTTCATCTCTTTCTCTTTGCCCCGAAGGGCACAGTTGATGAGAGAAAAGGGAGGGAGAGATTGGCATTGACCCATCCAGGCCACGCCCCCCTCCCCCCTGAGCTGGAGGACAAGGTCAAATGGTGCCTGGGCTGCAGGCTGACTCTTCGTTTTCTCCTCCTTTCCGCAGTGAAGAGCCACCCTCCCCTTCTCCCATTGCAACCCCATCACCTGCCGCATCGCCATCACCCGAGGTGACCACCACCAGTGCCTCCCAGCCCGAGGTCCAGGTGGAACCTCAGGTTGCAGGGAGCACTGTGACATCTGTCGATGCAGGAGGGGGAGATGAGATCGAGATGGAGATGGAGATGGAGATGGAGGTGAACCTCAAGAGAGAGAGAGTGCAGAAGTGGAGAAGGAAGAGGTGATGGCACAAGAGATAGAGCAGGAGGAAGAAAAACCTCAGGAGCAACTGCATCAACCAATACAGGAGGAGCTGAAAAAGGAGCCAGAGGAGCAGGAGAGGGAAGCAGCAAGTACGGGAGGCACTGGAAGGAGGCCAAGCTTACATCACACTGCTTCACCAATCAGAGTGCAGAGGAATGGAGCATGCAGCCACTCCACCACCTCCGACTATGAACTCTCGCTCGACCTCAAAAACAAGCAGGTAGGGAGCAAGGCACTGTGGGATTGCAGTCTTGAGGACGTGTGAATGTATGCTTCAGGCTCTTGGGGATTGGCTGCTGTGCGTCCGATGGTTGCTTTTTAGTGGCTGAGTGTGTTGGAGTGTGTTGAAGCTGGTACAGGGCGCTGGGCCTTTTGAAGTTGGATGTTTACAGGTTGATCATCCATCCTCATCTCATACGCATCCATTACTATCTCCATCAGCTTTCTAACTTATCTCAAAGCCCTCATGGAATCTGCTCTGAATTATGTGGAAATTTGGTAAAATGTGTTTAACTGAACTAAAGAGTATCGGAGGCCATTCACTCAAGATGTGTTCTTGCATTAAACGAAATTAAACAGAAGGTGCGTATATAGCCACATTTACAACAATACACTCTTAAAATAATCCAATACATTAAAGGTTATTAAAACGATTCATTATTTCAACTTTTAATTTGACCATTTAGAAGCACGACACTCATGACCAAACACATACCTCCACCAAATGTTTACATTAGTCAACAATGAAGAAAAAAGCAGATGAAATGCAAGAACAAATTCTTTGTAAATGGCTCCATACACTTCAAATTAGCAAATTATAAATATTTTATAAGCGCAAGTGAGAGAATTCTGTGGGGCTTTCTGCAAGATTCACAGATTCCATGCAGGCCTACCTGTCATTCTTTTTTAATTGTTTGGGGACAGATAGATAAAACATCTCTAGTTCTGTTACAAAACCCAGTGAACTGCCTACCTAAACAGCATTTTAAGAAATCATAGGTGTGCACGATACGCAACAGCTGTACCACAAGGTAGGAAGCATGATTATAAAGCTATGATATGAAGCTATGATAACCTCATTTGGCTGAATACCAAAATCCATTGCAACAAGCAAGATGGTGGATGAGTTGAGTAAAATGCTGATTACAAATGTCTTTCATTCAGTAATCAAACGTGTTTATATTAATAGTATGATCTAATTAAATAATCACTATTTTCCCCAATTTTTATGTTGTCTCTGTATTTTTACGCTTATTAGAGTATCACATTGTTAGCTTAGCAACATGCTAATGTCAACATTTATTGGAATCAATTGTGAGTTTAGTCTCCTATACCGATTACGGAAACTATACTTTTTGAATAGTGGGTGAAATTGCTGCCTATGTAGAATGTTCAAAATAGACATGGTTAGGATACAGCCTATGTAGACAGTAGACTTCATGACAGCTTGCTATGTTTTGGAACAGAGTTATACCTATACTGTGGCTTAATTAGAGCACAGATATGTTTCTTTACAGTACTTTAAAGACTGAACAGAAAAGACCAAGGCAGCCTTATTCAGGGACTACCAGAGCCTCTTGGGACATGGGAGAGAAGTAGATTGAGATGACAGAGATAGAGAGGGCAAAAGCGACAGCAAGGGAGATGGATGGGAGAGAAAGGATGAGAAGGTTGTGTTGTCATGGTAACACAGAGGTGCCCTTAAAAAACCCATTCCTCATTTGTTGTAATTTTCTTGCTGAGTGTTCATAATGTGAATTGCATTCCCCATCCCCCATTGTTTTTTTTTTTGCTGAGAATTATCTAATAGAATTATGTTTGCATCACAAAATGCCTGACAGTGATTCATTCTGCTTTTACAGTACAAAATCAAATCATATCTAAATAGAAATAAATTCTGAAAGGGTAGTGTTACAGATAATTTAGCATAAAAATAAACAAGATTACTATAGCTAATGCTGGGGCTAATTGTGACACTGGAAGTCACAAGAGCTATATCTCAGTATTGCTAAGGTTTTGCAAAGTATATTTTAATATGTTCATTCATTCATTCATTCATTCATTCATTCATTCATTCATTCATTCATTCATTCATTCATTCATTCATTCTTTCAATCATTAATTTTTTTCATTCATTCATTCTAAAATTCCAAGTTGAAATGTTTTTTTTTTTTTTTTTTTTGCTATTAACTCGTGTTCAAAATATTACATTACTATTAAATCGTGTGCAAAATATTACATTTATTTGATAGGTAGGCATTCATTCATTCATTCATTCATTCATTCATTCATTCATTCATTCATTCATTCATTCATTCATTCATTCATTCATTCATTCATTCATTCAATTAAAGGTTGTTTAATGGCAGTTAACCCATGCAGTGTGACAATAAACCCAGCTAATGGATGCAAAAAATAATTTTGTAATTTGGCAGGTTTTTATTATTTACACATTTTTACAACAGAAAGATTTGTTCCTGCATGTTCCGTGACACCTCAGCCTACCTGAAAAATGCATTTAGCCTTTTTCAGGTTGATAAAGTGCTCAGACATGTGAGGTAACATATCAATATCCAATGTAAAATTGGTAAAAACCATCCACACTGCATCCGCTGCTTTCTTGCACTGTCATATATAGCACATACAGATTTCTATGCATGCTATTAAGTTAAATAATTTGGTTTCTGAGTACCTCACTAATGCATTATTTAATATACAGTATATTAACATGTTATTGATGTATAGTTACAATTTGGGCATTATACACATCACTATATTATAAATTGTAAGTCATAGGTTCAAATCACAGAGAAGCATCTGGCTTTGTCTGTTGAATGAGCCAACAACCGTCTACAGTCGTAGCAGTAGCCATAGTACAGTAGCCATGGTAATGCAATGACTATATGTTTAAGCGGGAAGGAAGATGTTGTGGTGATGAAGTTCTTTGTCATGGCAGTAAGCTGATTAAGTAAGCTGATTACAAGTAAAATGATGATACATTTCATGTAATAGCAAATAGGGCATGGCAATATAGTCATAATGAGTGGCATGTGCAGGGCTGGACTGGGGCTAAAATCCTGGCCCACGAGTTCCCCTGTGGATGTTTTTGGTTGGGTTAGGTCCTTAAATTGGAGGGAATAAATGAATAAATAAAACTACGAAAGGGACAAATTATGATAGATATTATTGAATTCACTGCAAATGCAGTTAACAAATTTAATATTGCACTTTTGTCACATAGAAATGCACTTGGCAGTAAAACACTGATTTTGAGCTAGGATGCCGTAAAGTATATTTACTGCTATTAAATGCTACTCGCCCTCATGTCATTACAAACCTGTATGACTTTCTTTCTTCTGGGAAACACAAAAGAAGATATTTTGAAGAATGTTGGCAGCCAAATCATTATGGTTAGGTTGCCCTTGACTTCTATTTTATGGACAAAACAAAACAGACTCAAATGATTTCCTTTATGTTCCAAGAAAATAAAGTCATTCAGGTTTGGAATGACATTAGGGTGAGTAAATGATGACATTTTGGGTTGAAATATCCCTTTAAAAACAATAACATTTGTGAAGAGTTAACACCTAATTTATGTAATACACTGATATCTATCTTTCATGAGGCTCTCATTGAATAAACCTTTTACTTCAATTAAAATTCATTAGAACTAATAATTCATAAAACAAAAGCTTGTCCTTAATTCATGGGACCTAGGCTTTAAAGCTATTTTGTTAAATTATACTTCAATTGCCCTAATGTAATTTACCATGGTTCCAGAGTTTAACTGTAGTTTTATTTAACTGTTAGATCATGGTAGACACAGGTAAAACCATACTCATTACAATGGGTGGCTAATACGAAAATACGAAAACCGCAATATTTTCCGCAAGTAATATTAGCAACATTTTTAATAAATACATTTTTGCCAAAACAGTAACACTTTAGTTTAGGGTCCAATTCTCACTATTAACTAGTTGTTTTTTAGCATGTATATTACTTGGATATTGGCTGTTTATTATAGGCTACTTATAAAGCTCATATTAATGCTTTATTCTGCATGATCATATTCTACATCCTTTAATCCTACCCAACACCTAAATTTACTACCTTACTAACTATTAATAAGCAGTAATTAGGAGTTAATTGAGGCAAAAGTCATAGTTAATAATTAGTTAATAGTGAGAATTGGACCCTAATCTAAGTGACCGCCAAACCACATTATTTCTTCACTGTTATAGCTACAAGGTAAATTACTATAAAGGTGGTGGTGCTGGATTGACAAGCTTGTAGTTGTTGGTGATTTCCAATTTACCTCATCAAGTATTTACATGGTCGCGGCTGTTTTCAGCTAGATTCACCACAGAAACTGTAATGTTCCAAAATCACACGACTGTATAAAACAAAATTCTGAGTCAAATCTGAATTAAACCACTTGCACTGTTTATCACTTCATAGAAAGTGTCAACCCACAGGGAAAATGCCTGTATGCCAGATTACCAATCCAGCCGTGGTCATGAGGTTGTACTGAAATCAATGTGTTTATATGAATGTGGCTGCAGTGTAAGACACGGTGCTATGAAAAGACGTGTGTGTGTGTGTGTGTGTGTGTGTGTGTGTGCTAGCATTTGAGCTTGAGAAGTAGAGTATATGCATTCACTTTTACGGTTCTTTGTGTGTCGGCATTATGCTATTGATCTTCTGTCTGTAGAGGTGTGAATCTCTCTCTCTCTCTCTCTCTCTCTCTCTCTCTCTCTCTCTCTCTCTCTCTCTCTCTCTCTCTCTCTCTCACACACACATGTACACAGATTTATCTGAAACACAAATGCACCTTTATCTTGCTTAGTGTCAGCAGTGGTTGCAGGAATGAAGAGTTGAGGCAGGATCTAAGCACAGCTGTAACTTTTAATAACAAAAATTAACCACTAAACAACTTACGAAAATGGACAAAGAACAACTAAAACTGAGGACTATATAGCCTATAGTCAAGCTAACTGAGGAAGTGGTGAGGCTAATCAATCAAAGAATGAGTAACTATGACAGCAAATGAACATACTTCAAAACCTTGACAACCAAGGAGACAGACAGGAAAAACGGAAAAACTAAAAGTCCGTTCGATCATGCATTCTTGGGTTCTCGTACTACGTCATCTTCAACCGTCGAAGTTCAATTCCAATACTCAAGAACGCAAGTACAGAGGACACATGGAAGTACCTGGATGTGGTACTTCCATTAGAAATCCCAGAAGACGATGCAGGCGGACGACGTACTGAAGCCTGTAAGCTATACAATTTTTGTTCTCACTTAAAGGTGGTATCAGTGATTTCAGGGCCAAACATATTTTTATCACATTCATCTAATCTTTCCTAACGATCCGCTAGCTCCCGCCCCCTGTCAGTGATTGGTTGGAACACTATTTGTTTTGGTTTTGAGTGTTTGGCTAAACCATTTGTTTTTGTGTGCAGATCTCAGAGCCTAGGCTGCCTACAGAGACGCGTTTTTTTGACGGCATGCTTATGGGGCGGCCAGCTAGCGGATCGTCAGGAAAGATTAGATGAATGTGATAAAAATATTTTTGGGCCTGAAATCACTAATACCACCTTTAAGAGATTCCCGCTGCAAGCTCGCAAATACGTGACGGCTTGTGGAAGTAAACATGAGTCGTTTTGTTTTGCTTAAATTTAATAAAAAGAATGTTAGGTTAGGGTTAGGGCTGGTAGAATAAGTTGACATATTTGCAAATGTGCTTATAGTCAGTAGAATATCTGTTGGGGAGCATCAAAATAAAGTGTGACCAGATATTAAGCAGACAGTCTACTAATACTCTAATGACTGGTAGTTGACATGTAGTTGCAAAGTTACTTCTAGTTAGTAAAATGTCTAATGTGAACTAGCGAAATAAAGTGTTACCAGCAAATTTTAAGCTATATTGCGAATATTGAGTCAGAAAGCCACAGCTGTGCTTAATACATTGCTATTCACACTTCACCACCAAATGTCATCCGGGAGAAATTACTTAACCAGCAGAATCAGCTTGGATATTCTCAATCTTTTTGCCATTACACTTGTATCTGAGTGTCCTGTGCTTGCACAAGCTCAAAGTGTTACTCTTAAAGCTTTGTTCACACATAAAATGACCAACTCCCAGCACTGACAAATTATCAGAGCTGAGACTGCTGGCATTTTGATGCATAGGCTTATACAGATATATGCTGAAAAATGCTGATAAAATTACAACAGTAGATCTGTAAGTGCCCATTAGTTAGCGATTATATGCATTACCATTAAATCTAAATGCATTTAATTTTTCATGTCATGTATTTATGAATACAATCAGCTGGCTGTTAAACAAGTTTATTCAGTAGAGTGCTTTACTCCAGGTCTTCATTGACACATATTTGTCACTTGCTAGAACTTATGTCCAATGCCACTCAGGATTAGGACATTACTGACTGATCATGTTCACAACCCTTTCTAGAGAATTCCTGTCTTCTCTTATAGTAATTGGTTTTCACAAGTGCTCCAGAGACTTCCACGAAGGCCAGGGCATCGGTCTTGGAGTAGAAATCAAACACTGTTTATCTTTTTCTTTTTTTTCCCCAGCATTGCAGATAATCTTTAGCATGCAATGCATTAGTTTGAACTTCCTCTTACTATAATCACTCAGAGAAACCCATGCTAATGAAAAATGGGTATTCATGAGAAATTTGTCCATATCTCAGCCTACCGTTTTATAAATAGAACTAATCCGAATCCCCTCTGCAAAACTTTCTGACAGACTTTCCAAGCAGCGACACAGAAAAGTTTGATGTGTTTACGTGCACTCGCGTCCCTGAACTGCTGATGTTTCAAAAAACTAAAAAGGTGGATTAGCAAATTTGATGACATGGGTGCTGAGAACAGTGAAAATAGATCTTATCCTGTGTTCCCTCTCCTATCTTGGTTACAGTGTTTTCTGAAAATTTTTTAACCAGTCTGAGATTAATATTTTGAGAAGTGGCCACAGTAAAGCCCTTTTGGGATCATCTTTAGTCATTTTTGGTATGTGTGTAATTTTCATGACACACATCTGAAGCTATTACTTTTTTTCCCCTCAGATCCAAATCTATTACTAGATGAATATCTTAGACTTTATTTCTAAAAAAAGACAAAAAATAAACAAATAACAATAATACAAGTAATTGAGAAGTCTTTTAGAATATTTATTGATATGAAATTTCTCATTCTAGGAAATATATATATATATATATATATATATTTATTTTTTTTGTCACATTTTGACATCTCTCACAATGATTTTTAGATATAATACCCACAAAATCTACAATTAATATAAGTATAAAAATATATAATCGCTATAAGTATATACCAAGTTCTGTCATAAAACTCAAGATGGCGCAGACTGATGGGTCCTTGATGCAACCTATGACATTTACATCGCTTACTACTTGGCACAAGCTGATTGGTTCCTGTCACATCTGCAACCAATGAGCTTGACATTTATATAGCTGTTTAGCATTTGCTATAGCAGTTTGCAGCACACTTTAAAAGTTCCTCTGAAACCCTCCACCTTCCCCAGCTCCACCTGTATAGATCTGTTACAGGTAATGTTATGCTATTTGTGCAGCATATCAGTGTTTGTATTAGCAGTAGGAAGTCCCTGTACTTGCTCTGCAGCAGCAGAAATAAATCTTCGACAACAGCAGTAATGCTGGAATGTGGATGCTTTAAAAAAAAAAAGATCTTGTAATTATGGTAATTTCAACAAGCTATGTGGGAACATCTATTAGGAATTCCAGTGCGGTCACAGGTGTGTGCATTTATTGCTATTTTACAATGGCTTTCTATCCTTTAAGAACTATCCTGACTGACAAGGCTGAAATGCTCAGCTAAATGCTTTGAGCCATGATCCACTGTCAGCAAAGTCAGCTCCCTCAGAGGGTGTCTGAGTGCTGATAATCTGGCTTTAGTGACTCTAGACACGACTCTCAGAGGCTGATGGTTCCATAGATAACTACTACAGCACCTCTTCTGTGTGATTGCCTCTTTATGCTAATGAAGGTATGCCTAACTTCCCAATGAGACCTTTGATTATCCTGTCTTATGCTGATGGCCTCATAAATATACATGTATCCTTGAGACACAAATCAATGCAAATGAGAAACTAATGTCAAGCACCAAAATATGAACAGATATGTGACAGAAAGCAGCTAAGATCAATTGAGCCTTTTCTAGTGGGTGCCCTTTGATTTCAATATTACATTATCAATATCTTGCTTAGAGTATGCTAGATTAGCCGGCTAACTTGTCGGATTTCTAATTGGAAGCTATAATCAAAACAAATTGACAAGGTGTTAAATTTCACACATTTTTAGCATTAATGAATTACTGGTATATTTTAGGATTTCTAACAAGAAAATAAATGGAATACCCCAAAAAGTTCTTAAGCCAGGGGAATCACATATGGGTCTAGGGTAGGATTTTAACGTTATCGTAGGATTTCTGTTTAACACCTGCCTCTATCACCTTTGTTGTGTAGTTTATGTAGGCCTGTCTTATTTGGATATGTATGATATGTCATTTTCTGCTGGGATAGTGAAAAAGTGAGCGTGGACAGAGTGCTGATCCAGCTGTCAAGTCTGATTTGCCTGGGCTGAGTTGATAGGGAGCAGTGTCATTGCTATACCTCCATCCTTTACGGCTGCAGTGGTTTCGGAATGATCTCTCTCCCCGGCGCCGCTTAGTGAAGTGATCGGGAACGGACCTGACAGCTGGTTAATGGGTGGATTTGCAGCAGGACTGCATTCGTTACACGCTTTCTTGTCTCTTTGTCTTATGCTCTCACCCTCTTTCATGTCCCTGCTCTGTTACATACTTGTTTTTCCATGGTGTTCTTTCCACACCTTAGGGTTATGGCGATCAGTGTTTTTTTGTGATCCCAGCAATCGAATTTGTCTCTGTTTCCTCTCACTCTCTTTGTCATCTCATTGCGTTTCAACTATTCTGTATTTCTTTTCCTTTCCTTTCCAAGAGCTCTAAAAAATGAATAGCACTGATGGTCAGAGATATCTGGTCTGTGAAACAGTGGCACCAATTTTGATTTATACACCATCATATTTCAAAGCACATAAAAATAAAATAAAAAATACATTGGAAATGGTGGCATCCTTTTTGAAACCCCATCGTGTGTCCAAGGCCACAAGTGCTATTTCATCCCTTGCTTTCAATAAAGTTCCAGGTCTGAAGCGTTTTGCTCGAATACAGCCTGATTTGTTGCAACAAGTCTTTCTTTTAAGGTTGAAATTTACTTATGAAGAGAGGGTCCATTGTTGTACATCTGCACCAATGGAACATTTAATAATGAATATTAAAGGCAGGTTATGAACTACCTAGGAGGGTCGAAGGCAGTAGAGTTCCCAGCTCATAGCTTTTCTGAAAAGAAACTCAGGCCCTATTCAGAACTTAATTTCCCCAGACATATCTCTCCTTTCTAACCTAGTCTGAGACAAATGTAGATTGCTAAGATAAGATGGCTTTCTGGTGTTATTCAAACTTCTCTCAGGGAGTTTGAATCCATAACAGTGACTGATTGCATCAGTCTGTCTTATCAGAACGTTTTGAAACGGTAGGACTTGAATGACCTCTAATCTGAGCTCACCCAGGAAAGGACAAGACCACTGACAGCTGATGGAAACACAAAAGGAGACTAGCTGGTGAACTCCAGCTTCAGATATCAGTTAGAGTCTTGAATTCACTTTCAAACCATTCTAGAAAGAATCCAAAGATTGTTTGTACAAATTAATACTCTTACCCTTTAGCATAGAAAGTAATATTGGGACTACAAATGGAATCTTATGAAGTCAGAGTAGCTGTCTGGTTATACCGTAATGCCCTAATCTTGCTGTGATGAACAAAAGTGACATTTAAATCTAGTTTAGCAGCCAAAACCAAAGCTCCAATGCCAACTTCACTTTTAAGGCCCTATCTTGCACTTATAGCCGGGTCTTCCGTTTGTGCTCTGGAGATGCGTCAGTCTTTCCACTATCAAATTCCGTCATATAAATAGCGAATCTGCCATGGCGCGAGTGCAACTGGCATTTAAAGGGAATGGGAGATGAGACTATGATTGGTTTACCGCACGTAAATCCCAAAACACACCCATTACTCATTATGAGAATAGGAACAATCCTTTAAGACCATGCGCCTGGCGCACCGACCATTTTTCCCGTCTTTGAACTAGCAAAAGTGGATTTGGACACGCCCTAAGTGAACTTGCGGCCTGCGCTTTAGACCGTGCGCTTAGGTCGTTAAAATAGGGCCCTTAATGTTGTAGCTTTTACTGGTCCATCACTCCCCTTCTGGGACATTTAAAGTGAAATCTATGAAAGGCTGGAGCATGCAGCACAAATCTGTCAATCTTAATAATAATAAAAAAAGGTGACAAACAAGATCATTTAATTTCTTCTCAAAATAAAGTCATTTATCATCTATTTTTAACTGAAATGTGCTTTAGATGCCACAGTCTATTAGACAATGATTAGAGGCAGTGAGAACCAAATGATTGGAGATGACAGTGGATAATATGCCCCTAATGGCAGGAAATATCTTGTGCGTAAATGGCACGTTGCATGCCGCACTCATTTCAGCTAAATAAGCCGCGTGATTGACTGGTCACTGCCTATGGTGTTTCACTGCCTATGGCCCGAGACAATGGGATTAGCTCCAGTATCCTCTTGACCCTACATAGGACAAGCGATTTGGAAAATAGATGGATGGTGGCAGGCAAAGCCAAACTGTTCTGACCACATTGGTACTCAAAATCGAATAATTTCTGAAAGTGCTTGTTGATATTCGGCCAAACAGCTCCCAGAGTATGTCCTTTTTTAAGGGACACAAGCTGGAAAAATAATCTCAAGAATGAGTGTAGCTATATCAAAGTTTTGGCTGTGTAAATGTCTAGACAAAATGATCATGTACTACACAACAAGTTCTTCTTGTCCTGCAAGGTCAAATCACAGTTTGACTGTATTATCTACGGTTTCACCTCCACAATTATTTAATCAAATGTTTATTCAAAATTAATGTTGGAGTGAGTGAAGCAGTTTTTAATGCCCAAAGCATATAATGTAGTCTAGTTAACCCAACTGGAAATGCACCGCTTCAAGACTTTTATTCATGGTGAGGTAATTGCTTTGGTTGTTGTATACAGTGTATTGGCATATATTGGCATATTTCAAGAATTTTTGCATGAATGACAAGTCGAAGACTGGAAAATTGGTTTGTCTCAGCATGTCATGATATTTAGCAATCTGTAGTCAGTCTTGTTATTGATTTAATTTCACGCTGTCATCTCATACTGTGGGTATTTTTCTGTGATTGTCATAATGTTGCCTTATCTGACATCGTTTCTCATCTCTTTCTTTTCAGATCGAAATGTTAGAGCACAAATATGGGGGCCACCTCATCTCACGGCGCGCCGCTTGCAAGATTCAGACAGCCTTTCGCCAGTTCAGCTCAGCAAAAATTTTGAGAAGATCCGAAACTCCCTCCTTGAAAGTCGTTTGCCACGCCGTATCTCCCTGCGAAAAGTGCGGGTGCAAAATACAGAGGGTATCTCAGCTGAACGGGCGCTGGCTGAAGGCTGCAATTTAGCAAGTATCCCCCTTGTCCGGTCCCCATCCCTGCCCACCACAGTAGGTGGCTCCCTCACTGATCTTGAAGATTCTTTCAATGAGCAAGTCCAGTCTCTTGCTAAATCCATCGATGATGCACTTAGCAACTGGAGCATGAAGACCATGTGTTCACTCCAAGAAGGTGGCACCTACCAGTTTAGCTCAGAGGCATTTAGTACAGCTGGTGATAAATCTGGGTTGGCAGGGACAGTCAGAGAAGGTGGCCTCACAGACCCTGCCACATTCCATAGCGGAACTGGCCAAGTAGACAACTCTGAGAATATGGCCCGGAGTGCCAGCAAGCTGATGATGGCCTTCCGGGATGTAACAGTTCAAATTGATAGCCAGAACTTTCGCATGTCCTCTTCCGTTATGGAGTCCTCCACTTCTGTTTCTCTTGGAATTGTGTCCAGCAGGGGACCATAATTACTGAGAGTCCACAGCAACCTCTGTTTAATTATGCAAATGAACAACCTCAACAAGGACAGCCACCACCATCTCCCCAGGATCCAGCTCCTCCACCTCCAGAGCTGGATGTTGAGGAAATACCAGATGGGGACTTCCCAGCCCCTCCACCAAGTGAGGAGGAACTTGGGGAGGATCTACCACCTCTGGTGCTGGACAAACAGGAACTTCCAGAACCAGCAATTCCAGCACAGACAGCAATAACCTCTGAAACCTTGTCTCCACCAGAGGTTGCAGAGAAAACAGTCACCCCAATTGTAGAAGTTTTGGAAGCTAAACGTATTGAGTCAGACACAGCGGACAACAGCTCAGAGCAGATGAGTAGCAGCAGTACATCCACGTCGGCCCGGTCAACTTCAGAGGTATCGTCCAAAGAAGCTTTGCAGGCCATGATCTTAGCTTGCCCAGGTACCACTGCGAAAACCCAACCAGTTGCAAATCTCCAACCCTCTCCACTGACGTCATGCGAAAACGCCTATATCGTATTGGTCTCAACCTCTTCAACATGTGAGTACCATGAGAACCTTTTATCTCCAATCATAAGGGCCCATAACTCTTTACATCACATTTGCTTAAAGTGACTAATGCCAGAAATTTTAGGCTATAAAACCATTTTCTCTCTCCATGTATCAAGTTGTCCTCTCCTATCACTAATATAGCTTCTTTTCAAAACTCACTACACCCCAGTCTTTCTCTGTCTCACTTCCCTGTCTCACTCCTGTCATCCAATTCTGTCTCCAGCTGTGGCTAACACCCCCTCCCTGATGCCTGTCACCTTGGGTTTGTCTGACGCTATTAATAGCACTGCTTTTATTCAAAGTGCTGTCTCACTCCCTTTTCCCTAATCTCATCTAACTCCATTAAAAACATGAAGACATTTTAAAAGTTAGACTTTGTCTAATAATTGTATAGCACACTACAATAACTAGACTATGGTGTTTATCTGGGTTATAGTTTTTTGTGTGCATGAGGAAGAGATATATAAGGAAAATGACGAGCAAATGTGGGGAAAAATATTTAGCGGCCAAGCTCTGTAGGTGTAGGCAATAGGGATGCTCATATTGACCGTTTAACAGTTAACCGAAAGTAAAAAAATGGACAGATTAATTCTATCACTTTAACGTTTTTTAACATTTTAACCCAGACTTGCAAAATATGCTACGCGGTATTAAAATACAGCAGTAGTACAAGTACAATGCAATATCACTTGCAAAGCAAACATCCACAAGCATCGAGTGATGAAGGGCAACAAACTTTGCCCTCCATGTTATCAGGGGGAAGATGCAATGCATGGCGATCTGAGGAGATAATGCAGATAATCTGTTCAATGAAATAAAAGACACTTTGCCCATAAGTGTCGTCTGTGGTGAAGGTTTTCAAGAGCTAGTGGGCTATATTTAGTCCAATTACGAAACCCATCAAGATGTACTATTACCCGAAGAATTGAAGCCCGTTTTTAGCAAAAAAAAAAAAAAATAGCTTAAATCATAACTTTCAAAGCACAAAATTCGTGACCCTTACAACAGAAAGCAAATGAAAGGTGCTTCCCGAAGCTGGCCACTCTAGCGAGGCGTTATCTTTGTATTCACGGGACATCTGTGCCATCGGAGAGGGTGTTTACTGCCACGGGTCTAACTGTCAACAGGCTGCGCTCCAGACTAACCCCACATCATGTAGACATGTTACTTTAAAAAAATATATATATATGGTGTGGATTGAGGTAGGCCTGCTATTTTTATTTGACGAAAAAACTTACTCTGATGGAATTATTTTTTTTTTTTAAACGGATTCAGTGTTTTCTTTTTGTCACCTTAATTTGTTAATAATTTAAGTAAAAAAATAAATAATAATAATTAGTGTAGGCCTATTTTTATTTCTATTATTTGATTCTGTTTTACTCTGTTGTCACTGTCAGAAATGCTGCAGATGTGTGATTTTTTTATTTATTTTTATGCTGATGTTAGCACGTTAAAATAAATTACAATAAACAAACAAAATGGTTTGTATTTTTAATGGGTCACAGACACTCGTTAGTTCCCTTTCGAAGGGAACTCGACACTACGTCATTGACGCAGTGTCTCGTTCCCTGTTCTCAGGGAACATAGTTTACAGTCGTAACCTGAGACGTTTTATTTTTATTTAATGCCAATTCAATATTATAATCTTATCAGTTAATGGTTAATACTTGGATAACGATCGCCGGTTGTCGGTCGTGAAAATTAACCGAAATGACCATCCCTAGTAAGCACATATTGTTTATAAGTTTTCTACTTCCGTTTTCACCATTTCTGGATGGGAGTCTATGGCAGCCCCTAGAACTGTAACTGTATGGATTTCTTCTATATTTTGCCTTTTAGTGTTCAATGTTACTTTTCAGATATACCTTAATGAAGTCATTGGCGTAAACACCATGTCAACAATGTTTTTTGCATCCTGCACTAAACTTTATAGCAGTGCCTCCATCCTAGAGGCCCCAATTTGGATGTCTTCATTTTCAGGCGCACCCAATTTAGGTCTTGCACTCCCTTCTTATGAGCTGATGAGTTGAATCAGGTGTGTCAGATGAGGGTGACAAACAAACTGTATTGTGGTTGGGGGTCCAACAAGTTTGGGAAACACTGCTTTATTCAGTAGGTATCATTGTCATAATGTCCACATAAATATTGACAACCAACTATTCAAAAGTTATAAAATGTAATTGCTGCTGGCATCTATGTTTAATATTCTATTATTTTACTATTAATAGCAAAGATCTTTATAGCAGGGTAAGATCTCATCTCTATCCTGTCTCCTGCATTCCTTATTGTTATACCTAATTACATATAGCAATTATCTCCATTCTGCATGTATTTTTTGATCCAAATAACTTCTGGCTAATTTCCTCAAGCTCATTTCACCGAAACCTAATTTTAACATGTTTTGTTCAGATTTTATTTTTTAATACAGGACCAGTTTGTTCTTTTATTCATACATAATGGATTTTATAAGGATTAGATAACATCAGATTATGTCAGTTTACTAGCAAGGAACATAATTTCAAAAATTCATGCATGACTGCAATATGGCAATCTCCCTCAAGGCATTCAGACATTATTTTGCTGCAGTGCCAGAAATCAGATGCTACAATAAGTGTCTGATTAGAAATTGTAAAGCTTGTGTATAGAGTAAATTCAAGTACAATGGCACAGTTTCTAAGATGAATGTGATAGGTAAACACAAATATATATATAGATATATATATATTTTTTATTATTATTTTTTTTATTGTGTGAATATTTTCACAACAATTCGTATATAAATATAAACTAATTTAATGTGTATTTAATTTGTGTATTTTGTTTATCATATTGAGTTTTTAATTAGTTTTATAGCTGTTTAATAATGTTGTATTGTTTTACTTCATTATCTACTAATTTGAGTTTTCAAAAGAGATGTCTCTCTTTCTTTTTCTGTTTACTCTTGTATTAATTTCAGTAATATTAACATGCAGAGTAACTGTCTGCTCTTGTAACTGTCATATCCTCCACATACACCATTCCAACAAGGACATCTGTAATTCAAAGCTGGAGAAATGCAGCTCCACTTTACAAATCTTATTGGCTTTATTTCTGCAGTGTCACATCGCTACCAATTAAAATTCTGCTCCCGCATGTGTATTGTCTATGTTCAGCCAAGAGTGACTGAGGCAGAGTTTGATAAGAGCTCTCTGTACGCAAAACATCACAGAGGAGCATGATGGGAAAGGTTGAATCAGGACTGTGCTGAACTATGTGCAGTGCTTGAAGTGGAAAAAAATAAAGTGCCGGTACTCACCAAAGGGTATGGGGCATTGTTGGCGGGGAGGGGGTGAGGGGGTCATGGGGGGGATTGGTTGTCTCCCTATGTAGTTTGGTTTGGGGGAATGGGGGAAGGGGGGAAGGGCCAAACTATTGGCCAAAAGTGCAATGGGAAGTCAAACTATATTTTCTTATAATATATTTTTCCTAATATCTGTATTAGCGGAACACATTTTACACATGGGGAAAACCAATTGTTTAGTCGTAATTCAAGAAGGTCCATATTCTCCAAAGATCTTTCTAACTTGTGCTCGGCCTTAAAACTAACATAGTACTTGTAATTGTTTAACTATAGCATTTGTTACTATAAGGATTTAATTACAAGTAAGAATATTGTTGGCTCCTCATTAATATTGCTTAGGCCAATATTAACTTTTTTCTTTCTTTTTTTATCTATAGCATTTGTTATGAAAAATAGCAACCTACGCATTTAGAAACTATAGCTACAACATGCCACAGTTGTAATATAAATCTTTAGTAAAAAATCTATTCCCTTAACAATTATCTACTATAAATTCTACAACAACTCAAAATTTACCACAATAAATTCAATTAAAAAAGCTTTCTGATTTATGTTGGTGCAGGATGATGTTTTCCCTTTTTTTCTTTTTAGTGGCTGTTTTAGATCATGTTCTCTGTAACGTTTTACTATATTCTCATAAAAATCAAATGGGTTGCACATTTTATCATCAGCATCACGATAGGAACAGTTTGCACAAGTCTTATCATTCTTGGAGCGCGCTGGTGAACGCATCTTTGGTGTGTCCAAATTAAACAATTGGTCTTCAGTCACAGTCATATTGTGCAGATAATTGATCCTTTCAGTTCGTACTACTTATAAAAGCCCAGAACGCACAATGTGTACAATGAATTAATTGCCTGAAAAAGTGAGGGTACGCTTCTGATAAAAAATATATAATTCAAATATATGCTTACCGGTCCACTTCGAGCACTGCCTATGTGTCATAAATGTAAAACATTAAGGTCAGAAACGTTTCTACTCAAATGCAGATTTGAATGCTGACATATTGTATGCATGCGGTCCCTTTGTACATGGTAGCAGCAAACCTTAGCACATAGCTACAGGATAAACATGTTGACAGTTTATAGGAATGTGATTCAGCAAGATTATTCTCTCAGGACCCCTCAAGGTTGTGTAGTTTGTGTGCACTAACATTGAAGAGGTCTCAGACATGAACTTGGGATGTCGACTCAAGGACATGTTAGCCGGAGTAGCATGAACATCCAAACTATAAAACATACATCACAAGACACATTGCAAGAGAGTGCCTTTTGCCAAAGCCCTGGAGGATGCAACCCCCCTGGTAGAATGAGCCCTAAGTCCTAGAGGCGAAGCTTGTCCATGCCTCATAGGCTAGGGCAATGGCATCCCTCACCCAATGTGACATTGTTTGCTTGTGCCGTTGTACATTGTGCCGCTGTCCCCCCCCGGTTGCAGTCCCCATAGCAAATGAAAAGTTGTTCTGAATTATGCCACTGGCTAGTGCGGTGGACGTAAACCTGAAGAGCACGGACTGGACACAGTCTATGAGATCTCTCCTGCTCTGGCGTTGTGGACGGCAGAGGACAGAAGGCTTCAATAATGACCGGATGCACAGTAGAAAATTTTACTTTAGGAAGGTGGAAGGCAAAAAGCCTTCACCAATCCAGGGGCAAAGCTGGGTGGCTAGATCGGCAGAGCCTGCAAATCCCCAATCTTTAGCTCGACAGGAGCTGACTCCAGTGGCTCAAAAGGGGTCTCGACCAGCTTCACTTTGATGGAAGGCCTCAGCTACCTAGCTCCACAAATGAAGCGGGCGATCAGAGGGTGTTTCCCCATTGGAGCCCCGTCGATCAGGACGTGACAAGCTGATATGGTGGTGACCAATACCCTGAGAGTAGCGGGACATGTGCCTGTTGACAACTTTTCCTGCAGAAACTCCAGCGCTGAAACAATCTGGCAGTACACTACCTTTCAAAGACACGACATTTAAGGGCATACATTCTTCTAGTGGATTGGGCCATGGCACAATAGTCTGTACTACATCAACTGGAATTCCAGCATCTCTTAGCTGGTCCCCTTCAGAGGCTAAACGTGAAGGTTCCAAAGCTCATGCCGGGGATGAAATATTGTCCTCTGGGCCTGAGACAGAAGGTCCCTCCTGATTGGAATCGCCCAAGATGAGCCGTTGAGGAAGGATATTAGATCTCAGAACCAAACTCTGGTCGGCCAACAAGTTGCTACCAATAAAGGGAAGACCCTTGTTGACAGACCTTGGCCAGGACTCCCGGGAACAGTGCGATCGGTGGAAACATAAGACGCATTCTTAGCCATCCATGGGCCATGGCGTCCAGACCCAGGGGGGCTGGGTGATTCAGAGAGAAGTAGAGGGGGCATTGTGCCCACCTCTGGCTACCTCAGGGAGAGTTCAACATTCATATGCCCAGGAATGTAAATCGCCCTGAGGGATAGGAACTTGTCCTGAGCCCAAAGCAGATCCTGCCACGCTAGCCTGATGCCACGAATGCAGTCCACCTTGGCGATTTATGTAGATGACCACCGTAGTATTGTCCACCCGCACAAGGCCATGGTAGCCCCTTAGCTGCTGGAGGAAGTACTTCAGGGCTAAAATACAGCCATCAATTTGAGGCAATTGATGTACCAATCGAGATGATGACCTCTCTAGATCTCTTGGGCTGATGGCCATCTAAGACCACACCCTAGTCTGTACGGAAAGCGTCTGTCATTAGCATCTTGCGACAACAACACATGCCTAGAGTGGGGTCCATGTGGAGTCTGGTTTATTCAATGACGTTGAGCTCCCAGGGGAGAGATAGCCCGCAGGCATTTCTTCCACCTGAGGCATCATCATATAAGCATGTGCCCATGCGCTCACGATAGTCGAATAAGTCGACATCGAGAACACAAAGACACGCAATGAATATGGTTTCCCTCATGAACCATTTAACTCCTCATGGAGGTCCTCGAAAAAGGTGAGAGACCGTCGCTCTGGCCCGTCCCCTTGGCCACTAGACAGAAATCTGTCTTCTAAATTTGAGCGCTTGTGGGTCTCTTGTTCTTTTGGCCAGTCTAGCTGTAACCTGGCCACTGCACGATTCACCACTTCGATTAAGGGACAGACGTTGAGCAGTGAGAACAGCTCGCAGTGCTCACACTCGCCATGCTCGTACACAAGGGCAGCATGCTTTTCCCTCAAGCACCCCAAAGCAGAACTCATGTGTATTGTAATCAGGGATGGGATGTGAACACGAGGTAAGGATCTCCTGATTGTTTGCAACATGATGTTCTCTTTACTTTTTTTTTGCACAAAATGGCGCCCCTTGTGGCAATGCTGAGAATGCAACATATTGAATGGTGTTTTGACACATACTATTCAATGTACTTATTGTGTACAAGTTGTAATGGAAAACCCTTTTGCTGCTATTAGGGTGGGATGTGGGTAAGGTTAGGGACAAGTTTCATGGTATGGTTGGGTTTAAGGCTGGGTTAAGGTGTCAGGTAAGGGTCAATAGTGTATTTATAGATGTAATTACAGAAATTGTAATTACATTAAATGTAATTAAAGGACTTAATATAAAGTTGGTTTGCTGTTCTGTGTCCTCTTTTCTATTTTATCATATATTTTAAAAGAAAATTGAAGATCCCACCCCAATAATTGAAGAAATAGATGACTTTTACCCTTACTTCTGCATTTATTTCCCATGACCTTGCAGTAGCACTTCGGGGTAATTTGTAGTTCCTTTAAAGCATTGCCATACTCTGAAGATAGAGAGCCTAATTAAAAGTTCTTCATTAGCTATAAAAATCCACTGGCGGAATATGGCTTTAAAAAGTTAAAAGCTCATTCAGATGAAGTACTGCTTTTCTTTAGTACACCATAAAAGATCTCCATGATTTCCCTTTTCATTGTTGTCTCAGTGTCAATGGTGAAACGCATTGTTTTTACCTTTTAATGAATGCATTTTGTACTGAAAGTAATTGTGTGCATGTAATAGCACAGGCAAATAAAGGAGTAGATCTGAGTCATGAGTGAAACAATTTTTTTCTTTAAATTCACATTTCCAGACAGCATCTAACAGTGTGTTCCTGACGTGGTAGCTTACATAACTTGCAAATAGGCTTGCATCTACGCACAACGGCTCTTTGTCCATCTTGCAAAAGGAAAGGTGCAAAATCTACAAATTTGTTTTCCATCTTCACCATATGAAACCTTCTTTGCCCTGCATTGATGGTGGCAATATACACGGTAGAAAGTAACAGAGGGAATACATTGCTTTGTTGGTGAGTGAATGTATGTGTGCACTTGATTATGAATCAGCTGGGATATATACTGCCTGCCAAGTTGAGTGGGAGGCTGTTTATTTTCCACCCGCTCATCAGATTTCTTTTAAATAAAGAAAAGTACTGTGATCATTTTGAACATATGGCTATATCCCTCAAATAACTCAGCTTCAACTGTCATTTAAGAAATAGTTCGCCCAAAAATGAAAATTTTGTGATAATTTCTCTCATGATGTCATTTACTCTCATCTACCCTCTTGTTGTTCAAAACCCATATAATTGATTTCTTCTTTGGAACAGTTTTGTCAATGAATAAATAATGTTTTAAATTTTCAAAAAAAATTGGGGGTCAATTTTTAATAACATTTTGTGGGAAAAAGTGTTCATTTGAGGGTGTTTACACAGCAACGGTGAAAAAAAAAAAAAAAAGTTTTTCCTTGGCTTTTTAAAAAAGTTTCATGACGTTTTCCTTTCTTTTTAAAAAAGTTTCATGTACAGATGACAACGTTGTCAAAATAATCCTCATTCACATGGATCTGCAAAAAACACTAATAAAACGCTGTATTATTCATGCCAGGCCAGTAGTTGGCGATCTAACTTTGTAAAGAAACACTTAACACCTATAGACTGCACTGAACACGTAATACGCATGCGCATGACATCATCAATTTCACAAATTCACTTTTTTGTAGATTACACAGAGGCGATAATGCTATATTTTTCAAAAACGTGCACTTTCAAACCTGTTTTCAGAATGACCAAAGTGCATGTTGAAATCGGTGTCATGTAAAAGCCCCCCAAAAATGAAGCTATTGTTTTACTTTTGAATCTGTTCAGATTTGTCCACTGACCCTTTCTAGAGGTTACATCTTTAGGGCTCGATGGTGTTTTTAGCCCCCAACGGCGCCTTCCAGGCAGTGAGGGGATGTGTAGGTTTAAGGTTGAGGTTAGGGTTAGCTGGCTAACCCTAACCTAATTCACAAAAAAGTGAATTTGTGAAATTGATGATGTCATGCGCATGCATATTATGTGTTCAGTGCAGTCTAAGGGGTTAAGTGTTTCTTTACAAAGTGACATCGCCAACTACTGGCCTGGCATGAATAATAAACACCATCTTTAGGCCAGTAGTTGGTGACAACTGACTTATAGCATGAGTGAGTCATTTGAATCATTCACTTAACCAATTTGTTAAGCAAACAACAACAACAGCAAAACCATTGAGTAATTCATGACTTTATTCAAGTTTTTATACAATTTAATAAAATGTGTGTACATACATTTCATCTACATAGGGACTCCAAAGAAAGTGTTTAAGCATCCTAAAAAAAATTAAATAAAAAAAAGATTTGTTCACAAACAAGACTCAATTACTTTATGCAGCCTGCAGAAATGGCATACACCATATCTCGCTCAGAAGCTTTACAACATTATTATGGACATTTTATACTTGCATGATATAGTATCTTAGTTTAATATTATTCTACTTTGGATTTAGTGATATGCAAAATACAATAGTTTGATTAAATCTGTTAATCGATCAACTTTTATCACTATCAAAGAAGGGCAAAATAAAAATAAACAAGTCTCTCCCTTACCCTCACGTCATCACCTCAAACACCCCGACAGATAAGGATAAGCCCATTTTTAATCAAATGGAGGTTTTGCTCCAAGAGAGTGAGTGAAAAGAGAGAGGGGTTGTCATTAGTTCCAGCAGTTCATTTTCTGCAGGGTAGCCTAATACCTGTGACAGCTCAGACTGAATCTAAAGCAGGTAGGTGTGTGTGTGCTCTGGGACGAGACACTGAAATCTGAGTTTGGATTAACAGAGAGATTTGGGGACTGGAAAGTGCTTTCCCTAAACAGATAATTAGGAGAAGGATTATGGGGGCAGTGCAGTGTGTGTGTATATGTTGGAAAGAGCATGTAAAGGACATATAGAGGACGTTGATGCGTGAACAGGAGGCGCTGGTAAGCGGAGTGAGTATACCGCCCTAAATTGAGTTTTCACCTGCCTCGTGAATGGAATGGGAATGTTTATTTTCCTCAAAAGAGAGGAAAACAGCAGGAGGCGGAGAAAGGAAAACATGGAGTGTGTGGGTTTGAACATAGATGTCTGATTCTGTCTGTGCGTGTTTGTGTCTAAAGTAAGGAGACTGGCCATGATCGCCTCAAAAAGCTGCACTCTTCCTGTCTTGTAAGTGTCATGTTTTATGCAGGGCTTGTGCCAGCAGTTCACCTGCCCCCTTTTTTCTTAAAATGCCAGAATAGAGTCAGAGCACAGATGTTAGTTGAGTGTTAGGTGAATGTAGCTTGTGTAGCTACATGTAGCTAAAGCTCTTTCGGTCTCTCTGGATGTGAAGATATGTAGACATTTCTTCAAATGGAAGCACCTTTGGCCCTGTTTACTTTTAGATAATTCACTACCCAAAACACACTTTTTACACTCTCACTAGTTTATTTAATTCACACTAAAGTGAAAGGCAGTTTTCTATTCACACCGTATTTGCTCAGACAGTCACCCTTAAAGGGATAGTTCAACCAAAAATTTATATTAGCCCATGATTTACTCACCCTGAAGCCATCCTAGGTGTATATGACATTCATGAGTTATATTAAAAAATGTCCTGTCTTCTCCAAGCTTTATAAAGGGAGTGAAAAGCTGGTGCAAATCTGAAGCCCAAAAAAGTGCATATAAAGTAATCCATATGGTTCCAATAAAGGCCTTCTGAAATGAAGCCATGTGTTTGTGTAAGGAACTTTATAAACTATAATCACTGGCTTCCGACAGACGGCCGTATGGTGGAAGACTAACCCCTGACCCCTACGCACGGGTTCTTTGGCTTGTAACAATAGCATAACCCTTTTTGGTGCTAAATAGAACCCTTTTAATAAGGTTTCATAAAGTTCATAACTGAATATTTAAATGTTTCGGGGGCTTTTACAAGTATCTGTCGGGAGAGCAATTCACTCACGCTGCCATCAGTGTTCGCGCGCCACCGGAAGTTAATTATGTACTTTTTAAATATTGTTTATCCTTATTATTATTTATGAGCCTAACAGTAGATTAATTATAATCAACACCTGCAAGTGTCTTTAAATAAATGTCACATTAGACAAGGAAGTTGTAGGTTGTGTTTGAATAATTACGTAAATTTGGTCAATTAAACGCGATTCTCTCGTATCATTGTTCGATGAAGAATGAGACAGGCCAACGGTCGGTTGAATTTTAAAAGGAAAATTGTCATGCTTCAGGGCAGTGACGAGTACACATGTTGTCCAGTGGTTGTCCAGACACCCTAGGCACAACCTTAAGCAATGTCCCTGAACGGTGATTCAATGTCAACATTGTGACAATGCTGTAACAACCTTCACCACACAACGAAGTTATAGCAACCTTTTGGCCATGTTGTTAAAACTTTAGAAGGTTGGGTACGTTGTGCCAACGTCCTGGGTTATATTTCACAGATGTACTTTATGATTATGTAAATCTGTGTTTTTCTTACACAACCTCATTGAAAATTCCAGGGCAAGTTACCACTGTTTTTCGTCGAACTTTGATCAATCTAATCCGTGTGCGAATGTCTGTGATTGCTGATAATGTATTATACTAATGCATCTCTTCATGTGTGTTTTTTTTTTTTACCTATACCTGAGCTACCGTTTGCGCACCAATCTTTCACATGTTTTCATTACATTTCAACATGGATGGTATCCGATAAAAAAAAATAAAAAAAAAATACAACATTGATAAATAAAGCCAAATCGTGGAAACTGTAAATACTGCCCATTTTAATATCAGTGTCAGGTAAGATACTTGTCTAGATGTCTCTGCTCACTTAAACTTATGCTATTTGAAGTTTATTTAAATAGGGGTTTAATAATAAGTCATTCATTTAAAAAAAAAAAAACTAGTCCCGTCCGAATAGGGCTTTTGTCTGATCTTGTCTGTGTATCCCACTTAGTTACCCTGAGAAGTGTTATTTTGAGTTTGATTTAATTAAAAAGAACTGCTTGCAATTATATCCATTTATTTCCATCCTTGCTGCAACCACCACAGACACATTATTATTAAATCAATTAATGAATTTGCATTTTAAACACAGGACACTTCCCTAATGGAAGGAGCTAAACTTTCCAAATTAAATTCATGCATCTAATGTAATATATTTTTAACATACAGTTAACCTATTACGTTTTTACTATAGCATTTATATAGGTTTTCTGCAAAAATTACAACCATTTTTACTTGATAGAAAGTTTAAATGAACAGACGCACTCTAGAGATGTATGGGCCATTTAACTTGTTTAACTTGTTTTCTCCATCACAGACAAAGAAAAACAGCATAACCCTTCCAGAATCTAATATCATTCAGCTGCATATAATTTCAATGCCCTTACAGTAAAACATGGTAACAGGCTTTTTATTGTAACTGACAAACAGGCTGTTCATAATATCATGTTCCCCTCAGTAAAGCTAGACTGTGTCAGCAAGAGTCGTGCATTTATTATAAGGAGTAAATCAGTGTAATGAATAGGGAAGAAGCTGTGAAATAGGGAATTGTAGAATGCAGTCAGAGAACGTGGTTTTCTCAGCATGTGGATGAATGAAAGTTTATTGGACCCTCTATAAATCCATGTACTTTTTTCCCCCCAGGGCAAAGACTTAGCAATGAGAATGCTGACCAGAGGAATAAAGCAACTCTATAAAGTACAGCCGAGAAGCTTCTTTCTGTCCCTCGTTGTCACTTTTATTGTCTGAAGGCAGGAAAGCGTTGACATTCTGGTTATTGATAAGGCACTGAATGGAAAAATAGAGGTTATTAATGCGCACTTGGCTTCTGTGGAATGTGAAAGTGTCTCTCCTTTCAAGAGAGCCTAACAGACCTGTTTCATCATGGCATGTACATATTTCAAAATTTTTGTATCTGAAAGGCTCCTGGTTTCATCCACTTCCTCTTATTTCAGCTGTACAAAAACTGTCCATTATGTTGCTTGATATTGCAAACTGTTGTTTGTTATCGTAATCATAAACACTCTGGTTTGAAGCGCAAATTATTTGATAATTTACTACCTTTTGTTATTCTTCCAGTTATTAACTATAGGCTAATGAATCGGAAGTGTCCACACAATCACAAAAATTACTTCTGTGTTGCTAAATAAGGTGAATAAGTGCACCGTAGGACATCATAAAATTAGTTCATACAACTGTTGATATCTTCTTTGTGTGGGGAATAGACTCATTTTTTAATTGCTGTTCACTAATAATCTTGTGTTAACTAATAATGTGTTAAAAATACTAAAATGTTTCTCTCTCTCTCTCTCTCTCTCTCTCTCTCTCTCTCTCTCTCTCTCTCTCTCTCTCTCTCTCTCTCTCTCTGCTCTCTCTCTCTCTCTCTCTCTCTCTCTCTCTCTCTCTCTCTCTCTCTCTTTGTCCCAACTCCCAACTCCCATCTGCTATCTACCTCTTTTTCTTTGAATCGAACAGAAATCCAGACAAGGGCCTTCAGTTTCTCATCTCTCGTGGTTTCATTCCGGATACACCCATAGGTGTGGCGCACTTCCTGCTCCAGAGGAAGGGCTGAGCCGACAGATGATCGGCGAGTTTCTCGGCAACAGCAAGAAGCCGTTTAACAGAGATGTGTTAGAGTGAGTATATGAAAATCCTACCATAATCCATAGCTCAAGAAAAAGATCAATGAGAATCTGTAGCTGTGTGCAAAATATATCGTAAAAGAGAGAATATTTACACTTTTAAATGGAAGCAATTGTTTTTTTTCTCTGTGGATTTTGGAGAGTCGTGGCATTTTTTTAATGAGATCTCCCTTGGCTGCTGAGCTCCCACAGTCAAACTGCAGAGCTTTGCACTTGGAAATTATGCTCTCTTGAGACCTCTTAGCAGATTCTCTCTCTCTCTCTCTCTGTGTGTGTGTGTGTGTGTGCAGTGCAGTGCAGTATATATGAGGTTTCTGAAGTGATGATCTTCTAGCCCCAAATTAGTAAATACATATTTTCTTATATTAGGCCCTGTGTAAACTTAAAGGTGCTGTATGTAAGTTTTTGACTGTACTAAAGCATAAAAATACCATAATATGTTTGCAGATATTTAGGAAACATGCTGAGTGCACATATACTTGTTTCTCTGAAAAAATAAATGGAAACACAGCCGTTTATTTTCTTTGAAATGTGCGTTCTGTGTTGGAATGTTTGTTTTTGTTTTGGTCTGTGTGATCTCGCCCACTGCCAGTTCACCCAATAGTATTTCGACACCCCGGGATGCCAATTGGCGGAAAACACAGCATATTGCAGCCATGGAAGCCAGCTAACAAACTGGGTCAGAGATCGCAGATTCTACCCGACCTAAAAAGCCTCCACATCTAAAAATCTCTATGAACGGGAGCATATTAAAACGTGATATCAACACTGTTGTGCCTGAACGTGTTCATATTTTGGGCAAACGTGAACTGAACGTACTGTATTACTGCCTGATGAACGTTACTGTGAACTCGTTCATTCTGGTGTCTGTGAACGCCACGCTCTCTCAGTTTAACTTCGTTCAGTAGGATGCCAGATTTCTATAGAGCCTTCCAGGCGAAAACCCACTAAAACACACCGTAAACAGGCCTTAATATGTAGCGGAAAAAACACCCAATCTGGCAACACCAGCCACCAGTGTCGCACCGCCGCATGCGTAATCAAAACAAAAAGCAGCATGTAGGCGACATCGCGGCGTCCCGACGGGCTTGCAGACCTCTAGCGGGGGGTCAGGAGGCTTTTGTCTAGGCACTGGAAGGTGGCAGCACTAGTGCCGTTTTAATAGGGATCCCAATCAGTTGACACGTCGACTACGCAGAACGTGAGCGACAGAAAGGGAACGCCTTGGTTACGTATGTAACCCTCATTCCCTGAAGGAGGGAGCGGAGACGTAGTCCCGTCGCCACTACTGCTGGTCCGCCACTGACTCCGGGCTCTGCTCGACTCCTCAGCGAAAAACAAGTGGTGCGTGCATCCGCTTCCGTGTTTATACCCGCGCTGCTGGGCGGAGCTCGAGATGCAAATATCGCACGCCAATGTGCATTGGCTCGTTTTATCAATACTCAAAGATGACAGGCTCCCTAAGCGTGATCCCAATCAGTCAACACGTCGACTTTGTCTCCGTTCCCTCCTTCAGGGAACGAGGGTACATACGTAACTGAGACGTTTCCCTTTCAGACGCTACATTTATGGGAGGAGAGTTTTTAAATGAAATAATACTTAATCAGTGACCATTAAAATACCTGTAATGTAAGATCATAATATTGCATTTAATTCAAGAAGTCAATAAGAATGTTACATTTGGAAGTAAAGAAATAACTTCACCTTGATAGATTTTTGGAGCATTTGGGAGCTTTATTATTTTCCCATGGAACCCTGGAAAGGTCTTTTTCAAATACTCCCCAGAAAGCTTTGCAATGCTCTGGTAATCCATCAATCCCTGGTTCTTATAATCTTTTTTTCTTTTCTTGGCCAATATCTCCCCGAAAGGATTTTTTTTTTTTGTTTGTTTTTTTTTAAAGGTCAAGGTAGGCTTAGTATTAAAATGTCAGTAGAAGAAAATTGTTTTATTTTTATTTTTTTAGTGTGAGTGATGATCAGAGGAAAAAAAGAGTTACAGTAATAAGAAATATACAGTGCTGGTCAGAATTATTTGCCCCCTTGGTAAATATGATCACAAATGGCTGTAAAAAATAAATCTGTATTGTTTTTCCTTTTGATTTTTTAAATCTAACCTTTTATTGAAGTAAAATAATTGAAAGTGGGGGGAAAAAATCACATTATGAAATAAATGTTTTTCTCCAAAACACATTGGGAACAATTATTTGCCCCCTTTTATTAAATACTTTTTGCAACCTCCTTTTTCCAAGATAACAGCTCCGAGTCTTCCTCCATACAGAATCTCTCCAAATCCTTCAGATTCCCAGATCCATGTTGACGCTTCTTCTCTTCAGTTCAGCCCACTCATATTCCAACCCAATATTAAGTGTTTGCTGCCAAAAAAGCTAATGTTTTTGTTTCATCTGACCATAGACCATTTGAAAAGTAACTGACACTGCTGGAACTTCAAACGGGACGGGTTCTATGGTCAGATGAAACATTTTTGGCAGCAAACACTTAAGATGGGTTTGGTTCATACAGGGATAAAAAAGTACCCCATGTGTAAAATAAATACTCTGCTGTATCTTTAATGCTGTGGGCCTAATTTTCTGCCAGAGGTCCTGGACATCTTGTTCAGATACATGGCATCATGGATTCGATCAAATACCAACAGTTAAAAAATCTAAACCTGACAACCTCTTCAAAATCTTATAATGGGCCATGTTTGGATCTTCCAACAGGACAGTAATCCAAAAACAAGCATCTAAATCAAAACAAAAATGTGTCTCTGAGCGCAAAACCAAGCATCTGCAATGGCCATCCCAGTCCCTGACCTGAACCCTATAGAAAATGAGTGGGCTGAACTGAAGAGAAGAAGCACCAACATGGATCTGAGAATCTGAAGGATCTGGAGAGATTCTGTATGGAGGAATAGTCTCTGATCTCTTGTCAGGTGTTCTCCAAACTCATCAGGCATTATAGGAGAAGACTTAGAGCTGTTATCTTGGCAAAAGGAGATTGCAAAATTTCAATTCTTTAACTTCAATGAAAGGTTAGATGTTATATATATGTGTGTGTGTGTGTGTGTGTGTGTGTGTGTGTGTGTGTGTGTGTGTGTGTGTGTGTGTGTGTATCTATACCACACATCGAATGTATTTTGTATACCTCATTGGTTTCATAGCTGAATAGTGCATACTCTTCCACTACAAACCTACAGGATTTACCTATTTTTAATTAATTTAAATATATGTAATACATTCCATCTCAATACACATTTACACGTAAGTACCCTGGGAGCCGGGACATACAAAGTAAAACAGGGTGTTTGAAAAATACATTGGTATTAGAAAACAGCAGAGAAAAAGCCAGATCCAAGTGAGCACTTATTTTAAATTACATCTTGTAGACTAGCATTTTAACTTGACAGTTTTTGCTCCTTATCTAATCGCTGTTGTATATTTCTTCAGTCCATGTATTTGCTTGGCAGCAGTTTCAGGCTGCTTTCCCAATGTGTGTTTTTTTGCAAACTCCTTTGGGTCTGGGGCAAATCTCCCTAATTCCCTAGCAGTCTTTCTCTTTGTTGTATCTGTAAAAAAAATGCATTTATCACCTTCGGTAGGCTGCAATAGGCAAAATTTGACAAAAGTGCAGGCTAAATATAGCTTTCATGCACAACAAAAAATATTCTGGAGTTAATAAAGCCTAAAATCGAAGTTCTGCCGTGTTACTAACTAATTTGGTGGTAAAAAAAAATGGAGCACTTGGTATTTACTAATACAAAATCTGTAATTAGAGAGTATTAACAACAATACGGGTTTCATGCACTGTCCTTGGCTGGACAACATTAGTATCTCTAATAATCCATCTTCAACCAAACATTAATGTATAGTTAGGCATAAATAAGTAATGTTTCAGCTCACTTAATCACAGATCTGCTATACCTACCACTTTAAGATATGAGATAATGACATGCAACACAACAAATTAAAAACTTCTGCTAGAATATGATGAATATTTCATGCTGATATTATAAATGGACATTCATATTTTCATTACCCTCAGTCCAGTGCAAGCTTATTGAGAGTTCTGCATAGAAGCTGTCGTGCTGTTTGTTTGCGGTGTAGACATGCTGCCGTTGAATATTAAAACAAATGCCTTTGCTATTAAAATGGCCTCAGAACACATACAAAAGGGAAAGAAAAACACCTAATGCTTTCAAAGAAGCATGAAATTAACCATCAATCTGGATTCCTTCTTGGGATCTCCTGACTTGACCTGTCCTTTAACCCCTACCATTTTCCAGCAGACAAGCTTTGTTCTTCTGTGGCTCACTCTTTATTTGGACTGGCAGAGCAATTATTCGCAATATCCCCACATTAAAACAGAGCAAACACTTCATGTTTGCATGAACCTCTCTCTAGAGGGAGAGAAACAATATTGAGAGTAGATGCCGTAGCTCATTTACAAGGTCATGCAAAGCAAGGCTCATTCCCTTTATTACTAAGTAAGTTATTTAAGTGCCTATATGAAAAGATGAGAGTTGTGCACAAAAAAAAGTAAAAAAAACTCAAATATGTTTATTTAAGTTTTAGGTTATTGGGGGGGATATGAGGGCTTGGGAGGTAAATGTGAGGGAATGGTCAACAGTGTAACTACAGAGTATTTACAGATTTTAAATAATATTTTAACAGTGCAGTGTGATCCAGTGAGAAGCGTTCAAGTTTGGCGCAGATGTCTTCCATACAAACTACAAATGTCTCAGATTTTTTTTTATTTAAAGCCAGATGAAACAGAGTGGACATTCTCAACAACACTGACTCAAAAAAAACAAAACTTTGTGCAACAACAGTTCTTTTTCGTTCTTTTTTTATTGAAAAGCAATTCAATTCTTTTCAATCCACAAATCACCAACATTTACCATGGATTTACTTTAGTAACACAAAATCTAATTTTGCTATATGTAGACATGTATTAAATGTATTAAAGGAGTAATGAAACATATACATTTCAGACCCCTGATGTACACAATAAGTGCACTGGGTTACACTTTATTTTACAGTGTCCTTGTTACATTTGTTACATGTACTTACCATAATAATAACAACAGTAAATTAGGCATAATTACATGCAACAAATCTTCAACCAATTCTAATCCTACCCTAACCCTATAGTAAGTACATGTAGTTAATTAATATTACTCAGTGCTTAAATATATAAGTACACTGTAACAACAACACTTTAAATAAAGTGTAACCGTGCACTATCAAATGATTAATTTAAAAGTTAGCACATAATAGTTAAAGACACTTCAAATAAAATGGGAACAGCAGGATTTTCACAGTGATTTTGTATATAGTCCTGTTCTACAAGTATGTAATGTGCTGTTCTTACTATAACTAGGAGGTACAGTATTAACCCTGAACCTAACCTTAACCCATATTGTCCAAATGGCTCCTTATATTACTCAGTACATTCTTGTGTAAGTACGCTGTAATTACACTGTGATTGCACATTCTGTAAAAAAAAATGCAACTATAAAAGTGTATGGTGATCAGGTGTGGTCAAGCTAAAAAAATTGATCATGAAAGTAGTCTATACAACTAACGTCTTCCAAAGCTATACAAAAATAAATAAATAAAATAAAACACTTTGCACGAGCTGCAGACTGGGATATAAGTGGAAGCTGGGACATTCTGCTACTGTAAAATTCAACATGAAAGTGAATAATTTTCATTTCAAACTTTTCCTTTCTCACTTTGTTTAGATAGTAGATTTTGGGGAAATACTCAAGTAAAAAGATAAAGAGACCAAACAAAAAGTCACAGCTAATTGGGAATTGAGAGAAGGAAAAAAAAACTATTTTCTATTCATTTTCTATTTTCAATATTCATTGCATATAAGCAATGTCCCTTTCAAGGAAAATCTGTTCACTTGGCGGCCATGTTTGCAACACTTTCTGGCTGTATTTCGGGCATCCTAGACCAAGCCCTATCTATTTGAATGGGGGAATCCTGAAATCTCAAAAACTTAGCATATTTCAAATCATCAAGAAAATCTGACATGACCAGTCCCATAAATATGGTTTCTTATACTCAAATAGCGTTAAAAAAACATATTTTTCAGGCTAGACCAGCCAATGCGCGTGTGCAGTTCTAAGCGTGAGTCTCAGGTTTCTATGGGAACCGGAGCTTCCAACAGCAGCTGCAGTGACGCAATGACTTTACCAATCAGAGATTGGCTCTTTTATGTAGAAGGCGGGACATAATTCCATCATATTGTGTGTTGCAGTTTCTCATATTCATAAGTAGTAGGAGTGCACCGTCTTTGTATATCTATAGTCTTTGTTATAAGTTTGCCTTGGTAGCAATGTGACTTCCTGCTGCAACAGCTCCCCAAGTGTTTTGTTTTTGTATAAAATACTTAGATTGTAGATGTGCATTTTCTTGCTTTTTCTGGACTTTGGAATACCTTTTTTGACAATGGACTGCAAGACCTGCATGGAAGAATTTATTGAGTATATGGGAAAGCAAATTGTAATCAGGTACAGACACCAGGGCCGGCCCGCGGCATAGGCGGTATAGGCAAATGCTAGGGGCGCCACTCATCCATAGGGGCGCCAGAATGAGTGAACGAGTGAATATTTTTTTTTTTTTTTTTTTTAAAATTTAAAAAAAAAATATATAATACTATTTTAAAACCATTAATTCGAAATACTACAAAAAAAAAAAAATAATAAAGTCCGGCTCACCAATCGCCCCCCGCCCATCGAGTGCTTGAAGTGCGTCAGAAACAGAGCGCGCGCGCGATCAGTTGTTGGTAATTTGTTGTGTAGCGTGCGCGACTCCGCATCCAATGTAGACAGCACTGCTTTTGTTTACACACAGCTCGTAGAAACGGGCCTGACAGCTCGCGCCAGTTCTAGACGCGGTGAAAGTTTCCTGATTGTGACGGAAGGCCGAATTTACATGACACATTATAAATGAGCATAGTCTGCGATAGATACAGTGCCAAAAAGAAGAGAAGAGGATAAAAGGGGATAAAGACAGAGGTAAAGTGATGTAGTGAATGAACAATTTATGGCATAGGAGTAAGATACTATAATTTCATGGCAGTTATTTTTACCTTAAACTTAATGTTAGCAGTTGTTCTGAGTTCTCCAGAGTCCCCAGACTGTGTGGTTTTGTAACAATCATGTCAGTTTTAAGACGCATTTTTTATTATCACTTTTTTATTAATGTTTTACTCTACAGTTGTGCAGTTGTGGGGATACAGTACAGGCCAAAAGTTTGGAAACATTACTATTTTCAATGTTTTTGAAAAAAGTTTCTTCTGCTCATCAAGCCTGCATTTATTTGATCAAAAATACAGAAAAAATAATAAATATTGTGATATATTATTACAATTTAAAATAATTGGTTTTCAATTTATTATACTTTAAATTATCATTTATTTCTATGATGCAAAGCTGAATTTTCAGGATCATTACTCCAGTCTATAACATGATCCTTTAGAAATCATTCTAATATGATGATTCATTATCAAAGTTGGAAACAGTGCTGCTGCTTAATAATTTTTCATAACCTGTGATACTTTATATATATAATATGCTAAATCATGAACACAATGACGGGGTGAAATGGGCTGTGATGCATGGGGCGCCAGGTAAAATCTTGCCTAGGGCAGCAAATTGGTCAGGGCCGGCCCTGCAGTACACTGTTGGTTAGGTTACTAGAATAGGTGGGCTTTTCAAGTAGATTTCAAGTTATCTTGTCTACTTTCTAGAAAGATAGTTCCCAGAAATACACCTGACGCAGTTGACAGATTTCATACACCCTGTCCAAAAAGAAGCTCCACCGAGAGCAGCAAGACAATTTATGATTGATGCTTGTCATGTTATTAAAAATGACCCCAGTGAGATCTTGGGTAGAAGCCAAGGCAGACTGTGCAACCTCAACAATCTTTTGTCAAAGATGTCACTGTGTCAAACTGGATTGCGTTTCCCAAAAGCATTGTAAGCCTAAGTAGATCGTAAAATGATTGCACGAATCATTTTAGACTTCCGGGCCATTTCCCAAAAACCATCTTAATTTAAGTAGCAATTGAAAATCTTTGTCTAACTACGAGTTCTCTGAAGTAATCGTAAATCCCTAAGTGCATCGTAAGGAGACAGAGTAATGAGGTCACATGCAGGACAACCGGCAAATTGCACCTAAACTTTACTCCTGTCCAATTTGACTTCAAAGGGCACCTATTATGCAAAATTAACTTTTACATGGTGTTTGAACATAAATGTGTGTTGGCAGAGTGTGTACACAACCATCCTATAATGATAAAATCCACCCAGTGCTTTTTTGCAGTGTCTCAGAACAAGCTGTTTTCAGATTCTGGGCAGTGTGACGTACTTTTGCACAAGCCCCTCCCACGACTGTTGACTGAAACTGCAGTTTTAGCATAGACCCGCCCTGAGTGAGCTGTACACAGTCCGCCATTGTTTTGACGCCGGAGCAGCTGTACACAAGAATGTCTTCTAAGCGATTGAGGTGTTTTGTTATAAGATGCAAGAATAAACATAGCAGTCGTCATTTACTCTCGTTGTTACTCGAGGATGGATCTGTACGAACTGTTCGTGATCCAGCTTACAGTCTCCGGATCGATACTGGTCATGGCAGTAATGAAAGGGAGAGCGCGCACTTTATTACATTTCATAGGACTTGTTTTATGGATACAAAGTTTACCAGTTTATTAAGCATCCCCTGAAAAGGTGTGTGTATGTATTTGTGTTTTGTGTAATTCGCTGTCTATGTTGATGATAATGAAAGGGAGAGAGTGAGTTTATGGATAAGACTTTAATGCACACTTCTTATACTGTGTTTATTCAGCTCTTACCGTGATTTTCTGGAGTAAAACTGACGATTAAACCATCAGAATATTTTTGGCCATCATTCGGACGGGGTCTGCTACAGCAAGCTTGTATTAATAGTGGATAAAAGCAGATGACAAATAAGTTATAACCGTAATTAAACTAAACTGTATCTGTTCTATCTCCATACAGCATATATTCTCTGCCTCTGTAGGCATTATTGTCCGACTCCGGGTCTAAATGAACACCGCTACTGAGAATTTCTGTTTTGATATTATCATTCCGTGAGATGAGATTGTCCTGCCACTGAGCGCGAGCTTGTGAGGCTCCGGCCTCTGTGCCGGCAGTAGCAGCTCATTTGCTGTGTTTTTCTCAGCCCCAAAAAGTGACAATTTAAACATGCTGTAAAAAATTATCTGTTGCATATTTTGAGCTAAAACTTCACATACACACTCTGGGGACATCAGAGACTTATTTTACATCTTGTGAAAAGGAATATTTTAATACTTTAATATCGTTTTTGTTTATTTGTTTATTAGTTTTTTAACTTGTTTTTTGTTTGCTTAAATTAATTTAACATAATTCAATAAAGAAATAATAATGAATAAAAAAGTAAAAAATATTACTGCATAAATCAATTAAGGAATGAAAAAGTACACTGCTGTATATGGACATTTCAAGGAGAGTAGGCCTACAAATGTTATATTTAACAGGGAAATGGCTAGTGTGCTTTAAAGACTGGGGAAAAACGTGTCAATGACATGTTGGCATGCACGAAACTCAGCCATGTATTGAACATGTGTTGGTTGTTCATCACAATGTCTCCTGCCATCTTCGTTCTCTTCCTCCACCTCTTCGTCTTCCTCCCTGACGCCCAAGGGCACTCTCGCACGTACTGCAATGTTGTGCAACAATGATATTACAGCACAGCACTTTTGTGGCGCACAGAGAAGACACCCACTGGACTTCTGAAAAGCCAGAAAACGTAGCTCCCACCTCCCTAAAGTGCGCTTCACAATACTTTGGGCAATACGGTGAGCCTCATTGAAATCTGCTTCCCTGTTATTGGCAGGATTATACAGGGTGAACAGATAATGTTCAGTGGAGATCCGCTGTCCCCAAGCAGCCTCCACTGTCCCTGCGAGTTTTGGGCCTCTTGACCCACAGTTGAGTTGGTAAAGATAAAGGAGTCATGCATGCTTGCTTCCAGGCCACCTTGCCACAATGTCTGTTATCAAATATATATATATATATATATCAAATATATATAAGTCCATCACCAAGTACCTGAAGGAAACTGCCTGTTGCAAAAATCAGCTGAGGCCCAATGACATTGAGAAGTTGGACTATTTCTCCTTGTGGCAGACGGTATCCGTCAATGACGGCCATATCATCAAGCCCATCCAGAGGATTTTGATGCTGCCAAATGAAGGCATTTATAGTAAACTGTATACTCCGTGGTCATCTCTGTCTTTCTCTTTGCCTTTCTCTCACTCTCAATTGAAGAACACGGTTAGTGCAGACATTATTTCCTCTGCAAGACTACTGAAGTGTGAACTTTATTTACTATCCCAAAATTGCTCATAGGAACCATATGATTAAAGGTTTTCAGGCTGTGATAATATTCACATATCACACACTGCCTATCATCTATTCCACTAATTGTAAAAGGCCCTACTTGAAGAAACTAAATCCCTGATTTGAGAAATTGTATTGATTAGCTCTTTCCTAAATTTATTCTCTAATTGTAAGGTTTATAATGGCCAAAGATTGTACTTTTATAAATATATATATACATTTATATAAAGAACAGTGAAGCGCGTGTGCGTAGGCAGACTGTTGAAGACAAAGACGGATAAAGCTCCAATACAAGGTTTAGTATAATAATCCAAACATGTATAAATCCAAACAGGTAGCAGTGCACACACACAAACTGAAATGAGACCGGATAACTGAAGAGAAACACACATGAAATGAAATGCCAAAGATAACGAGGTGGACACACCTGAACAGAATGACAAATCATAGGTAACCTTGACAACAAAGGGTAGTGGGAGCTGAAATGAAAGAAAACTAATGAATACCAACTAAAAGTCCATTAAACGAAACTAAGACAAGAAAACTGAATGTTGGTTACATAACGCCCCTTCCCGGTAGGCGAGACCTCGCCCCGTAACAAAAAGGATGAGGGTGGGTGGGTGGCGGCTTTGGAGGCGGACGAGGAGATGGAGAAGGGATGGTAAGAGGAGGCGAAGGGATGATAAACACAGGCAGAGGAAATCAGGGTGGAGTTGATGGTGGCAGCAGCCAGGGAGGAGATCAAGGGGTGAGTGTCTGGGTGCTGCTGACCCAGAGCGCTCCCAGGATGATAGCCAGCGAGTTGATGGAGGTAGGAGCCAGGGTGGCGATTTGGTGGGCGACGTCCTGGCGACGATCAACGGCAAGGTCACATGTTACATGCCACTGAGAGGAGGATGAGGTGACACCACAGGACTGTTGGGAGATGATGACAATTGGGTGGTAAGGGTGGCTGAGACTGGAGGGAAGATAGGAGTTTAGCGAAAAACCCGACAAAAAACAGAGCATTTTCCATGGTAGTTTGGAGAGGTGGCGGGAGAGGGAGGCTGGGCGGGGCTAACAGGACTGAAGACGACAATATACCTTATGGTAAAATTAAGGGATACAGGGAATTCATATCTCCACACCATAACTATCACCATAAGGTTTAGTGTGCTGGAAAGGAATGTCTTGCTGTTCAAGTCCGCTTCCACTTTAGATGGTGTGGCACAAGGGGCTAAAACTTAGGAGCACGTATATAAGGAACTATCCATGATTTGGAGTATTCCCTTAGTACACTTGAACAAGGCATTTAACCCAAGGTTGCTCCAATTGTCTCTGTAATAAGTGCATGCTGCAGCCATGGCTCCAGAGTCTTTTGTAATCGGCCACTGGGAGCTCAGAAATTGTACTAACCAGCTCTTTGGGGATGTTCACTACCTCTTCTCTCTCTCCCCAAACCTGATAATCCCCCAGCTCTGCAAAATCTGTTGCAGTTGTTGTACCTAAGTAAGGGCAGCGCAACACCCATAAGGACCCTAAAACAGTTTCTCAAGTCAAGTCAAGTCCATTCATTTATATAGTGCTTTTAACAATATGAATTGTTTCAAAGCAGCTTTACATTGAACTTCTGCAACCGCTGCGATCTTCTTCTCCTGGATCAGGGATCCTAAGTACTTGAAATTTTTCTGGAGGTGAACGTTCACCGGTGATCCCTCGGTAGTGAGTGCCTTGGTCTTATCGATGTTGATCTTCAGGCTGAGTGGTTCAGCGAATCTGGCAACATCGTATAAGGTGTTGGTTGCCTCGGCTTCCATCCTGGCCAATATGGTGCGTTCATCTACAAACGCCAGGTCGGTTGTGTAGTCGTCGATGCTTTATTGGACTACTCACTTGTCCTTGAATGTTTTTCTCATGATTGAGTCAATCACTGCGTTGAACAAGATTGGGGAGATGACATCTCCTTGACGAACCCCAGTCGAAATCTACTAACTCTACTACTAGCTCAAGAGTTGAATCAGTCATTCACTTTTCACAGTCAACAACTAACTAGTCAGATCATTTCAGACACTGAGTGCACCAGAAGCCAGAGCTGCAGATTCCATCTTCTGCCGAGACGTGGGAATTCATTTGGTGTGACCATCACAGTGCTTGGATATTTTCTAGCTGAATGTATATTGGTTGTACAATCGTGAATTTGATATTGTCCACTATGGTTTTAGACACCACTACAACTGGTAATCCCATCAAATAGAGCACTATATAAGGGTATAGGGGGCTATTTCGGACACAGCCATACACAGTGTTGGGGGGCTCTAGGACCAGTGTTGGAAATCACTTGTGTTAGACCAACTGGGTTTGCTAACAGGTTGCAGTTTATAAAGATTACTGGGTTTCCTGCGGAAACTGGATTCACTCCTTCTCTATTTTTTTCTGATTGATATCATATTGCATACCATAGAGAGTTAACCTGTTGATGTCAAGTTGTACTTCATGATAGCAGATACAGTAATTTGCATGGTGGTTTGAAAAAAGAATCTATACATGAAAAGCCAGAAAAGGCTTGTACAACTGCTATTTAAGTCATCCAAAACACGGTCAACTAGTAGGCCACATGTCTGTGCAGCTTTAGTTGTCTTTAGCTGTTTTCTAATAATTCCAACACTTTGTTGACTGAAAATACAAAAGTGATGAGGATGTCTGTGGAGCTGGAGATGATGCAGATACAACTTGTGATAAATGGTGAAAAAACAGACCTTTCCAGACATTACAGTTTGTAACGACCTCTGGGCATCACTTGATTGGTAACAGCGACATTTGCATTAATTTCATAGGCAAACACTCCAGATAAAAGCAGACCATCTTAGATGTCTTCAGCTCCAGGTTCATGTTATTTTCACTTTCACATAATTCCAACATTAATGAACAGAGAAACTTTCTAAGGCTGGTCTCCTTACTGTAGAAATGCAACTTCAGTCATGATTCACAATGTTCAGCAAGTGGCTAATCTGTTAATCCAAGAGTACCACAGTACTACTCTGTCAATTTACAATACAACGAATCAGTAGGTAGCACTGTTGCCTAATGAAAGAAGGTCTCTAGTCCTGGCTGAGCTATAAGACCTGGGTATTTCTCCTCGGCGTGCATAATAGGTGAATTATAGATACTAAACATTGCCTGTGGGTCTAAATAAATTTATGTGTTAGCCCTGTGATGAACTCACCATCCATCCAGGGTGTTTCCTTGATTTCCACCTAAGACGCTGGGATAGGCTTCATCATCTCCGCTATCCAACATAGGACAGCATTTTGGAAAATGGATGGATGTCTGATCTCTGTACAATAGTAATATTTCTGTATCTAAAACTATGCATACTCTACATTCATACTTCTGCAATGCAGTATCCGAGTACATTTTGACCATTCTGAAGCTGCATGCTGAAAAGCAAAAATGTGTTCTGCTTTTGATGCAGAAACAGTAGATTCGGGTTTCAATTTCTATTTCTACTACGTCAAAACAGATGGGGGGAGATTAAATTAGTATTAATGTTTAATGCGGTCCTTAGTATACAAAGCATCATTGTGAACAAGCTTTTAGAGAAGATTTTCCAGTTTTTTCTGCTAGTAATTTTTCATGATTGTTTGTACTCTGCTAGAGCAACAACACAAACTCAAGTGAGACCAAGCACTTGTTTTTTCACATTTTCCAAACTGAGTCTCACAGGCATATTTCGCTGTAGTGAAGAAACACATTTCAGAAAACTATTTTTATCCAAAAGGTAATCGATGGGAATATTTTCTGATTCTTTTATGATCTGAGTCCCATCAGTGGAAAGATAACAGGTCAGACGGGATGGATGTTTCTTTAAAGTCTTTCTCTCCTGTTCTTTGTTTTTCCATCTCTCTGAGGAGAAATATAAGGAACACATGGTATGTGAGTGGAAACCAATTGAAAAACTTTTAGATTATCAATAATAAAATAATAAAAAAACATAATGCAGTGTTATTTTTTGCTCCCTTTTAAAATTTTAAATTGTATTTGTGTTCATGAGATATCATTTTTAATTTCTCTGAACTTGTGTTCACAAAAAAATAAACTGATAAAAGCATAACTGTGATACAAACCCATGGTCTGAATTGGATTTGCCCCAGTGTGTTTGGTAAATTGGTAAAGTGGGTTTGATACGGAGATATGCTTTTTAGCTACATTGTGAGGGAGAACGCTTGGGCTTTTTACATAATAGGGAGTGTTATATATTTGTCGCTTTATGAGTGAGTGTTCTTCATACTACTTAATATTTCTTCATACTGAAAAAATGGCTGCTGAAAATTCACTCAACCATTCATATATTTGTTTGCATCTGTTCGGTGCTGAGGGAACTGACTAGCAGTGACTTCCTGTGGGTCTTAAGCTTAGGGTATACAGCATCAAGGGCAAATTACTTTTTTTCTTCACAAAGTAGGGTGGAATGGAGTAAAAAAGTGACTTTATGTACATATGAACATATACATGCACATTAAAGAGAGAGAGAGAGAGAGAGAGAGAGAGAGAGAGAGAGAGAGAGGGAAAAAAGACACCTACATCTTGGATGCCCTTGAGGTAAGCTAAAACATACCAAAAATTAATTTCAAAGTAACTATCCCTTTAAGATTTTATACATGTAGCCTAAACACAGCTAAGCATCACAGCACTGTGCGTGTGTGCAAGGTATTTTTGAATATTTCAGGTCCCTTCCAATCCGAAATTTTATTTGGAACAATTTCAGTCACATCGATTGAGGTGTTTACATGAAGGCTTTTCAGTTCGATTGAGCAATTAGTCCAATTTTAGATAATCTGTATGCATGTAAACATAGCTACTAAGTCATACAGTATACTACAAAAAAGATAGGTTTACAGAGAATTCCTCCATTCTATCACTGGTCAGCAAAGCAGATAGCCCTGTCTCAAACTCATGCCAATGGTTGAGATAATGTTGCTATGTCAAGGTTCTAAAACAAATATCCATCATCGTCTCCTTCATAAATCAATCAAGTCCAATGAGCTTGTGATTTCATAACTGTTGTTTGTGTTTTCCTCATGCGTTGCGTCTAACAGTGCAGGAGAGATGTGTTGATATCTCAGGTGATGTTTAGACAGTCGCCACACTCTACTGCTGAAATGAGGCATTTTAATGGAGCCTATTTCACATCTGCCACAGAGTCATTCATCATACATCAGTGGGGAATAACTCTGCAAAGAGATCCCTATTCAAGATTTCACTCACTCCTTCCTTCTCTTTCTCTCTATCTCTCTCTGTTTCTCCCCAACTCTCCCTCCTTCTCTTTCATGTAGGCACAAGGTGAAATTGGAATTCAGAAAGCATTTTATTTGCCATGACAATAAACATATTGAACCCTTGCCGTATTCAATTTCATCCTGAGTAAGAAAACTTTCCCTCTCTTGCATTCACCTGCCTGTTTCACTCTTTGCTTTTATATGCCAGATTCCTTAAGCTGTTGCCGGAGAAAAAAAAAGTTTAAAGGATAAGATGAGAGAGAGAGAGAGAGAGAGAGAGAGAGAGAGAGAGAGAGAGAGAGAGAGAGAGAGAGAGAGAGAGAGAGAGAGAGAGAGAGAACAGATGAACAGATTGTCTTACTGTTCTTGGATATTTATTTCCGGTAGAAATGTGTTACTCTCTCTCTCTGTCTCCCTGTGCTCCCGCTCTAAAATTGACAGCCGTTTCTCTTTCTGAAACCTCCAGCTGGCAGCTCCACATAATAAACATGCAAACATGGGTGGAAGTAAAAATAATTCTCGTTTATTTTTCGCTTTCGTACAGACCACTTACATTTTATGTAATAAACATTTCCATGGTTCCGAATTAGTCAATCCAGAGTGAGGCTTCAGTTGTTTCTGAGGCTGGGAACGGAAACATTTTTGCCATTAAATGTATATTTTGAACCCAAAAAAAGAACATTCTGTCATCATTTACATTTACAAACATGTTCATGTCATTGCAAACATTTACGAAACAGAAATATTATCAATATCCAAAAAACAAACAAAAAAAAAGCATCCGAAAAGTCTCATAAAAGTAGTCCATCATAAAGTTGACAGTAGAGTCACCCCTTGTAGGGTTCATAAGCTTTCACATGTCTGCTTAATACCTTGTTTTTCCTTACACTATCTCTCCCTCTCTCAAATTCTGTCTGTTCCTTCATTTTGATAGCTGTGTGGTGGATGAGATGGATTTCTCTGGGATGGAGTTGGATGAGGCTCTGAGGAAGTTTCAGGCTCATATCCGTGTGCAGGGTGAAGCACAGAAAGTGGAGAGACTGATAGAGGCATTCAGGTGAGACTCCAGACACTGTTACACTCTCTTGCACACACACACATAAACGCTCTAGCCACCTTCATGTGTGAGGGGAAGATAAGAGTAGAGGCTGATGGGATATCTGTGCTTATGAACTTTTTTCATCCCTGTAGCACTAAAGGATAAAAATGCTGAACGCTCTCCCTAAATCAATCGCATTTTCAAGGAATATGGCGCTGTGTTACATAAAAGTAGAAGCTGTTGCACTGCTGCAATAGTTACTTTCTGTTTAGATTGGAAAGCAATTGAGTAGTTGACATGAAACTTTTTTGGAAGTTTATGCAGTGTAACATTGTTTTGAATAGTGTTTTGCTAATTATGCAAAATTATTAAGATTACACTTAAAATATTAATTTCCCTTAAAAAAAATATATAATTAACCTTAACCCATGTTTCAAATTAGCTTTTATTTAAAATAGCTTCAATTTCATTTGTTTAATTTTACTTTAGTGTTAGTCATTTTGCTATGTGCCTTTGCCATTCTTACTAGTTTAGTAATTTTATTACTTCAATTAAAAAAATTTTTTTAGTAAGTTGCCAAGGCAACATTTAATTTTTTTTATTTTCAATCTAATAAAAATATATTTTATTTCATCTGTATTTCAATTAAAACAATGTTTAATAGTTTTAGTTGTAGTTACTTTAACAATAACAATACTGCATATGTGATATCACTTTAATCTGTGCAAGTGTTGAACGTTTCTCCTTTGAGACAGATGGGAGCGTGGGTTTCCTTGACAATGATGATCTATAATCCAAATAATCATCTTGCTAGAACAATTACTTTCCATTCATACGCAGCAGAGGCTCTTATTGCAATTTTGAATCATATTGCAGTTGCAGCTATCATCGCTTCTGGGGTGATAGCCAAATATGCTTTTGTTTCCAGCACTGGAAATAACAAGTCTGCTGATGATCCTTATGCTGTGTGTGCGAGAGTGTTGCACACGTCTGCATCTGTCTGCGAGACACTGGTTTATAAATAACTGTGGTTGCATAACACAATCCAGCCTGTTCCCGGCTGTCTCTCCTGCATCGCCTTTGATATTTCCCAAATCTATAAAAAGAATGAGAGAAGGGGTAAATGGATGTAAAATATAACATTTACAAACAACAATACGACTTTTTAATGAATAAAAGGCATTCCTCATCACTGTAGTTCACTAAGTATCACTACAATTGCTAAGACTTAGGGTTAGGGATTCTAACAGACCTCACATTTTAAACTTCAGTGCATAAATACAATATAGGAAAATTGGAAACATTGGAAAAACGTGCGTATACTTACATTTTTACAAACTTCTACACAAACGTGCTTGCAATTCACTACAGTTTCCAGCTGAAATAACACTAGAGGCTGTAAAACACCAGCAACTTGCATTCGTTTTCACTCAAATTATGATTACAGGAGCAGATAATGGATTACTAAAGACTTATTTTTGCCATGGTCCTTTTGACGCTTGTGTCACATTACCAGCTCAATTTGTATGGATTTGCAAATATAGTAAACTTGCTCGGAAGCAAGTTGTGGGATTTTAACACTATTTGTTATTGTTAAAATCCCACATTGACTTACACTGAAGGAGAGAGACAAGTCATATTAGGAGAATATTGTAGAATATCAGTCATAGAATAGTGGAACCTATTGACTCTATGCCAAAAGCTACTATCTAGCAACATCCTACCCAGAGAGCAATATAGTGTCCGTATGACGTATGGAATCCACGTGTACCAGATGTAGGCCGGATCTGGGCCGATTCTATGTTGCTGATGGTTAGCATCCAACCCCAGCACTCCAGCAAGCACTTAACAAATCCCTGATCCATCCATTGATACCCTGATGATGTTGTGGGAAGTTTTGCAAAAACTTTCTTTTTTTTTTTTATTCTACCATTTTAAGGCACAATACAATATACATATATCATGTAATGACTGTATATTTGAATTACATTTCATGGTTCTTCCATCTTGTCGGGTTTAAGCATGTAATAACACAAGTTATTACATGATTATAGATGATACAATCTAAAAGTAACACATTATATGAGGTATGAGGCATTTGCAATGAATTAGTTAATTGACTAATTAACTACCACAATTGTTGGTAGTAGGGACTTTTACATCTCAACTCAATACATTTTGTTTCTTTTTTGCATAGGCTTTTTGGAGTTTTACTCCAAAGTTTTACAGTGTATATGATATTCAAAAAAAGTAATACATAAACATACAAATAAATAAAAAATAACACACAGTACAACGCTTTTAATAACCTGTTGTTACACATGGACAATCACAGATGCAAATGATTTATGACTACAAAAGCTAAGCAGCAGAATGGTCTATTTACAAAAAAATGTATAAAATAAACTAGCTGTTGTTTGTCTGTTTATTATTTCCTGTTGTTCTCAGTCAGCGTTACTGTATGTGTAACCCAGACGTGGTGCAGCAGTTCCACAATCCTGACACAATCTTCATCCTTGCATTTGCCATCATCCTCCTGAACACGGACATGTACAGTCCCAACATCAAACCTGACCGTAAGATGATGCTGGAAGACTTCATCCGCAACCTAAGAGGTGAGACATAAGGAAGATGTCTTAAAACTAGCAAATTCATTCAAATTTATCAAGGGTTGACCAAATATAAAACTTATAGTCTATTCTTAAAAGTATATAAAAAAACTGCACTTGAAGATATTATAGTATTAATTAAGGCCACTTAAGTGTACACTCTAAAATTAAGCGAAATACAGTTAATTCAAATTTTGACTATAATGCATAGTCAATTAATTAAATTGACAATGAAGTATAAGAAAGTATGAAATTCAGTTCACTCTTAATGTCAAGGTTTATGTTCTGTGTTATTGTGTTTTTGTTTCTGTCTTTTGTTTCCTATCTTTTGTTTCAGTTCAGTTTTACCTTTGTCCTGAGTATTTTGGTTTTGTGGATTAAAGAGTAATTTGTGTTGGATTGTACCATAATAGTGACAGTTGAACCCACCATCACAACAAATATATTAAAATGGATTGCCCATCGCAACATGGATGATCTCTGGAGGAATATGCAGAGGAGGTCCTGGACTTGTACCATGAAGCGTGCTGGGATGACGAATCTCTCAAGTACATCTTTTGGAGCTGAATGGACAGCATCTTAGGCTAGATGCTGCTTCTGGAGGAGGACCACTTTCTCCTTGTTGACTTCATCAGCTATGCTCTGTGACTGTGTGGATCCTCACAGAGGCAGTCGTTGAGGAAGAGAATCAACTCCGACTCCCTAGAGCCTGTACCATCGCCAGCAGCCATCTCCCTGCTTGCTCCAGACCAGAAGCCTCATCTTCCCAGCCCAGAAAGCCCTGGAACCTGGAAGACCTTCCCTCAAGGATACAGTGATGCACCTGAGCCTGCCACAGAACCAGAGACTGAGCCCGCCAAGGACTACAAGCTTGAGCCACCTCCAGCCACAGAGCAAGAGCTGGCCACCACATCCATCCAAATGGCTATAGCCATTTGCCACATCCATTCCAAGGCTGGAAGCCACCGTTAGGTCCATCCCAGAGTCGATGTCATTGGGACAATCCACACCTCATTGACTTTGAGATAGAGCCAGCTTCCACCCTTATCCCTGCTCCTGAACTTGATATTCCTCAGCCATCCCCTAGAAATTTCATCTGGACTCACCTGCACCCGCTGGTGCCTCGCAGCTCCTCAGCTTCACCTGCACAGCTGTCACTCCAGCTCTCCAGCTCTGCCTCGGGTCCCTTCACCACCAGCATGCTCTGTGAGGCGGATCCCCAGGCTACACCTCCGTACTTCAACCCATATCTCCACCTCGACCTGTCAGCCCTTCTGCTCAGCCTTGGCTCTGCGCTTCCTCAGCTCAGCCATGGTCAGCCATCTCTCGGGCTCCACTGGGCTCCCACATCCCTCCAGCTCTGCCTTGGTCAATTGTCCTGGTTTCGCCAAAGACTTTTTGGCCTCCAGCTGTGCCTCAGCCATCCACCCCTTCGACTTCACCTTCCTTGCGACTCCTCCACTGTCCTCACTCCCTTCAGTGTCACCCCATTCTGCCAGGCCATCATCTCCGCCTCGATCCCTCAAGCAGACGGCTCCACCTCGGAGCCCGAGGCCCTCATCCTCACATTTTCACTGGGCTCTCCACCCTATCCAGCTCCTCCTCAATCGGTCGGCCCCCAGGCTACGCTCAGGGGGTCCATCTGGTCTCCACCTTGGCTCTATCCTCCGTCGGCTCTGGTGTTCCTTTCTGCAAACTCCTCCAGTTCCCTTTCCATCACCAGTTCTTTGGCCTCCACCTGAACCCCCTCCCTCCCACCCTCCCTTCCTTTTTTTGGGGGATTAAAGACTATTTATGTTGTGATTCTGAATCATGCATGTTGTATTGCACCATAACAGTGACCTTAGTATATTATTTTAAAGTATATTAATTCTGTAATAAGTACTCTTTTTAAAAGTATGTACTTTTCCCACAAGTGTCATTTCTCATGCTTTGCATTTTTCCTGCCTTTCCTTTTGTAAATGCAAATTGTTGTTTTCCAATTGGTATAAAGCATATACACACATACGCTTACACTTTCATTTCATCATAAGTTGGGTCAGGATCATTTCACATGACTAACTGAGTGGGCGAAACCTAATTAAGCATCAAAATATAATGCTATTGAAAGTGCCCTATGGCACATTAATTTAATGAAAACCGCCCAGTGACATCAGCGCTCTGTTAATCTCACAGTGTAGACTTTAATTTTCCATTACTCTGTGACACAAAAAAATCTCTGTACATTAGCAGATCTCACTTGGTCTGCCTGTATTGCTTTTTTTCCTATAAACTCCAAAAACTCCTACCACTTGATCCACTCTGCTGCCAATCCCACAATCCCACACATCACTCAGACCTCTCCCGTAGGGTAAGAAAAAAAAAAAATATATATATATTTCGAATTTCCACCTCTTCATCTATCTCCTCATCTGATTTTGCATAACATTCCCTAATGTTTTCGTGTCTCCTCAAGTCTCCCTATAATTTCATTAGGCAAATCTGTTTTGCTGCAAATTATGTTCATAATGCAGATCTAGCCTAGTAGACCACTTTCTCTTCAGACAAATTCATACAATGGAAAATACATATTAATTTTTACGCAGTTTGCAAAAAAACCTTGACTATTCTTTTAGACTCAGTAGAATGTAAACTCTGTTGACAGAACATGTGGCACATAATGCAGATAAGGTGATGGAAAACACCACAGGAATGTTGCGGACAAAGATCCGTGGTACAATTAGATGTGCCTACAAGATGTGTTTATTTTGTTGTGTGTTAAAGGCGTTTGCCTAATGGCAGGATATATAATATTATGTAAAAATTTATTTTTTTCTGTTAATTTATACTATTCCATACTTTTTGTGTTTTATATAATCAAATATCTTTGTGTGTTTTTACTTAGGGGTTGATGACGGTGCAGATATTCCACGGGACATGGTAGTGGGAATATATGAGCGTATTCAGCTGAGGGAATTGCGATCGAATGAAGACCACGTCACTTATGTCACCAAGGTGGAGCAAAGCATTGTGGGAATGAAAACGGTAGGTTTACATTTTGGGCTTTTCTTTGCAGGTAATATCCGTATCAGACTGCATCCAAATATTTTCTACATCACACTTGAATTTTTCACCAATCCTCCGACATAACTGAATATTACAAGTTATTATTTTGACATGCATACAGTATACCACCCTGGGACCATATTAAAATACGATAGGTGTCCTGCTGTTTCACCTCTACCATCTCTAAATGCTGCATGCATGGAGTGGCTTAATATAATAATTCATTGGGCAGCTGGTGATCATTGCAGCTCATGCCTGTAGCATTGCTGCCATTCCTCATTACTGCAACAGAATAACTGTGGCATTGGATAACCTCACTGGCCTTTTTTCTTAATTACCTTACTTCACATTCACCCTTCACTGTAAGCTGTTTCCAACACTATAACTATGCGACATGTGAAAATTAACCAATATATTTTTGCCAGTAAAAACATCTTAATCATGCAAATTTTACTTGAGAAGGAAAATGATATATTATGATTGAAGAGCATACTTTGATATTTTAGAGTAAATGATTTGCCTGTTTTTACTTTTTCGTTCTAAAATGTGTTTGAGTTATGCTTAAAAACAAGAATTTAATGGAAGATATTATTTGCTAATGGGGTAAGAAAAAATGTACTATTCTCTGAAAACACTTCTTAAGATCTTATACAGCTTTGCCCCTCAAGTTAATGTATGTTGTTTAAGGATATTTTCCTCCCGGAGGAGGGAGGAGCCAGGGTGGGGACGAAGGCGAGAGTAGCTAGGGCAGATACGTAGGCAGGATTAACCATGGCGGAGACGAAGGTGGGAGAAGCCAAGGAGTAACCCGCAGCAGGAGAATCAGGATGCAGGGCCACTTGAGGAAGTACCAGGTGGGACCAGAGGGACAACTTACTGAGATTAAGCTGGTGGTGTTGGAGACCCAGGCGGAGCCGAAGGGGCCGGAGAGACCAGGCGACATCAAAGGATCTTGAGAACAGGGCGAAGCCGCCGCAACGAGCGGCCGAGATGGAGCCAAAGTTACCGCTGACTAAGGTGAATCCGGAGGGAAGAAGGAGCTTGACCCAACCAAAGGGGTGGAGGGACGAATCGCAGATGAAGGGCGACGACTGACCAAGGTGGAGCCGAGGGGGAAAGGAGCCAAGGTGGAGCTGATGGGGTGAGGTAAATTGATGGGTTTGGAGGTTCTAGGCGGTGCCAGAGGGTTGACACTCCAGGGCGTAGCTGGCGAACTGGAAGCCCCGGGCTGATCCAGGATATTAGATACAGACAGTTTAGGGGAGCCGAAGGGCTGGAAGGAGCCAGCAAGCAAAGACAGGGACAAAGAACTGGGTAGCCCAGACAGGGGTTTACAAAACAGCCTCCTTGACCAATACAGGGCAGGAAGAGTTTTAAAGCGGGCTCCTTGGTCGACACGGGACAGACAGATACTTCAGGAATGGCCCTCTTGGCCGACACGGGACAGGCAGATAATTCAGCCTGGGCTCATGCTCGGCTCATGTGATCCTCCTCCATCTCACCAATGGTAAAGGGGAATCCGCAATGAAACCGGACCTAGTCCATGGCCGTCTCTGGGCAAGCGTGCTTTAGTCCATGGATTCAAACCTGCCCAGAAAAGAGGCTGGCGTCATCATAGTGGATGAGATGTTGCAGATCCAAAAACCTCCATATGTGTTCCATGAAGGACAGAGCCCCCTGTGAGAGGAGGAGGATCTTTACTGCTGCTAGATCCATTGTGCTGGGTCTTTTCTTCTGTCACACTCACAATTGATGCAAATAAATAAAAGAGCTGGATCTAAACACAGGCAATTGATTTTAATTCGATTGATACTAAGACTTGGCAGAACAACAGACAATAAACTGAAAGAAACACAGGGCTTAATATCCAAACAAGCTAATCAACTAAACCATCAACAGGTGTTCAGTGTGATCAATCAAATGAAAAAACAATGGAAACAAACTCAACCACATGAAACGAAACCAAAACACGGTATAAACCCACACAAAACAAACACAAGAACAGATCATCCGTGATAATCATCCTCATTATTTCTGCCCTATTCATCAGTACTGGCTCAAAGATAAAAAGCTATTTCTCTATAGGTCATTTAAATCACTCTGTCTCTCTGTTCAGATTTATCTTCTTTTTTTTCCCCCACACAGATTTATGAGCACACCTGTCGCTGTCATTAAAAAGCCTTTTAATGGTTTTATTGTTTCGTTCTCATAATGTCTGGTAGAGGACAATGCCTTAATCCAGAAATGGGTGCAGTAATGCAGTGTGTGTAGTAAGATTAAGTATCAACTAGAATGAGGATTTTGTTCTCAGAAAACAGTAAATGCTGCAATTTTAGATCTTTCTCTTTGTTTTGAATCAGTAACATGTATGGCACTTTACCACATGTGTGTTTTAAATATGTTTAGTTATTTACTGGGTTTGCTGCTTTTCCCAAAAGCATTGTAAACCTAAGTAGATTGTAAAGACCATAGGTTCTGGACCATTGGTTTTCCAAAACATAGTGAGCAGCCTACCTGGACTGCAATTTTAGGCATCATATGTGCCATTGCAACAAAAATAAAATAAAATAAATAACTAAAATTCAACATGGTGACTGCTCGAGAGAAATGTTGACTATAAAATACTTTTTACCTATGCTCGGTTTTAAAAATCGATTGTACATCATGCCCTAATGCTCATTATCATAGTCATTGTATGGCAACTTATCATTTGAAACCTTTTTACTAGATATGTTTTTAATTCTGGCAAACATATTCCTATAGTATTTAAGCAAAGGCAATGTAGAATGAAATATTCTGTTGCTAGTCAGTCTCTCTCAAGGTTCTGCTATTGAAGATATTCTCCATTTGCTGCAATGCAGTCTTTCTCTAGTGCTTAGCAACTTGCGATCATAGAAATCAGGGACTTTTATTTATTGAAATCCTTTCACATTCACCAACAGCACAACTCTAACTGACTTACAAAAATGTTTCATTCTCTCATAGCCGGTAGTCATATTTATTCACCTTACACTTAAAAGCAAACAGAAAACAAAAACTGATTTAAATAAGTCATTTTCATTTCATAGGCATGAATGGATTATAAGAATAAATTTGGTAGTATCATTTTTGATAGTATAATTGATAATATATTATTATTATTATTTGTATTTATTTTTTTGAGAATGTGTGCATAGATGTCAATTCTTCATTAAAGAATAAGCAAATAAACCAACCCTAAATAATAAATAAACCTAATTGTGGGCTTAAAATCCTTATGGAGAAGCACTACTGCTCAATATAATATATAATTAATTGTGAATGTTTAATCCTGCAGCCCTCCAAGAAATATGGAATAATTAAATTGCCACCAGCAGCTTTTATTTTATATAT